>JAXAVZ010000191.1:0-284414 GCA_034621355.1 Mycalesis mineus | reverse complement strand
TTTTTCAACTTATGTACAGAAAGTGAGTCTGTGCTCCATACAATTTTGGACCATCTCCTTTCCAGTTTTCTTAATTTTTCCATTATATGTGCTATATGACTTTGCTTCGTACCAAATTTTAAGATTCTACGCGTACGGGAACTACCTGTTAGGTTTTGATTTACTTGACTTACAAGTAAATCAAAACTGGGGAATTGAAAATTGGGGAAATTTTTGACATAAACGGCTGTATCTTTTGATAGGCTTGGCCTAGAAGCTTGATTATTTCATGACTCTAAGGGAGAGCAGATTTGAGTATTTGATATAAATTTCAGCTTGATACTCCACGTGTCCTGAGAAAAAGGGTCTTGACAGACAGACGGACGGACAACGAAGTGATCCTATAAGGGTTTCGTTTTTTCTTTTTTAGGTACGGAACCCTAAAAAGCGACTTTGTTTTATATTATGTAATGATATTGAATGTCGCTCTCCTTCTTCGCAGAGGTGTGCCTGAAGGTTGGCGGCGGCGGTGTCGGCGGCGGTGTCGGCGGGGGCGGCGGCGGGGGCGGCGCGGCGGTGGCGGCCGGCGGCGCGCTAAGCGCGTCCCGCCTGCGGCTGCTGCACGACACCACAATGATCGACGCTGCGCTCGACCTGGACGACCCCGAGCCGCCGCGCGCGCCCCCGCCCCCGGCCGCGCTCGCCCCCGCACCCCCCGCCACGCGGCCCCCGCTCGCGCTCACCGTGTGACGCGCCGGCGCCTGTCTTCTGTAAATACGTCCCGCGACTACCCCATACTTAGACTTTATAAATAAATGGTTTCACCTACATTTTGTGTTTCATTGCTCCGATGTGCCTACCCCTGACCCCCGACCCCCGACCCCCGACCCCGGATACTAAATAGGGGTTGAAAGTTTGTGTGTAAAGTTCTTAAGATATCTATATTGTATAGTGATTCAAGGATTTTTAAAATTCTATCCCTTTAGGACTATATAGGGATTGAAAATTGAAATTGAATGTTCTTAATTCAATAATTCAAATCAAAATATTATAAAAATTGTTATAAAAAGTACTGGATAAATTACTTCCATCGACAACCTATTTTAAAAATGTTTGTCTATCTTTCAGTCTGTTTCATCCGGCTCACACTCATTTACTAATGTTATAAGTAATTTAGTTCGACAGCTACCTCACTGACAGATTTCAGTTTGTAGAAGTTACGAATGCAGATGGCACGACATCAATCTCGGATCTGTAACTAGAGGGGTTCCTCAGGGTTCGATCCTAGGTGGATTACAATTTTTCCCTCCCATTATATGATTAAAGGGCAAACTTTCATCTGCACACACTGCACATCGCATTTCTGGTGCACAACTGAAAGCGAGATGGCCGTCACCACCGCACCGAAAACACAAGTTGCCACGATCCACTGTAGAGGGACAGACGGGCCTTGTATGTCCAATATGAAGGCATTTATAGCAGCGAAGGGGGCGCTGTTCTAACACCTGGACCTCGGCTGAGCTCCAACCGACTAAAGTCTACCGGCATCGGAAAGCGACTTTGCCACTTCAATGGGACAGTGCACGGTATGGAACCCATTCCTCTGGGCCCAGTCTGCATTTCTCCTACCTTAATTAAATGGGCAGAACAATTACAAACTCTCGTAACTGCAGCGGCTACTTTTTCCTTTGTAGCAGAGTCGTCGAGCCCAAATATTCGGCTAGCCGCATTTTGAGTGGGTCGGACGACCTTAGCCACACCATCTAGAACCGATTTAAGCTTGTTTGCCAATAGTTCGGCTTGCTCCGGGGTATGGTTTTTAGGCAATTCCAACAGTCTAGCCCCGGTAGCAGCTCGGCGAAACTTCATGCCCTCACCGATTCCGAGCTCTTGAAAATTCATATTCTGCTCTGCGCGCTCGATAATTTGAGCGTAGGTCACTCCTTTCTCAGCCGCTTCTGGCTGTAAGGTCACCATAACCGCTGCAGTCTTCGGAGGAGTCAGCCGAGGCCTGGCCATCGATTTGGGTTTAGCAGCTGGAACTGATGTCATCGTCGGAACAGTAGAAAGAGGGGTGGATATTTTCTTCCCTTTGCTTCCCTTCCTTACAACTGTGGCCCAGTCCCCAGTTGTGGTTGTAGTCTGTGGTTGGATAGGACCGGCGATTGCCTCAGATGCTACGGCAGAAGATGAAGTTGTCGTAGTGGTCCGAGATACAGACTTCGTGGATGCAGCCGTAGAGGTTGACTGAAGAGCCGGTGTCGTTGACCTCCGTTGATCCGACATTAAAGGCGGACGAGTCACCCTCTCCGGCAAAAGCCTATCTTCTATACCAGCAAAGCGTGCATCGAGCATGACGCTCACAGAAGATACTATAGAGAATTTCAATTCCTCCATGGCATCTTTACTAAGGGAATGGGTGCGGGAACGCTTTTCACTGTTGCCATAGAGGATTTCATCTCTGCAAATTCTCGACGATGAGCCCTGAGGTCGGTCTTTAAGCTTTCAACCTCGTTGCGGAGACGGATGTTATCCATTCTTAGTCGTCCACTTTTTCCTGTAACATGTGGGCGGCATCTTTAAGGCGCTTAACGAACGTACCCTTGAGATTTCCCGACTTAGCGGCAACATGCAAAATATTTGCCACATTCTGACCCCCAAGAGCTCTCAGCTCCTCTGCGTTAAGCTTGGAGGGGTCTTCTGGCCTCTGCACCTCGGTTGGCTCTTCTACGTCTAAATTGTTTTTTACGTCCGTACACTTTTTCTTTCGGAAGGCTCTGTCCCTAAGGAGTTGGTTAAAGGCCTCCTCCTTAGCTTCCTCTTTTGCCTCCCTTAATTCGTTTCTAGCTCGGGCAACACCAGTGCTGCGGCCCCTTACTACAGACCTGCCACGATTAGCGGTGTCACGCCTTACTCTAGAATCCTCAGAATCGGAATCAGTATCCACACGAGGGAGCCTAAATATTGGACTCCGTGTCCTAGACTTATTCCTAAGACTCTTAGAAACATCTCGTGACCGAGAAACGTCCGTCGATCCCGTCAGGCTGTCGCCCGGTGGAGAGGAATCTCTCGAATCGGCCATACGAGAAATTCTTCTTACAAACTAAAATGACAAGGCTACAAGAACACTAACAAAGTAAATAACGACTAAACACTACTAAATGCATGGAAAAAAAAATAACAACCTAACCGACTACTAACTAAAACAATGACCTCCCGTGCGCCCAAGATAATTATAAACAAGAAATAATTACGACTTTCGACAATATAAATTTCGACTTCTATATTCTTTATAAAACAAACAAAAGCAGACGTCGAGCAAAACAACTCGAAGCAATACTCATCATCATATACATCAGCGGCAACATATCAACTTCCTTTAGGCGAACATCAATTACTGCAGGGCGGCTCAGGATCTCCTGATACAATCTGTAGAGGAAATGGAAATTGACATAGCAGTTGTTTGCGAACCATACTTTGTTCCCCCTCAACCTCACTGGGCAGGTGACTTAGAAAGTTTAGTGGTAATCCTGAATGGAAATCACTCTGGCTCATCACTCTCTATACTAGAAAAGGGCTCGGGTTTCGTGGTAGCACGTTGGGGAGAATACGTTATTGTCGGAATGTATTTCTCACCCAACCGCACTCTGGCGGAATTTGAAACATATCTGGACTCTGTCAGAGCGGCTATTCTCAGACAAAGAGGACACATTATCGTCCTCGGTCCTGATTTCGACGCAAAGTCACGGGCGTGGGGAAACCCAACGACTGACGCGAGGGGAAGAGTGGTACAGGTCTGGGCTTTTCTCTCGGGGTTATCTCTCCTCAATAAAAGAATGGCGCGTACTTGCGTGAGGCAGCAGGGAGGGTCCATAGTGGATCTAACGTTTGCCACCCCATCTGCTGCCTCCAAAATCACCAACTGGAGGGTAGAGGAAGAAACAGAAACTCTCTCCGACCACCTGTACATTCGCTTTGAGATAACGATTGCCCCGGTACCTGTTACAGACAGGGACAGTGTGTTGGCCGCCTAGATCCTGAATTGGCCGAGGAATCTGCTATTGTCCAAATGAGCTTGCAGATCGCTTGCGCAATGCTCTAACGGAGATCTGCAATGCGTCTATGCCAAGAGTACGGCGTTTCCTTCGCCGCCGCTGTGTCTGTTGATGGTCGCAGAAAATAGCTGACCTCCGCACAACATGTAACAGGGCTCGCAGAGAGTTCGTGCGCTGCCGTAGACGAAATGGGCTTAACGTAGATTTAGAGAACAGGCTACGAAGCACCTATTGCGATAAAAAAAGCGCTTCAGTTGGCAATTAGTCAAGCCAAGGAGCAAGTATACCAGGAATTATTAAAAGGCCTAGATAGGGATCCTTGGGGGCGTCCTTCCCGGAATGCGCGAAAGAAAATGCGCGCACATGGTCCCCCAATCACAGAGAGCTTACAGCCAGACTTCTTGCTTCGGCTAGTGGGAGATCTATTCTCTGATTCTCGTGGCCACATTCCTCCGAAGATGACTTCGATTAGAAATATGGAAGTAGGTGTCGTCCTGCTTTTAACAGAAGAGGAAATGGATAGAGCTCGTGACCGCCTGAGAGGCAGAAAAACCGCACCTGAGCCTGATGAAGTCCCAGGAAAAGTAGTTTTCATAGGCAATGCTATGAAATTCATGGACGATCAATTAAGAAAGTTGTTCAATGGGTGCTTACTTTCTGGGCAGTTCCCAAAAAATTGGAAGTTGGGTAAGTTGTGCCTCTTAAAAAAAGAGGGGCGCCCTTTGGACTTTCCTTCGGCATAAAGGCCGATAGTCTTATTAGATGAAATAGGTAAGGTCTTCTTTCAAAGACCGCAAAAACAAAAAAATTTCGAAAAATTTCTTTCTAGCCGCCCGTCACACCTTACACCTGGAGACTGTGGAACCGGCTCTGTCCCAAGTGCAATATGGCTTTAGAGCGGGACGCACTACATTGAATGCTCTGGATGCTCTCAAAAGCATCACTACTGATGCGGTAAACAGGAATGAGGTGGCCTTGGCCATTTCACTCGACATCAGTCTTCCCTTCGAGACTTTGCTGGAGGCACTTCAATATCATGAAGTGCCACCCTATCTCAGCAAACTGTTGGAAGCATACCTCCAAGAAAGATAAATTATGTGGGTAGGAAATGATGGGCATTTGCAGCGAAGCCGTGTTTATAGCGGAGTTCCACAGGGGTCAGTATTGGGACCGATTCTTTGGAACATTAGGTACGACTGGCTCCTGCGAGGCCCTCTGCTTCCAGGCATGAGCGTTATTTGCTATGTAGATGATACCCTCGTAACAGCTCGAGGAAAAACATTCGAAGATGCTGCGCGATTGGCAGAGATTGGTACTTCCATGATGGTTGACAGAATTCATATGCTGGGTCTAAGGGGTTTACTTACAAAAACTGAAGCCCTTTTGTTCCACGGCCCCCGTAGAGGTCCACCCAGGGATGCGCATGTCAGCATCCGAGACACTGGTAAAAGTAAGTGCCTACATGAAGTACTTAGGTCTCACTCTGGACGGTCGCTGGGGATTTAAAGACTTGGAAAGAGGATCTAGAGTGCCCCATTGCTGGTAGCTGGACGGTTGAGGCATTTCTGCCTCACCTTGAGCAGTGCCTGAAGCGCAAACACGGAACACTAACGTTCCGTCTCGTGCACGTGCTTTCAGGCCATGGCTGTTTTGGCAGGTATCTCCATCGGATAGCCGGTCGGGAGCTAACTCCAGAGTGCCAGCAATGTGGGGCCTTAGAGGACACCGCATATCATACGTTGGTTGAGTGCGCTGCTTGGGGACCGCAAAGACACTCCTTGGTGTCAATTGTAAGGGGAAATGTTTCACTGTTGACCGTAGTGGAAGTCATGATAGGTAGCGAGACGGGTTGGATGGCTGCAGTGTCCTTCTGCGAGTCAGTGATCCGCCAAAAAGAGGCTGATGAGAGGGCAAGGGAGGCGGATCCAGACGCTTCCCTCATACGCAGAAGAAGACAGGGCAGAAGGAGGCGTCAATATGCGCAACTACTTTCACCGTAGAGCAGATAGTTTATAGTTGTTGGCAAGCATCGGGACGTCACAGTAGCTTGATTTTCGATCCTGTTCCATATATTTGACGCAGTCGTGTCCGCTGGGTTTTAGTGGGTATTTCGGTTAACCGGTGTCCCACATACCCTTTCGGAAACATTTTCGATGTACCGAGTTTGTTTCCGAAAGGGATGCGTAAATGCATTTTGCAGCGAAAAAAAAACACAGTTATACCTACATTTCTTTTAACCCAAAAGACACGGCAGTAGCGAATTTAAAACTTAATACTGATCTAGAACAAATATATATATGGTAAAAAACTGTCTTGTGTTAAATCGCTTTTTTGACTTTATTCAATCGGTTTTTATCAGGGAAGACGCGTCGGATTATTCTTTCGGTCCGCGCGCACTTTTTGTCTTCGTTTCGAGCGTTTTGACGAGGACCCGCGACGCGGAAATCGGTTTTTCTTAGGAAAATTCCGCCGTCTTTGGGCCGATTCTCTTGCGTTGTTACGGAGCCTTGTGGCGCTCATCGAGCCGCGTCCAACGCGCCATTGATCTCGTGGATCTACAAATACAAAACTATTTCGTGATTATCTTTATTTAGATAAGGAAGGTCATTAATAGAGATGAGAAATAGAAATGCTCCTAAAATAGATTCTCGAGGGAACCCTATATTTACGACTGACCTAGAAGACAGCTTTTCATTTATGTCTATTTTCTGATTTCTATTGATCAAATAAGAAGTCTGTAAGTTTAAGGCTCTTACTGTAATTCCGTAGTAATGTACTTTCCTGACCAATAGTATACTTGTCAGTAATACTAACTGATTTAAACAGTGGAATAACCTTACTGTGTCAAGATAACATAAGTTATATTGAAATTGAGGAATATGAAAGGGACATAATAAAAGGTCAAAGTTGTAAACAAACGAGTTTATTTCGTCTCTATCAAAAGAAATTCGACTTATCTTCGATCACGTTATTTCGTCGTATAAACTATTTATATAATATAATTTTATTTACAATAATTTGAGTGTCCCGCTTTCGGCAAACGCGTTGCGTACGCCGCGCGCCTCTAGCGCGTGCTCCAAGCGCGTGGGCGTTAGCGCGGCGGAGGTGGGCGCGGCTTCGCAGCCGCGTACGCGATCTCCGACAGGCGCACGTCGATGGGCGCTCGCTCGTCGTACAGCGTGGGCGCCTGCAGGATGATACCGGCCGAGCCCACCAGCACGGCTAGCGTGAAGATCCACAGAAACAGTCGGTCCAGCACCATGGCCACGTACTTCCAGTCCTCCTTCACCTGCAACACGCATGCGCATTAGTGCAGTGTGGGGGAGAGGCAACGCGGGGAGGGCAGGCGCGCGCGCTCACCCTGGTGGACTCCTCCTCCTTGCGCGTCTGGTCGGCGATGTAGTTGATGCCGTCGATGGCCTTGTGCAGCTCGGGGCAGCGGTGCCAGCGCCGCAGCGCGTCACACAGAGCCGGCGCGTCGTGCACGCGGCACGCGCCCGGCGACGGCGAGCGCTCCTCGGTCGCGCCCGGCGCTGCGCCCGCGCACGGCGACCAGCCCTCGCTCGTCACCAGGCCTGCGCTGCAAGCACACCGCCGTGAGTGACAGCCGCGCGGAGGACGCGGGGGTAGGGGGAACACTCACAAGCGGCTCCGGTGCGGGTCGAGGCGGTAGTGCGGGCGGCGCATGACGAGCAGGCGTGGCAGCACATGGATGAACACGCGCCGCACCCACGGCGCCATGGTGTGCGTCTGCGGCGAGCGAAAGTGCACGTTGAGCACCACCACCGTGACGCAGATGCTGCGCAGAGAGAGAGCGGGTGTTAGTGGGCGGAGGATGGACCGTGACTCGCGGGGCGCGGGGCACGGTGCTGCGCTCACCTGAACGTGTCAAGGATCATTGTGAACAGCACGAACTTGCCGAGCAGCGGCACCACGAGCGATGTGGGTGGGATGATCTCGGCCAGCAGCAGAAAGAACACAGTGAGCGAGAGCAGGATAGAGATGGACAGCGACACTTTCTCGCCGCTGTCGGAGGGCAGGTAGAACACCAGCACCGTGAGGAACGAGATGCCCATGCACGGAATGATGAGGTTCACGGTGTAGAACAGCGTCTTGCGCCGCATGGTGATGTTGAACGTGATGTCCAGGTATGGCTCGTCGCAGCACGTGTAGAACTTCTCGTTTCTGAAAACACGAAAACAATATTGAAAACAATACTTTAAAATTTTTTTTAACAAAAAATAGAACCGACTCAAAACGCACTAAAAAGTAAAAAATAACTGCGTCATTTAGTTGCTTTCATTTACTTAAGCATATCTATGAAGTAGGTGCCACCAAGTTTAAGGAAAATTTATTTAACGTAGTAAAGCAGTTTGTGGGTTTTAACCAGAAACCTTGGCTGGCACCGACTCATAAATATGCTATCAAAATCGGACAACTCTGTAAAAAGTTATGCGTGGTCATACATAAAAATATATATATACGTGTTGAATTGAGAACCTCCTACGTTTTTTTTCGTCGGTTAAAAAAACGCATTATTGGAGTAATAAGCATATATTGTTTACATTGACATAGTACTATGGACTTTGGGTGTAATGCAAAATTCACGACAAAAGTGTCCCTAAATATATCTTCGAAACTACTGATCCGATTAAAAAAAATATTTCACCAGTAGAATGCTACGTTATCGGTGAGTGTCATAGGCTATATTTTATATTTGTATTGTATATATTAACCGAGTTATCACAGTTTTTGTCGCGGGAGTCGGACCGTGAAATTTATTAAATCGGCTTTATGCACGTGCGCTGCCTTAGCTATTGGATATAATTGAAAACATTGTATGAAAACTTTATGTATTTTTAAAAGTTCTACAAAAAAGGCCGCGACAGCATATATCTATATATCTTTTATATTTTGGCAGATATAGAACTTTTTGTGTTTTAAAATATGCATTGTTGTTTTTTATGCGACCTTACGTTTATGTCACTATTTATGCAACTAAACGTAAATTCTTATCAAAATAATAAATTTTAAAATCGGATCAGTAGTTCCGAAGATTAGCCCCAACAGATGCCCCATTTACAAACTTACAAACTTTACCTCTTTATAATATTAGTATAGATTGCACTCCTTCCATCCTATACGCGGGTAGCGTATGGGAAAAGGACAGATAGATACTTTTTGTTCATTTTGGTTGGTTATGCAATTTGTTTCTATAGTTTATTAAAATGTCAATAAAATAGCCTGTTTCTAACTATATAAAATTTTAAAATCATCAATAAATATTTACTTACTGAAAATATGACACACCGTCTTCTTTTCTCTTTATACTCGGACAGTTCTTACAAGTTTTTTAAGACGCAGTACGGCATTATTGACGTGTGTTCTGTCAGTCAGCGTATATGAGACTGAATGCGAATAGATACCTTTTTCGCGTTTTAGCTCTCTTTTGGTTCGGATACTATTTAGCGCTGACCCGAAGTCCATAGTATTAATATGTCAATGATTGTATACTAATAGGTACTGGTTTGGTATCGATTAAACCTGACAAGTGTTTCCTAAAGCAGAACAACGATTTTTGCGGGCAGTAAGATATGAATATCATATACATTGAGTCATTCATACCTAACTGCAGGCACCTCGAGGATGTCCCACTCGACGGAGGTGTAGAACTCGCTGAGGTCTACGCCGAGCTCCACCACGTTGGTGCCGCGAGCTTCGTCGATGTGCCGCAAGTCCACCTATAATTGCATTCATTAGCTTTAAATAATGTCAACACATTTGTAAAAGAATTTTTAAATTAAATACTCGGAAGTGTCCTTCAATTTATCAAGAAAGACATAATATTATAAATCATTAGCTAATAATGTATTAACTATTACTCTCACTTTGTTTCCTACACACATTTTGTGTTCTAATTTTACTCTGTTTACATCAACAATTATTACCTTTTTAGGGTTCCGTACCTAAAAAGGAAAAAACGGAACCCTTATAGGATTACTTCGTTGTCCGTCCGTTTGTCAGTCAAGACCCTTTTTCTCAGGAACGTGTGGAAGTATCAAGCTGAAATTTATATTAATTACTCAAGTTTGCTGTCCCTTAGAGTCATGAAAAAATCAAGTTTCTAGGCCAAAGCAATCAAAAAATACAGCCGCTTATGCCGAAAATTTCCCCAATTTTCGACATGGTAGTTACAGTAAACTTAGAATCTTGAAATTTGGTACGAAGCAACGACATATAACACAGACAAATGAAAAATTACTGAATTTGTAAATTTTTAATTACAAAATTTAATAAAAATATTTTTACCAATTTTCAGCTTACCCCCTTTGCTCATGGACGCGTTGAAGTATTCAATTGAAATTTATATCTGATACTGTAATCTATAATACCTTTAAGCTGTATCAAAATCAAACTTCTATGTCAACGCAAAGAAAAGATACACACAAGCCGCATATTTAACTCTCTACTACACGCAGCTAGTTCTAGAATCTTGAAATTTCGCATGAAGCAAGTTTTATAGTACATATGAAGGAATAATTCAGAAAACCTTGAAATTTACAGAACCCTCGGTGCGCGTGTCCGACTCGCACTTGGCCGGTTTTTTTTATTATTAGCCTTTGTAGACCTTGAACCTAACCTGCTTGAACGTTTTTGTCCATCCACAGATTCTTCTCCTGTTTACATTTTCTAATTTAAAACATCCCACACGCATCAATAGCAGCACTGACCTCTCCATCTTAAATTTATTCCGTACACATTTAATCTCACTCACTTTGTCAACATCCTTAAAACGCGTACTGAAATTTTCAAAATATTCATCACTAACATCATCCTGTTGCAGTCTCTCTATTTTTGTTCTGTCTAGAGTGCTAGTCGTTTCTTTTTTTCTATGATGCCACTGTTCAAAAAGACCAATGATTCGGGTGATAGCTAGATAGTGGTCAGTATGAATTGATACTTAGGTACCGCTAGACATTGATACTCAAACATCTAAAACTTTTTTCTTCAGTCTTTCATCCACAATCAATAAATGAATCATACATACAATGCTTCAAGCATTAACTTGTAGCTTTCATTTAGCAAATCTTACTGCTAGATACAGATATTAGTTTGTATGTGTACCTGAAATCCATCGTAAGTCCAGGAGCCAAATTTCATGATGCAAGTCTGCTGGTCGAAGGGGAAGTACTCGACGTCGATCTCGCAGGACGACTTGTAGATGGCGGGCGGGCGCCAGTCCACGCGCCCTGTGTAGTTCAGCGTGGCCTTGGTGGCCAGCGTCACCTCGAAGTTGCCGTCCGCGCTGCAACAGGACGAGCGTCAGCTGCGCGGAGAGTGATACGTGAAGCGTAGCTTCTGTTACAACGCTATGACTACGGGATAAACCGCTTTTAGCATTGCCTCGCCCTCAGATCGACCTTGTGATACAAACGTTAATTCAAAATTTAGAACCTTACAAGGAAGATATTTTATTAAATTGTTATAAAAAAGAGAGTTCCGCTGTAAGACGTCGGGGGCGGCAGTGCAAAGTGTGTGCGTGAGTAATTACTTGTTGTAGAGCACGATGTCCGGCCGCCAGATGTGGTCGGAGGGCACGTGCAGCATCTCCACGCCGCCGTACTCGCGCGGCTCCCATGACAGCTTGTAGTCGTACCAGCTCTGCGCAGAACGAGACACGGGTCACCTCTAGCCACATTACCTTTTACATCTAGTTTACGGAGTATATATTCACCTGCTCCACCCATAGGTTTGTGGTCATGATCTGATTTTTTAAATTCTGAAACAATGCACTCGGATTAGTTATTAGGATCGGCTGAGCGAAGGGCGCGTGCGGGCAGCACGAGTCTCGTCACGTACCACGTCGATGAGCTGGCTGAGCTTGAGCTTGATGCGCACGGTGAGCGCGTCGCTGACGTTGAGCACCGGCCGCACCAGCTTGTTGTAGTTGCTGAGCAGGTCGTCGTACAGGCGCTTGGCGTCCGGGTTGCAGCCGCACCCAGCCAGCAGTAGCGCCAGCAGCAGCAGTCGCGCCGCGCGGGCGGGCACAGCGCGGGCGCGCATCGCGGCGCGCGCATGGCGTCAGCGCATCGCGCGTCGCGCCCGCGCCCGCCCCGCGCACCGCGCCCGCCGCCCCGCGCACCGCGCTCGAGCCTGCGCAGCACCACACGGTCACCGCGCGCGCCCGCCGGCCCCTGCGCGTTGATCCCGCCCCGCCGGCACGAGCCGCACCGATACTCACGAACTACAGTACAATGTCATGTTTTCTGTTTATGTTCGAGGAATTTTGTGTATTTATTTAAAGTTTCTTTAATTTTTAACACTTTGTACTAAACATACAAATACTACTAAAAAATTGAGGCGTTGAGGCTCTGCAGTGAGGAGGATACGCTAAACTTTATGACTGAAGTATAAAATTTTTAGAGAGGATTAACAAGGATGTTTGTAGAACATGCGCTATGTGTATTTAGTTTTACTCTCCATGAGATCTGATAACCTGTTGTCAGCGCAAGATGCATTTGTTATCACTTCACATGAAAATATTTTTGGTAGGATTTACTTGAAAGCGAATCGCGAAACTATGCGCACTTAATACATTTTAAGATAATTTTTGTTTTCACATTATAAGTATTTCAACTTCTTTTGATAGACAAAACAGTAAGTAAAAGACATTTTCAGTGCGCCAAGTATTTATGTAATATATCTATAATACTTATGCGTTTATTTTTTTGAATTTCCATTAATTTCCATTTTATAAAATGATAATGCCATTTATGCCCAAACTCTGACTGACAAGACTCAATGCACTCGTACGTTGTCACACCATAGATTTTAGTCTTTCTGGGGGTAATCTACAAAGTACTAGAATAATATCTTGAAATAAACGTACCTCCTAAAAGTAAAATGGGAATGATTTTGTTCTTCCCCCTCATTTTTGTATTAGTGGTGTTTTTCCTAAATAAATATTTTTCTTTCTTCTTTATTATTTTTTGATTTAAGGATTCGTTTGTAAAATATTGTGCTTTAAAGTACTAATTTTGTTAAAGCCAAGTGTCGAGTGTCAAGAGCCCCCTCAACCAGCTAAATGGTTGCGCCAAAAAAAATTACCGAAGTAGCACATATTATGACTAAATTAAAAAAAACTATCACGGCTATGCAGAGTTTACAAGTTGAAGATGACCAACTTAAAAAAAGCTGGGAAAAACAATATTTCCTAACAATTTTTCATATTAATAATTTCGTCACGGGGTACGGTAGACTCGATCGAAACCTTATATGAATAACAAAACATAAAAAAATATTAATTTCAACTAGACAACATATATCCGTAAAATTAGATAATTTCTAATGATACCTACTGACAAATAAACCGTAGTTGCTAACCAAACGAACTGTTTGTTCACTTTTACTCGTAACTATAAGAAATATACTGTTGAAACTTGCTAAGAAGATGTATTCTGTAAACCGCATTAAGTTTTTTTTTACAGACAAATAGAAAAAAAAACAATCAATTTTTACATACTTAGAAGTGAAAATCATTTTTTTTTCTTTAAACCTATATGTGTGTGGGATTTATCAATAGGTCTTCAAAAATGATATTGTGGTTTCTCATATAATATTTTTTAACTGAATAGTTTACGCGAGAGACACTTCCAGAATGGTAAAATGTACCCCCCCTGACACTTGTAAAAGTAAAAAAAATTACAATGTACATTACATACAATCACACAAACTTTCAACAAAAATTGATTTGAACTACATCTAGTAAGTTTTTTTTAATAATTATAATTTTATTGCAATTTTTCTCATGAACGGTTAGAGCTATAAGTTGAAACTCATATCAAATACTTACTCATATCAAAATCTTTTACCTACAGGTTTATACGGAAGCCTCGGTGCGTGGAACGACATGTGTGTAACCGGTTTTTTTTTATTTTTGCACAATTTTCAAAAATGTAGTTCTTCAACATAATTTGTTTGCTTTTCAAAAGCTTTTGTTTAACTTGCATTGTAAGTATGTTTGTTCGGGTGGAATCTTTGAGCTCAATTTTGAAGTAGATACCTTCAACCGATTGAGCTGAAATTTTGTATACACGTTTACTTTGGATGACAATGTATGACGTAGTGTGTGACATCATCTAAAATCCAATATGGCGGACCGTACAAGATGGCAGAATAGATATTTTCAATTGATTTCTATAATCTATACTAAAATTATAAAAAGGTAAAGTTTGTTAGTAATTAGTTTGTAGTTTTTATTTTTATAAGTTTGTAAGTTTGTTGGGGGTAATCTTCGAAACTACTCATCCCATTTGAAAAATTCTTTCACCAGTAGAAAGTTACATTATTTGAAAGTGCCATAAGCTATATTTTACATTTGTATTATATATAAAAATATTCATCAGTTATCATAGTACCCATAACACAAGCTACGTACGAGTACGCTTACTGTGGGGCTATATAGCAATTGTGTAACTGTCCTATAAAATTTATTTTTTATATTTCATATTTATTTAATACACGTTCATGGGAAAAGAGGTAAAAAGTTTAAAATTATTAAAAAAAAATATATTATATCATTCTAATCATATCCAATATAATAGATAATATTGAATCGCGACTTCGTCCGCGTGAAAACCTCTTAGGTACCCTTCCAATTTTAAAGACAGACTTTCATATAAAGTGTACTCATTGCCCCCTCTCAATTTAATTTTTTTATAGTTTCCCAAGCAATTGAAGCAATATCCCGTCCTCCCCCGTCCTCCGTCCCGTCCCGTGTACTAAAGATCTACATTTTTGTTGAACATTGTACGCCATTACAGTACATTAACATTAACAATATATATTTATGGCAAGCTGTTGTGTATAGCTTGATATTAAATAGTCTATTAGGCTCTTGAGTCTAGGTTTCAAAATAAACAAAAATAATTTTACAATCCGACACGCAAATCTAGAGATTAGCCCGTTTAAACAAACGAACAAACTCTTCCGCTTTATATGAGGTTTAAGATCTTCATGTTCTCAAAAGAATTACAATAAATTATAAAAAATAAGAATTACAATAGAATAGTAATAGTATAGATATGGTCTTCTATGGCAAATAAATATTATCGTTTCTAACATGTAACAGCATACTTAACAAAATGCTGACGCCTATTCAGTAGGTACTCATACGTACGTATCGCGTGTCGCGCTTTTTAGAAATTTTGTATTATCTCCTAAACTATGTAACTAATTAACATACTGTAAAAAGCAAATCTTATCTCTATAAGATCCTTTGGTTGTTAAATAATTTATTTCGATAAGGATTTAACTTTAGTTGTATAAATGATGACGTAAACGTAAGCATTTGAAATAAATGATTTTTAAAACACAAAAAGTTCCATATCTGCTAAAATATAAAAGATAGATATATGCTATCGCGGCCTTTTTTGTAAAACTTTTTAAGATACATAAAGTTCCCATACATTGCTTTCAATTATTCCCAATAGTTAAGGCTGCGCACGCGCATAAAGCCGTTGTAACAGATTTTTGCGGTCCGATTCGCGCGACAAAAACTGTGATAACTCGGTTAATATATACAATACAAATATAAAATATAGCCTATGACACTCACCAATAACGTAGCATTCTACTGGGGAAATATTTTTTTAAATCGGATCAGTAGTTCCAAAGATTATTTATTTACAAACTTACCTCTTTATAATATTAGTATAATATTATAAAGATATATTAGTATAATATTATAAAATTAGTATAGATAAGACGCAACGTCTTATCTATACTAATTTTACTAAAGTGCATTAAAAAGTAATTACAGAGTACTCTCTGTAATCCGTTTCATTTAATATGTACATATATTGTTACTACTCGAGTCAATCGAGTTACTACTCGAAAATAATATGGAGTCATTCTAAATCCAATATAGCGGACCATCCACGATAGCGGATTATTTTTTTTAATGAACTTCTACAATATGGGTACCAAATAAAAAGGATGGTTGAGATTAACTCGAAAAATAATATGACGTCATTCTAAATCCAACAGGGCGGACCATCCAAGATGGCGAATAGATATTTCGAGCTGAACTGATCGAAATTAACCGGCAAACGACCTTGCAACAATAAAGCGTTGAATAAGATGAACAGACTGAGAAACCTAGCGAGCGATAACTAAAAAATAAAAATAAGTTAAAAGCGAAAAAACTTTTTTAAAAACAGCTTTTATTTAAACGCTCTAAAAACAAGAAAACAAATTCCTTAAAAATGTTAACTATCAACATATAAACTCATTAAAATATACAATTTATGTGATCATAACAGCTTGTCGCGCGATTTGTAAATAAACTAGTATTAAGTCAATTAAGTTTATTATATTTACAATTATTATTATTAATTAAATGCTGGAAGGTAATTAAACCTCGCGACAAGCTTGTATGATGATATAAATTGTATATTTTATTGAGTTTAGGTAAAAGTTGTTAATTAAAATTTTTAAGGAATTTATTTTCCTATATAAATATTACTTCTAAGAAACATTTAATTTAATTATACAATATACTACAAAAACCCATTATTTTATTTTAGAGTTATTTTTAGGGTTCGAGACTCTAGGCGTGTGCGGCGTACCGGATCCTTGATCCAACAGCCAAGCGTGAGCTTCTTAATATAACTATCCAAACAAAAACAGTTGACTCAACATTCCACATGGTGGTGATCTCATGATCAAGGCAATGTTTTTAATTTCCAAGTATTGTGGATATGAATAAGGATGTCATTGCAGTGTATATCCCGCTATCTCTGTGCAAAGAGCGTAAGCCTAAAGTAAGTAGTGACTCAGATCGTCTGGCGGCATGGAAGAGTAAGGACGAGTTTCGGGGCTGGATACATATAATATCAAATATCTTGGTTGCAATTTGGTGACGTCTTTGGGGTTTTGTCTGTGCAATTATAGACGAAAATCAAGACGAAAAACTTCCAGAAACATATTATCAAGTCAGATTGTACTATAGATATATGTCGAGCATGTCATCTTCCTGGGGAGTCTCTTAGGCATAACATTTGCAGAATACTTGCACAGACATAATAAAGCAGTTGCTGTTCAGTGTAGAATCGAACTATTGGAATCCAACTATTGTCACTGACAGATACGAGTATATTGCCAATAGAACTGATAAAGTGATAGCTGATCAGTCGGTGCACCGTGCAATATTTTTGATGTTACTGCTCCACATGACGATTATTATTATGAAGAAAAAGGCATTCCGAGTGATTTGCAACTGATTAACTTGATTTTCCAATTAATTTGCTCTTTTCATGATCCTGAACACATTTATGATCTGATCTTCTTTAACATATTGTTATCAATTAAAACGTTTAGTTGATAATATTGTTACCTAGTTAGCTATTACATAATAACACAGCCTATCATAATTACTCATGTCGCGATGAAGACACTCGTTATGAAAGGACTTTTTTAACTCGTTAAAAAAAAAAGAAAGGAAAGGCTATTTCTGTGAAATTTATTTTTTTGGCACCGTGAATCGAGAACCTTCTCTTTTTTAGAAACTTTTTCTTGTGGCAAAATTGATTCACCGTCGAAATAAGCTAATATATTTATGATATAAGTAATTGGTTGTGCCATCATGTTTTAATTTAAAGCTGAGTTTTTTTTTTTAAAATTATTTCCAGCTATCCTATCTCGAACAGGATCTACACGGGGAAAGCCGCTAAGAACAGCTACAACTGTAAGATTTTTCTTTAGAAGTCCGCAAAGTAACGTGTGCTTCTATTCCGTATGGAACAATTTAGTTTGTCTAGTTCGAGAGGCGCTCGATCAAGAGCCACTCTAGACAATCTGCTGTCGAGTGAAGGTCATCAGCGGTACCAGTTCTAAGGTTACGACCTACTTTCGTGCCTTCACGCATTCCAAACGATTTAAAATAGATATCATTGATAGAAAAAACTAATGGACAAAACAACGACCATCTCTTTTTCCATCAAGTAAGCAAAAAAAAACTCCTTGTTCATTTCGGCGTTTATATGTTTAGTTGTCTAGACGCGACTGAAACACGTGTGACGGGTTTTATAATCTGAAAATGTGTCTTATTACATTGTGCTCTTAACATAAGACCGTATCAGTTTACAGCCAACTTCAATGAGCTGATTAAATAATTAAAAACGGTACTTAAATATTTGTAAAAAAATTAGAAATCGATATTCTCAGACATTCCACGAGCAGTTTGACTTCATCTTAAACTGAATGTATAGTTGTTACAGAAATAACGTTATGTATATAACTGATGTAGGCCGACATGTTGTCTATATATTTCGCTATGGGGTCGGTAAATATAGCATCGACATTTATTCACTAAAATTATTTTATTCAAAGAGTGCTTATATACTATCAGTTAGAAAAGCAGATTCTGTTAAGTCGACAAAAATGTTAGGAGGTACTTTTTAAACAATATAAGCTTGGGTCGGAGAACGGTTTACAGCCGTTCACATTCTTGCATTTCAGCTACGCTCGATATTAAACCTAATGTTATACTTTACTTAAATATCAACCTCACTGCCGAACCCAGAGTAAAACTATTATGTCCCTAAGCCCGCCAACCCACACTGGAGCAGCATGGTGGGTCTAAGCCCCAGATATTTCACACAAGTCAGGGAGTCAGGTCCTTCTAGTGGGCCATTAAAATAGTCATAAAACTATTGTCACCCTAAGCCCGCCTACTCACACTGGAGCAGCATGGTGGGTCTAAGCTCCTGATATCTCCTAAGAGTCAGGTTCTTCTAGTAGGCCTTTCCTTTCCAACAAAAAAAGAATCATCAAATCCGGTTTATAAACAAGGATGTTATCCGCGAATACACTTAAAAAATATTTCCCTCCTTCTGACGCAGTTGGGTAAAAAAAAAGTAGTTAAGAACCTTCCGTAGGCTTTTTCCTATAAGAATATGTCATCATATCGGGGTTCAGCCAAGCCGTTTGGAAGTTGTAGGAAAACATATAAATTGTGCGGAAAGGCAGAAATGCAGACAACAATAGTTTATAGCATTCCGCAAAAATGCAATAATTTATAATTTTACAGCTTATGTTACACTACTGGGCGTAGAAGAAATAAGAAGTGTTAAAGTTGTGTCGAACGCATGTTTATTTCCTTGAGTATATAACAACAGCTACAAACTTAAGTGAGATAGTTACTTTCTGAGAGCTTCTTATACCGAATGTTTTTAAAATGGCCGTCTTCGCAATTTAGTGTACAGGCGTAATGTACTAACACTCCTCCTTTGGTCATCAGAAAATAAGTGTTGTATGGCGGTCGGAGGTTCTACATCTAATTTCAATAATTAACTTTAATAAGTTTTGTTTAGTATTTTAGAAAGCGCAAAGTGTTATTCAAAGCTATAAATTATTTTTTATTGAACAATAAATACTAATTTACATTTATCAATGTGACACAAATATCTCCTATAACATCTATTACTATTTTATAAATTAATTATATTTTTCGATTATTGCTATCAGAATGATCATGTGGAGTGGAGTACAGGGATGTCGTGGCAGTGGTCTGAGAGCTGGCGGAGGCCTTTGGTAACGTAACGTGGATTGAGGTGAGATACAAGAGATACATGGATGGCAGAGTTGTTACGGCTTTTACGACTACATAAGTAAATCTAATATCTGATGCATTATGTTTACTATACGACGTCTGTTTTAAGAGTTTTTTATTTTCTTCTTATTATGGAAGAAGTTATAAAAACGAAAAACCACCGGAAATATAATTTTATTAGGCGCTAGACATATCAATCATGTCAAATTCTTATCGTCTCAAGGAATCCCAATCAGACGTATTGTTTTCGGGTATTCTCAACAGATTCTCAAAAGTTAATCCTTGCTCAGATAATACAATCAAGTGCCGAGGGTAATTAAATTAGCAGCATGCTCTACTCTTTACTATACACTCGTATATAATAGACCTCATACGTATTCCCGTGTGAGTGCTATTCTTGAAAATAGCAGAGCATTGCTCCACTGAGATCGATCGATTATCACGAAAAAGATATCGAAATACTTGTAACTTCCTCACGACATTCCGTTGCCGAAGTAGCCCTGGGGAGTGTAGA
Organism: Mycalesis mineus; assembly: GCA_034621355.1. Taxonomy (NCBI): domain Eukaryota; kingdom Metazoa; phylum Arthropoda; class Insecta; order Lepidoptera; family Nymphalidae; genus Mycalesis; species Mycalesis mineus. Next base: position 264,253 of record JAXAVZ010000191.1, on the reverse strand, counting down.
GTGCTCGTGATTGTTCTCATCTGTTTCAGTCGACGGTATTACCGACGGGTATATAACGGGTAATAAGTAATTATAAACGTAAGCTTGGTTCGGATATAAGATACAATAATTTGCATAACACTTAAAATACAATAGTTTGTGTAAAAACAAGCGAATTGTGACGAGGTTCCACCCTTTAAAGCCCTGACCGCTGGTTACTTGGGCCCTTGACCTCCACAACTTTTTTGGATTTTTTTTATATTATCTAGTATATTTATACTAAATTTATTTACTTTGATTTGAAATTTTAATTTCTTATTGTTCTATTGCTGTAGCCGGTCACACAGTTAAATATATATAAGAATGTATTGAAAAATATTTTTTATTGTAGGTAATGATGACAACTTTTATTTGTGAACACAAATGTACGGAAGCTTTTTATCAATTATAATATAAAATATGTTAGACAGGTAGACAACAGTTCTACCCAATGCATGGCAATTTATTTATTTATATATTTATTGTATGATTCTTTTAGCTTAGTTGACGAATCCAAAATCATCTAATAAAACACATGATAATAACATATCAATACATTACCGCGACCAGGCGCGCTCGGCGCAACGTTCCTACACTAGGAGAAATTCTGATCACTTTCATTACGACAGCGACTGCTCAAGTGCCAGATAAGCCAACTAAATATCTGATAACATATTTTACATAAAACTTTATGAAACATATCATACTTATATAAATATATTCAAGAGGAGATGCAAAAATTGGACAGTGGGAGATGCACTTCCGCCCGATACGACGCGAAGCACTTCCGGAAGTTCGATTGCTATTTATACGATTACAGATACAAACTGTAGCGAATCACAAACGATACAAATACTAACGAATATTGATCACGCGCGGCTTGTAATCATTGTTTGATTGTAATCAATTAATTACTGTTTATACATTAACTTCAGTCGGAGGAATTCGGGATACGATCTACATTCCCCACGAGCTTCACTCAAATCCGTCGAGTCTTTGCGGTGTCGGACGCAATCGGTACTCGCGGCAGTTAAAACTTATAATTTTATAGCGATAAAATGATTAATAAAATAAATAAAGTCTGTATGGCGGTCGTCGGGCGCGATACGCACCCTGTGAGAGAGTCGCTGCGCGCGCTCGCTCAGCACGGCATGGTGGGCACCGGTCCCGCACTGCACTGTCGCGCTCGAGGAGGGCGGGCGCACACTGCGGCTAGCGCATGCCGCGGACGGGCTCAGAGTCGCGGCGCTGGAGGGCGACTGGCGACTGCGGCGCGCGCCTCTCCGCCCCGCCGCTCCCAGCGCCCGCCCGCCGCACTACGCGTAGCTCTACTGCCTCACTCGCCTAAACAATATGGTTATTTTAATCATTTCAGTTTGGCTATTATCTTCGGAAGTTGTCAGCCTGAAGAACATTAGTGATGTGATGCAAAATAATTGTATTTGATCATACAGCACTAGCGAATGCTTACCATTCCATCCGCAAAAAAAATGTTTTGTGATAGTTCGATAAAGCTAAATTAATCGCTTATTTCTCAGGCTCACTATCTCCGTTCTCGATTTTATTTAAATCGGTTCTGTAGTTTAGGTGTGACTGAGTAACAAACAGAGTCACTTTCACATTCATAATATTAGTATAGACTTATGAATTCATTTCAATCAAACATTTTCTGACTCGAAATATATTCGTTAGCTGGATGTAGTACACTAATTGCATTTTTGCGGATTGTTTGTTGTCTGCCTGTCTGTCCGCACTCTTTATGTTCCCTTGCTTTTAACTCCCAAACAGTTTGGCCGATCCCCGATATAATGCCATATCCTTATAGGACAAAGTCGGATGAGTGTTTTTGGCTACCTCCGACTATCTAGGTATACCGGAAGTGGGTGTAAATTGCGAAAAACAACCTAATATAACTAAATGCATATTTCTGATGGTATTGTTAAAACAAAAATGTTTCTTACAGAAAATTGTTTAGAATGTGCACATTCGGTTCAAATTTTCAAACTGAAGGTAGATATTTAAGTAAAGTATAACTTTGGTTTCAATATCGGGCGTACTACAAATGCAGGAGTGTGAACGGCTAGAAGCTATCGTCGCAAAGTTATTTAAACACAGTCAAAGGTGTCAAATATATTGCATGCTACTTGTGTTCGTTTTTATGACTATATAATATTATAATAGACAACTTACATTCCCATTTGTGTTTTTACGGTCTCCTTGTTGCAGTGGTAGAGGGCAGTGGGCTCTGCAAGGTACTTATTGGTAGGATGCAAGGTGCTGCTGGACAGGGGACTTTACTCACGCCGCCACGATGAGAATACTAGAAATCATACGTGAAGCTATAAGCCTTTCAGAAGCTAGAGCTCAAAAAGGATTAACGACAAATAAAAGACAAACTAACTTCGTTAAAGCAGGCTCAATTACAAATTCCATCAGCAAGCCTTATTCAATTCTAGGCTCTGCACCTGATTGGACCATATTAATGGACACGTATGAAAAGCACTAAAAAATCCTGGAGGACTTAGCTATTTCGACATCTAGACCGGATAGTTTTCTTTTTTCCAAACAAATCAAACGTATAGTACTTGTTGAGCTTACAGTGCCGTGGGAAACAAACATCCCTAAAGACCATGTATTCAAAGTGAATAAATATTATGACCTTACTAATGAAGTAACTTAAAATGACTATGTGGTTAGTTTATACGTGGTACAAGTGGGTGCGAGAGGTATATCAGCGAAGTCTCTCTATAACCTGCTAAAAGACCTTGGCCTTACTAGAAGTGCAGTAAGCTTTATATTGGAATGAGTATTCGAAGCTGCTCTAGTAGGGTCCTTCCGAATGAGGCTGGGCAGAGAGAATAACTTGTGTTAACGCCAACTTATAGCCCGATTTTGGTTTTAGATAAATACTATTTTTAATCTGTATTTTTTTTACTATTTTTTGTGTCTATTTTTTGTTTATGTATTATTTCTATTATGACTATGTCCTTATGTATATAAACCGAAACAATAAAATAATGGACACACTCCCCAACCAAAAATTCATGCCTTTTTCTTACAACGTACCTGTATCTTTCATTTTAGAGAACCCGCCTATCTGGTTCGACTGTGTCTGTTTAAATAACCCACAAATTGAGCAGAGAAAGTGAGTGTTGACGACCGTCACTAAGAGATCTCTTTCAAACCTAAACCCGTGTCACAAGTCTCGGGCTCTGTTCGGAGGTTTTCTCTCAGTCACGCGATGGACCCGGCACCAGTACGTTAAATCCATGGAATGCTAAGACATTCGTCCCGTCTCTGCAGTGGATTTACAAGACGGAGGTCCTGGGTTTGATCCCAGGTTGGGTCGATTAAAATTTTCTAAATTGACCCAAGTTGTGCTGGCGGGAGGCTTCGTCTGTGACTATTTACCACCCTACTAGCAAAGACGAGCGCCAAGCGATTTAGCGTTCCTGTACGATGTCGTGTAGAAACTGAAAGAGGTGTGGAATTCATCTAGTCCAGTCAAATGACTGGACTAATCCTACTTCTAAAAAGTTAGCCCGCTTGCATCTTAGATTGCATCATCACTTTACATTAGGTGTGATAGCAGTCAAGGACCAAATTGTAGTCGATAAAAAATCCTCTTATATTATATTGCGTGGCAGTTCAGTTCTGGCGAATGCATTAAAACGAAAAACGGTTTGATATTTGATAAAACCTTACATGTTATAAGTACTTTTATGTTTGATGGCGAAACGAGATCTCTACCTTAAACTTAAACCAGGATTGATTTCCATTAAAATTATTCCTAAATGGTTACTTCGAACGAAAAATTATACATATATATTATAACATATATGTATAATTATTTCAATATGTTGTTTGATACATAGATTCTGCCATGGAAACACAACACAAAACAGTAGGTCCATACTACTAACAGATCCATACTTTATGAAGAAACAATCCGTGAGCATTGCATTAATATCACTAGAACTAAATAAATATGCAAAGTTTTAATGAATAAATATTTTCTTGATATTTTGATAAAATCTATGTTAGATTTGTTGTCGTTTTTAATGATTATTCGTAGCATCGTAGCATTCGTAGCAACTACAACGCAAGAAAGCTTCTATCGTTGTGCTGTGCTACGCCATATTCGTAGACTTGCTACGTAAAGCTCAAGGCTCGTTGCTACGAAATGTTCGTAGCCCATAGCTACATAACACTCAGAGCCCGTAGCCCATTGTGTCTACAGAGCCCAGACTGTTAACTACTAACTGTCTTGTTTATGTCTCTGATATTATAATTCCAATAACATCTGGGATTTAAAAACTTACGTGAGTTGAGTTTCATTGCAATGATGAAAAGACCGTCTCATGTTCGCCCCGAGTCCACCCCGCCCCTCGTTCTCTCCTGGCGGGGCTCGTTAGGAAGTTGTTGGCGTTATTAATTTAATTTAATTTTTTTTATGTCTTCCTGGGCAAGTTCAGCAAAATTCAAGCACGGAGCTATAAACCGGGATTAAATGGAGTACTTAAATAAATCTTTCGCCACATAATAAACGCTTTGTAGCGCGCAGTGAATTGATCTGTGTTCAGTCAGTACACACGGCGCTAGTACACTGGTACTGCCGAACGGATCTATAGTAATAGCCAGCACGCTTGCGACTAAATGTTACTTTTTTCGCCATATTACACACTTTTTTATTACAGATACTTTTATTATTTAATAATTTATTATCTATCTATTTTACAACAACCACAAACACTATACGAAATTTCGTAATGAGTTCTTAGGACGCATAATATTAAAAAATTTGCATTTTTTGAAATTACTTAATATCGCCTGGGATGCCCTGCACACAATCGCAGAGATATTTTCGTTACTGTTTTAAACTAATTAAAAAAATCAATTCGATCGTATATGTATTTATACAAGAACAACTGTAATAATTGTGTGCAAATTCTTAAAAACTCTAGAAAGGTGTAGTGTCGGTAAGTGAGTTAATAGTATTTGGTTTGAAATAGAAATGCTCATTTAAGAGGACGAAGATTGTCAAATACGCATTGCTGTCGGTGGGTTGTCGGTGGGTGCTTCGATGGGCGCATCGATGGATGCGCCGACCGCCAGCGTCTTCGGGGCGAAAGAAGAGAAATATACTGCCGTCATGAACAATTCAAAGATTTCAGTCTTCGTTCCTCCAAATGTAAGCAACAAGTCGCGTCGTCTGAATTGCGGTTAAGGGAACGGTAAGCTTAAAAATGCAGTTCGTGCCCGCCATTCCTCGCCCTGTCTTGATTTTGTGCAACTTTCCTATTCGGAAACATTTTCATTTAAAAATACGAATACTGTCTATTTTTTCTTGTAGTAATAGTGGCACCGTTTCCCTCTAGTAGAGACTCAAACAAGCGAGAGAATTAGCTGTTCACAGCTGAGGACGCTTCTGCTGATATTGCGCTTGCGAGACGTGAACAGAGTTTGCGAAGGCCGCCTCTGATGTTTTCGATGTTTTAAAATCACAATGCGATTCAGATAACATTTTGTGTCACGTATCCGTAGCCTACTCCTTCGCGTCCGATGACGTCGCGGAAGATATTAAAAGCTGTCAATTATACAAAAGCGCGCGAAATTGGGGCGGCGCTAATGGCGGCCACCGACGACGATTAATGATCCCTCCCCCATCCCGCACCGCACCGTGCCACCCCCGCCACACCGAGAAACTGCGAGTGACACTGCGCCCGACTGCTCAGCTGTTGTCTGCGGGCAGCAGGTCTTTACCCTAGACATACATATGATGATCTCGTTAGAAGACTATAGAGCCAGATATTTTAAATCACTGCGAGCTAGTCCTTGATTGCAAACACGATTGATGCTAAGTGATGATGCAATCTAATATAGAAGCGAGCTATCTTGTATAGATAATAATTCCATACCCCATGCGTTTTCCACACGACATCGTACCGAACGCCAAATTGCGTGAGGGTATGGCTTTGTCAGTAGGGTGGTAATTAGCCACGTCCAGGACCTTCTACCGGGTTAATTTAGAAAATCTCCTGAACACAGAACATCTCTTATAAATCCGCCGCTTACATATCTGCGCCATGAAAACATGTAGATTTTTCTACTGTAAAATAGGAGGATCAATTGTCGATCTGTATGTATAAACATATCGTACGTAATTTTCTCAAAAAACCATTTGAATGGAGTTTTCGTTATTTATATGTTCGTGTACATAACACAAATGCAGGTGGGTCCTGGTAGCGAATTAAATTTGAGGAGACCCCTCGAAGGCACACGGTACGATTCAAAATTTCGTCGTTCTGTTACAAGGCGCTTATGCTGCCTGAACACCTCCGTAAAAGCAAATTGAGCAGACCACACAGCCAGCACGGTCGGCGGGCAGCAGACGCTCACTGGAATGCCGCGCGAACAAAAGCGAGGTTACATCAGTAGCGCCGCTCTCGTGTGGCGCGCGGGGCGGCAGACACTCGCACAGAGACGAGCACCACGCGCGAAATGCGCTCGTGTCACAACGTCACTCATAAGTTAGAAGTCAGTGACGAGTAGTACATACAGAACAGACTGCCTCGTCACTCTAGTGATTAGCCTGTGTATCTTTGATCACGAAATCCTGTGTTGCGTCTTGGACTAATTTTGAGTTTTTATAAACTGACCATTTTTCAATTCGAGCTTAGTGTTAAGGCCAGAGTGTATAATATATTACAGCCAACTCGCATTGGAATAGCATGCTGGGTCTAAGCTCCATATACCCTCTCCGACAAGGAGGGTGAAAACTTCACTTTCGCGTTAAGGGCATATTTATACATTAGAAGCGACCGCCCATGTCAGACCTCTTCACTTATTCCCTTTTGGAAATAACCTACTATTTTCGGCATGACGCGTGGACAAAGTGTAGTGTCATGTCACTGTAAACTTAATGATTTTTTTTTATCGACTACAAGTTAACCCTTGACTGCTATCACACCAGATTTTAAGTGATGATGCAGTCTAAGATGAAAGCGGGCTAACTTGTTAGGAGTGAGACGAGAATCCACACCCCTTTCGGTTTCTACACGACATCGTACCGGTACGCTAAATCGCTTGGCGATACGTCTTTATCAGCCAGACCAAGACAAATTAAGAAAAATCTCAATCAGGCCCGCCAGGAATCGAACCCAGGACCTTCGTCTTATAAATCCACCGCGCATACCGCTGCGCCACGGAGGTCGTCAAATTTTATTTGATTTTAGCTTAAAGACGAATTAAATATCCGGCGAACACTTGTTTAATCTCTGCCTTAAGTTACAAGTTAGTAGGAACGCCGGTAAACCACACATCGCGTTAATTCTCTTTGAGGTTGTACTTACTCGTACATAGTAATACTAAAATAGCCAAACGTTATACAGAATATGCCGAAAAGTTACCTAACGAATGGATCGACGATCATATTAACTAACGAAAAAACAGAGTAGCGTTTTAATTCGTCACGTTTTTTTTTATGTATGACCAGGCATAACTTTTTACAGAGTAGTCCAATTTTGATAATTCTTTTTTAAGAGATACGGTATACTTTTTTTAAATTATCCCATACTCGTTATTTTAGGATCAGATAGTGAGATCCTGGGAAAATTAAAAGAACTCTCCAAATGTTATATAGGGAACACTCGCAGCGATTTCATAGCGTGTAATAACACTCTTATTGCTTAGTACGAGTAAGGTTTTTTCGTATTCACTGTCAATAAACCTCTAAAAAGTAAGAGTTTTAATATAAAATTGAACCGACTTACTTTTTAGTGCGTGCGAAACGCATTTAAATTATAGCGTCATTTAGTTGCTTTAATTTACTTATGAAGTCGGTGCCAGCCGAGGTTTCTACTTTAAAAACGTTACCTAGAACCCACAAAGTGCTTTGTTTGCTACTTCGTTAAGTTAACATTCCTTAAACTTGAATTGCTTTTGTATTCTACAAGACGTATTGCGAGGGATGTTTGTTTAATCTCGTTACTCTCGTTATTTTAGGTTCATAAGACCCTCAGGCACCTTTGAGTAATCAATATTTTGATGAAAGATATGCAATGCCTTTGTGGATCCCTCGATTTTTTTAAACTAAGCGAGAAATATGGGCTAGAAGTATAAACTATTAATATACGAGATATGTATATGAGACCGAAAATCTAACGCAAGCCGTCTCCGATTTGTGTCTTGCCTCTGGAGTACTTAAAGTTTCGATGATTGATTTCAGTATCAAGTGATACTGAACATAAGGAACGGTGCCGCCGATAGCAGCCCTCGATACCATCAGGGCGGGGGGAGAAGGGGTAAAGTAATTAGGTAGCGAGGCGTAACGAGCCGCAAAAAGTTAACGACAGAGTGTCAGAGTGTGAAGATTTGAGTGATTAGCGCCAGCACCTCGCGCAGCCTGCGACTTTAACACTTCGTACTGATGTTTTATTTTTCGTTTTTCTCTTTTGGCTTTTTACTTTAGTCTTTGTGTGTTACTAGACTGAAAGGGAGAAAAACTCAGAACAGAGTTCGGATTGTTACACGGATGTACGCTTTGTGACCGTTCGACGCTCGCCTTCTTAGATATGCTTAAGTAAATTAAATTCATTAAATGACAATTTTTTAATTAATTATTTTTTACCTTTTACTGCGTATTGAGTCGGTTCTATTTTTTGTTAAAAATTCTTTGAAGTCGGTTAAAAATATTAATCAGTTATCATAGTACCCATAACACAAGCTACTTACGAGTACGCTTATTTTGGGGTTATAGCGATGTGTGTAATTGTCCTGTAATATTTATTTATTTAATGCTTTTGAGATCTAGGCTTAAGGAAAAACTTATAGCTTCACTATGATTTAATTTAATAAGTACTTTATCGTGGCGGCGTGAGTTAAGATCCTAGTTCAAGAACACCTTGCATCCCACCAACACGTGTCTCGCCTAGTGCCTAAATACAACAAAACTTTTCCTAGGCTTTCTTTTATCTTACAAAGGTTCTCTAAGAGACCTTCCGAGCTAGAGAGATGCAAAGCTCACCTACATTTTGCCTCAGTTACATCTTCGCTCTTCTGCATGACTGTTTATACAGTTTTACAGTTCAGTAGATATTTTCATATCAGGTTGTTATGCTAAACGACAACAACTAAGTTAATTTTCACTTAAAAAATCAATCACCAGTCGATGACGCATCAATATTTCACGCGCGTTAATAATTGCAAACAGTCCCCTGACGAAATCATCTCCAATCTGACACATAAATTGTGTATTTTATTGGGCAATTGATTCGTATAGTCAGTTTTATTATTTAAAATAATATCATACGAATCCGCGGCGGGTGCTTGTAGCGACGAGAACGTATCAGAGAAATGTGCTGATCACACTGAGTAGAGAGACGTAGCACTTCGGTACAGCGACACGAAGGCAACTCAACGCGACGACCGGCATGTGATTGCGGAATTCCGTAGCGTCACCCAGTTTAAGGTGCCGGCTGAAAATCAGCACTGTGTTCTTACATTTATTTATGGAGGCAGGCACTGTTTTCTGGATTATTAACACCGAACAGATGTGGTGTTCGTTGCTTGTAGGTCTTTTAGTCCTGATCAACAAATTTTTTGGAAAAAACACTTTTTGCTTCTTACGCGACAACTTAAAATTAAAACGTATGACAGCTTAGCAGCTAAGCTTTTCTAATTTAGGATAAGCTAGTTAAAGAAATATTTATTTTTCTGCGAAAAATCAACGAATCCAAGTGACAGTCATCCATATACGATAGAAAACGTATACTTTTCACACGATAGAAAAAAGAAGTCGCTGACTCTACAATGTTCAATTGTAAACTCAGATTTCGTACGAAGAGGGTTTTTTTTCGGATCTGAGTAATTTTATCGCTTGGATTTGTGGACAAAAATAATAAATTATGAATTATTTATGATGAAGTTCCGTAAGCTAATCCAATGTTTTAAAAAATCTGATAAATAAATCTAAGCAAACAATTATTTCGAGTCTGAACTATTTTGTTATCATTTAGAATTTGGCATTATTTTGTTTGAAGAAGGTCACTTAACGTCCAATAGACATGAATAATTTGAAAGCCTGCGTGACCATAGCTCGAGAAAACGGGTGCAGCGCACAGCGTGCGGACTTTGTACTCTTACGTCATAATTATTGTAATTACATTACATTCAGAATATAGCGCATCCACCACGTAACTAAACGTAAACGAGTGTCAAAGACCGATTATCCATCGACGACGTTTAATATAAAGCGAGGCAACGCTACGCATTGATTTATATAGAAATAGAAAAGTAGGTCGCGTCAGTCGCTCAGTAGCCGCACACTGCGCTGCGCCGGGACACACTCACGAGCTGCGGTGGAACACGAGTCTCCCACCAGCTGGCCGTCAGCCTGCTCTCTCGTCACTCTACTGACTCTAACGCTACTTTCCTTGTCACCTACAAATTAGCTTTTGACAACAATGAGGTACACATACCTTTCGGTTTCTACACGACTTCGTACCCAAACGATAAATCGTTTTGCGCTACGTCTTTGTCGGCTAATTGGTAACTAATTTAAGCCTCAGGCCGTCGGTTGTATTGTGAACGCGACGGCCAGTTAGCGGTCAATTTAATGAGAAAAAAGAATATTTTGTTCCACTATTTTATAATATAGGTTGTACCCACAGCTTAATCGTTGTACCCGTCCATGTAACTTTTTTATCAAAATTTTATACCGTATATCACATAGCGTTAGATGAATCAATCGAGAGCTACTTTGTTGAATAAAAATAGAAGATCGCAAAGTGAAGTCCACAGAGAGCTAATTCTAAAATAATACACTAACAGTAGCTATAATACAAAGAGCGAGTTGTTGATTGCAAAGTTGCAGTGTTCGGTGTTGAACGTAAAGTTGTTAACCCTCTAACGTTATCTGGCGCGCGAGTGTTGCAAGTTGCGAGCTCGGCGCCAGTTGCCAGTTGTTGTTGCGCGAGGAGCGAGTGGCGCGGGGGCGTCGAGTCGTCGCCGTCGCAACTCGCCCACCTACGCCCATCTGCGCCCATCTGCGCCCACCTGCGCCCCGCAGATACCGACTCTGAACTTGCTCGGCCGACTTCATTGAATAGCAATTACTCACTGTTAGTTGCATGTTTCCTGCGATACTACAATTAACTTGGCGCGGATTTTCATTCCAACTATTGAAACGTCGGAAATAATGATCGAACGAGCTGGAAATTATATTAAATTCTCATTTAATGTTTATGAAATGAAGGTTAAATTCATTTATTTCATATAGACTGAGTTTACTAGCACTGTTGAAACATCATGTTGAATAGTTCAACATGATGTTTCAACAGTTTCAATTAAAAGTAAGTCGAAAACTTAAAATTGAAGCTACGAGAATTCCAAACACGCTTCGATTCGCGGAGAGCCCACAACAAACAAACCGTATTGCAAGTGCAACAATCGGTGCACCCACTGTGCCACTGATCTGAGGACTGATCGAAAGACGTCTCTCGTCTATCGAGCTCCCCGGTGGTACAATTTGTAACGCGATGTAATGCACTCGTTTCAGCGAAACAGCGTCGGGACCGAAAAGTGGTTAAAATTACGTAGCGCGAACAAAAAACCGTCATGCATACATTAGCATAGAATCAGCGCGAACGGCCAAAATGGCGGCGGACGAAAGTAACAATATTTCACACTGAAAAGAGCACCATTTTAATTTTTCATGAATCTCTAAAATTCATTTAAGAGCTGGAAATTACGTCGAGAGATAGAGAGAGACGGAGAGATCGTCGGTGCATTCCTCGGATACTACGGATTAGTTCACTTGCGGTTCTTTGTAAAGCGACTCAAAAAGATTTAAACTGTAACTAGAGTATGAATAAACAAAATAAACTTATCGAGTTACACGCTAGTTAGTCTCATGGCGCTTTCATAGTAATATAATTATTGTAATTCATTTAATATCAATATGACTGCCTTCGTGATAAGGTGGAGGTCCTGGGTTCGATTCTTGACTAGGCCGATTGTGATTTTTCAAATTCAAATTCAAATTCAAAATCGTTTATTTCAAGTAGGCTTATTACAAGCACTTTTGAAACGTCAAATTGGACTATTTGTAGTGACTCTACCACCGGCTCGGAAGGCAGGCCCTGTTGAGAAGAGCCGGCAAGAAACTCAACAGTTGCACTTTTTATAATATTATCAATTTTACAATATTAAGTGTGTTGTTACATAAAGTTATTTATTTTACTTCCTGTGTGATGTTGAAAGCCTATCCAATTGCCTTTGAACATCTTTGTCATTTAAAAATTCATCGATAGTATAATAACCCTGACTCAGTAAGTGAGTTTTAATACATTGTTTAAACTTATGCAATGGCAGATCTCTGGGCATCTTGTTGTAGAGTACACCCAATCCTACGAAAGATTTTTGTACTTTTCGGAGGCGATAAGCTGATATGACTAACTTATGTCCATTTCTAGGAAGACGGTCGTTTAAATCCTTTTTCTGTTTATACATATTTATATTTTGTTTAACATAAACTAGGTTATTGAATATGTATTGACAGGCTACTGTAAGAATCTCTATTTCTTTAAATTTGACTCGAAGGGACTCGCGTGGTTTAAGTTTATAAATCGACCGAATTGCTCGTTTCTGAAGTATAAAGACAGAATGTATGTCAGCAGCCTTTCCCCACAACAAGATGCCATAAGACATCACACTGTGGAAGTAAGCAAAATAAACCAGTCTAGCTGTTTCTACATCGGTAAACTGTCTTATTTTTCTCACTGCAAATGCTGCTGAGCTAAGTTTAGCTGTCAGTGACTCTATATGAGCGCTCCACTGAAGTTTACAGTCCAAGGTCACTCCTAGAAAGACTGTAGAACTCTCCATTTTTAGCGTTTCACCATTTATCATTAAAGACTTATTTATTTTTTTTACATTCGGTAAAGTTGCATTTAATAGTAAATTATTAGCAGTAAACCAATGCGACACATGCGATACAGCACGGTTTACATCGTCAAAGTCACTTTTATTTCTATCAGTTTTAAAAATTAAAGATGTGTCATCAGCAAACAGATTTTTTTAACTAACACAGGTCCCGTTGGTGTAAAGCTTTGACCGTGTCTAATTAACACCCTAACGACAAAGTAGAACATAGCATTTTATCTTTGTAACAAGTTATCTCGCTCCCATCTTAAAGCGCACCATCACTTACCACTAGGTGTGATTGCAGTCAAGGACTTCCCTCAACATAGTATTGTATACGCTATGTCTGTCGTTAACGAGGTGTTTTAGTTACATGTTGAGACGACCAGGCAGATTCCCAGTATCGGGAATTGGTCAAGGTTTACTGATCGCCTGCAATTTGATGATGAAAGTTTATTCAAAATCTGCAAATTTTCTTTTCCGATGACAATAGATCCGTCTCCATCGCTTCACTATCGCTTCGCTCGTCCCGGCGGCCGGCGGCGGCGCGACATCGACTGACGCTAATAAATTGAATGACATTCAGTTTGAGCGATGTAAAGATAAGACGAGTTGAAATTCCGCGATCGTAGCGCGAAGCGGCCCTCCGCCCCCGGCCCCCGGCCCCCTGTCGCCTTGCGCCGGGGGCTGGGGGTAAGGTGAAATATGTTAAGAAGCTCCGGGCGTTTTAACGAAATTTATGGGGCCGTGTGTCATGAATAACTGTCAGCCCGCGGCTCCACAATATTTATGGATCACTTCGCATCGCGGTTAATATTCTACTAGATACAACGTTTTATTACCGATAACCACTCCGCGTACGTGCCGTGCGCGTACCGTGCGCGTGCCCTGTGCGTGCCGTGTGCGCTCCGTTACTCGGCCTAGACTACAATCCATATAGTATAGATACAGAACAGACTTAACTTTTCAAAAGTAGCATCAAAGGCTACTTGAAATAAATGAGTTTGAATTCAAGTTAAGCTTCGTTAACAAATGGCAGTTTTCTGTACGACGCATCTCGCTGTACTCTTTCATCTGAGACATTGTACGAGGGGTTCTACAATACACTCTGCATATACTTGTACAGTTCATCTGACAATACTGTTCTGTTGCTCTCCAGTACCCTAATGCACAGAGATAAATAAAGCAATCGTTGGAGCGCTCCTCAGTAACATCTCCGAGTGGCACGGCTGGCCCGCAGCCAGCTTCTCGCTTCGTTTTGCAGCAATCATATTTTACTCTCGGCATCTCTGTACGTTTAGTAGATGATATAAAAGACGCGCCCGAGCGCTCCAACGTTGCCTGAGCGCTATCACGAGCCGCTGGGGACGGATGATTCCATATTTTGACTGAAATTAACTCTCTGAACTCTCATTCTCCTCTTGGGGCTATAATTTGTCAATGAATGAAAACGTACGACTGTTTAGTAAAGAAAGGTCTTGTTGAATTTTTAATTCTTTTTTAACGCCAGACGACAAAAGATGTGTGTTATAAGTTTGTCTGTGTGTGCGGTGGTAAACAAATTACTTGCGGTGGTTTATAACTACGTTTATTGAAAATCGGTCCAAAATAGCCGCCGCTACGAAATGGCGAATTATATATTTTATTACAACTCCTGTGTACCCTTCCATTTGTAAATAGGAATAGATTGAAAGGTAAAGAAAACAGGAAAGGTAAAACTGAAAAATTTGGTGCGTGCTACTATCTCGACTATACTTCTATTATTTCTATTATTTCTTTAAAAAAATAGCAAAGTCCTTTGTGGGTTTTAGGTAATGTCCTTAAAATAGAAGCCTTGCATGGCACCCACGGCAAGAGGAGTTCCCTCGTCTGTATTTCGGTTACATCATCATTTCATTTTTTAGTTAAGTTAGTGAAGTTTACTTTTTGTAATCAATTTTTTTTATCAAAAATCAATATATCAAAATCGGATTCCTCTGTAAAAAGGTATGCGTGATCACTGGTTATATACATAAAAAAATATATATTCGCGTCGAATTGAGTACATCTCACTTTTCCTCAGTTTTTTAGTCGGAGAGTTTAAAAAGACAACTAGTTTACTACATAACAGAAAATTAATAATTACATCAAAAATATGTGACCAAGATGTAAAGATCTAATATAAAGGAAAGGCGATCTATAATACAAATGTTCAAACCTCTAAACACTGAGTTATTACGACGCTACGAAGGATTTCTCAAACCTTACCCTATATAAGAATGAAATGGGGATTCACGTATGTGCAGAGCACCGAGATCGCATAAACTTTTCGTTTCGTAAAACTGAATACCACGCGGATGAAGACGCAGACGCCCGCTGGTGTAATATAAGTAAGAAATGGCATAATAAATAAACAATGTATTTAATGAAGGGATTGCTAAATAATAACAGTGTTTACAGAGCTCAGTATTAATATGCGGCACGGGGCGGCACGGGGCGGCGCGGGGCAGGGTCGCAACTCGCAAGTCAAATTAGCGTCAAGTGACCTCAGAACTCTGTAAGCTTGCCGAACTTTCTCCGCATCGTAATGAGTTCGTCTCTCGCCGCGCACTGGAGGGGGGAGCGGGGGGGGGACGCGACACCTCGGACAGAGAGACGGAAAACTTGTTCTCGTGGAAGTGGTTTACGCAATATTAAAGGGCTGGCGAGTTGTACCGGGAACTGCGACCACTTTAAACTTGTTTCGGCGCAGAGATCGCGGGGAGGTGCGGGAGGGGTCGCAGATTCACGCTGTATTCGTTTAACATTTTGATCTTGTATTGATCTCGTTGTATTTTTTTCTCTCCTTTATTTTTATTTACATTTTTTTTTTCAAATTTTTAACAATGTTTTATATGTTTCCGGCCAAACCCGATTTCAGGACTTCCTATAGGTGGAGGAGGATTTCCTATAGGTGGTAGCATTAACTAGTATAGCCTAGTCCAAAGTAATTTGTCCTAAGCCCGATAGGGTAAACCAGTTTCACCTAGGCCAAACTAGTTGATCCTGATATAAATACACACACTCAAGGTTAAACTAGTACGGCCTATTCCAAACATTATAGTATATCAAGAAATACAAAACAAATACATAAACTGAATAAAATACTCCGTGATTGGAAATATAAAATGGAGGTTTGACGACCTCCGTGGCGAAGTGGTATGCGCGGTGGATTTATAAGACGAAGGTCCTGGGTTCGATTCCCGGCAGGGCAGATTGAGGTTTTTCTTAATTTGTCTTGGTCTGGCTGGTGGGAAGCTTACGCCGCGGCTAGTTACCACTCTACCGACAAAGACGTATCGCCAAGCGATTTAGCGTTCCGATACGATGTCGTGTAGAAACCGAAAAGGGTGTGGATTTTCGTCCCACTCCTAACAAGTTAGCCCGCTTCCATCTTAGACTGCATCATCACTTAATATCAGGTGTGATAGCAGTCAAGGGCCAACTTGTAGTCGACAAAAAAAATAACATTTTCTATTAAAACAAAAATGATTAGTAGTAAAAGCTATGAATAATACAAAAAAGTCATACTAATATATAACAAAAAATTTATGTTTTTAGTAGAAGCAATAATCATATCTAAATTATTCCAAAAGCCTCCTTGCACTAGTATCTAATTGAGGAACACTTATGTATCATCTGCATCTTCCGAAACCTTCGCCTGATGTGCCTGGGTGCTTCCTAGTTGTAGTCCTTAACGATATTTCAGATCTACTCTATACCTCTATAGCTACCTCTAAAAAGTCAAGATTGCAAATGTTGAATTTTGATCTGAAAATAAAATAATAACATATTAGCTACTTTAGAATATCATTAATGTTCCAGAAGGATAGATATTTAATTAAGTAATGCCAGTCTCTTAGATTGTAAAGCGCGTAGCAGAACACATTTTAAAACCCCCCAACAAACAAGACTTGGCCGTATTAGTTTATAGAGTGTGCGTATTTATATCAGAATCATCTAGTTTGGCCAAGGCAAAACTAGTTTGTCCTAAGCACGATAGGACAAACTAGTTTTGCCTTGGCTAAACTTTGAACTAGCTTGAATTAGGCTTTACTAGTTTATCCTAATGCGTATAGGAAGAACTACTGTAGCCTAGGCAAAACTAGTTTGTCCTGAAATCGGGTTTGGCCGGTAACATATATAATACAAAAATATATAAAAACACTATTAAAAATTTTTATGAAAAAATATCTGCTCCCCCATTTGCGGGGCCTTTGCGGGCTTAAGCAACCGGTGGTCAGGGCTCTAGAGTGAGGAACCTCCTCACTTGGTGGATTATCCTGGCTACTTGATTATTTCTGTGCAAGTATTCGCCGTTAGAGGTAAGTCACCGAATTGCAACCAATTTTAATTTGAAAGCTAGTTTCATGGCGATGGGCTTTAGTAATAAAGCTAGCTTTGTTTGATAAAAATCTAGTCCAAAATAACCGCAACAAAATAGTCGTCACGAATTAATGGCGAAGTACAGTTTGTATGTGCAAAATATTTAACAGCATATTGCTATATAAAACAAATCCAGTACATCGGTTCTTGAACTAAATACATCGTACGATCATCTCGTTTATATCTCGTCCACCATCCCACCTTCAGTTCAACCGAGGAATCCAATGTGGCAAAACGTCATTGAATACCGATTTCTATTACATCTGCTTTGTAACCGCTTTATATCGACTTTAAAACTGACATTTATTTCAAGAACAACACAGTATATCGAAGCGGGCGCGGACGCGGGAGCAGAACGCAGGCGGCCGGTGTAACGGTTCCGCGGGGGCTCTTACTGCCGTCTTCAGCCCATCGCACTCGTTATCATTAATGAGACGCTAATACATAGTCCAGGAGTCGGCGCCGCGCTACACTCGCATACCGCTACACTCGTACCTCGCTGTTCCATACATGTGTTTACTTAGAAGCTTATAATCATCAAAGTTTTCTATTTATATTCCAAATTTAACCGAATTAATTTGAGTGGAGTCAAGCGAGTCAAGATGGTGGCCGGTAATTAAACGCGACATAAAGGGCGGATTCCGAGTGATCCCTCGTGATGATTCGGCGCACGACCGGCAGAGCGGTAGGGCTGCGGGAAGCTGGTGCGCTGTACCACATGTAACCGTTTTATCTCAATTGGAAATTCGCGAATGGCAGTCATTTCATATTATGTTAGAAAGCAGCCATTTAACAGTTTCGGTATACTTATATTGACTTTCTAGATGATGATATTTCGAGCATGTTTTCGTTGCTCGGTTGTAGCTTTCATTGTTTGTATGTAGTCTGCGACTTAACGATTGTGTTCGAACATTTGTTCACACGTTCCGTATCACTAGCAGGAGCACTACAGTCATCACCGCCGGCGCTGCACTGCGCGGAGCAGGGCGCGAGCTCCGCGACTACTGCTAATGGGTCAGAGCGCTAGAGTAGACGCATTAGCGCGAACAAACCCTTCAACAGCGTTACGAGTTTATATTGAACATTAACAACCACTCTCCGCCGAGTGTGAGCCGCTCCCCGGAGGAATCCACTTGTACACTTGCTACAAAACGTTTATACAAGATGTAGTGGATTACTGTAAAGATTTCAGTAATCACAGAAGTGTCTCGCCCACTCAAATCTCACTGACGGAGCTACGGAGCTAGCCTGTTGGGTGAACACTGTGCAACGTAAGGTTTAATGCAGAGACGAATCGAAGTAACGCGTTGTCATTATTGTATTGTCAATAGCAAATTCAGCTCTATTTTGCCATTACTAATGTACAAATATTAATTGATACTAAGACAAAAATATAATCAAACGTCCCATCTATGTGTGTGTGTGCTAGTTCTTAGGTGCACTTGATGGCCGCCGTAAAAAAATGGAGTATTACACAATTGTGACACAATATGGGTATCAAATGAAAGGCCTTGGCGAGAAGAATACTATATTTATGCAATAATTTAAAAGCCGCTGTGAAATTATGATTTGGATGGGTCTTTTTAAATTTGCAATTTAATTTTATAGTTTAGTGTATAAAAAAATATCATCACAATTTTACCGGTATACCCCTGCGATGTGTAGCATAACCTAGAAAATGGATCCAGCTCAGCATTTGCTACATAATCCAAAAGACCATGTAGCGCTGATTTTCAGCTGGATCCATGCTCAGGTACCGCCACAAACGCAGCAAAACTACTATATACTATCTCATCCAGTTTAGAATTTTCCACATTTGTACCTTAACGATTTGAAAATAGGCTAGTTAATTTGTAGTTGACAAACTTATCGCTTCGAATTGCTTCCAGCTCAAGTTAAGCTTTCCAAGATTTTATATACAACGGCATTTTTTGAATCGTTAAGTTTGCCTGCACAGCTACCACCTGCACAGCTACCACCGCTACAACTGCTGCTGGCACTCACTCACTCTACGATCGTATAACGGTTTAGTTGTGCGGTAAATAAATAGATATCATGTCTTCTTTATGTCAGTTGTGAAGAAAAGCAATAATCCTGAGTGAATGCTTGCTTCATTAGAGGTGAGGCTGCGATACAGCGTACATTAGCTCCCAAATATAGCCGCGGTCGAGGAGCTGTCAGCGCGAGCAGTAATTGTTCTCGGGATATCAAACAGAGTGCGGGGGTGCGCGGGGGTGCGCGGCGCGGGGTGGGGCGGGGAGACGTGTATTTACGGCGCTTATGTTTGGTTTATGATCCGCCATAAAACAACCCTCTGTCAACTGTTACAAGCAAATATTGAATTAGGATTTTACCGCTGCTCCTAATGAATCCATTCGTTTTGTGTGATTAGCGAGCCTCGTGCGGAGTGCGGTGCCAACAACTAAAACAATACTACATGTTGTGATATGAACTTTATTTCTTTTTTATTCATTACAAGTTAACCCTTAATTGCACACCTGATAGAGAGTGATCATGCAATGTAAGATGAAAGTGGGCTATCTTATTAGGAGTAGGATGAACTCTTCACCCCTTTTGTTTTGTAAAGAAGATCGGGCTGGGACGCTCAATCATTTAATCGTCGGTAGTTGATGTTCTAGGACAAATCGTTTGACGTTTTTTCCAGCACATTGTGAGGATGTAAAATCAAATTTTCTTCTCACTTTTCACGTCTGTGTTTCCTTATTCTAAGATTTTTTAAATATCCACGCGTGTCTTAGATAACATCTACACTTCCCATCTAGTGCGATCATGATCGAATGCCAGCCTATCTAAGATAAATTATAAAAAAAATATTTAGTTCGGTATTGTCTCAACTGAGGCCAACTCGAAAGAATTGTCTACGTGTCCCTTCAGTCTTGACCACGTTATTTATAGTAGAATTAGTATTATTTATAATGGACGAGAATTAAGTGTGTTGTTCTGTTTTAAATCTCATAAAATAATAATAATCAGTTCCCCCGCCCGCCGCCCGCCGCCGCCCTACGTAATATGCACAGGCATTATTGCTAGCCGATATAAATACAGCCTCCAATTTAATGCGTACTTATTGACTGGCTGTTGTTCGCGTCAAAATTGTTCTAGAACTATTTTCTCGCTATGTTCCACATCAATAAAGTTAAACTAGACTGGTATTTTCCTGTGCTAAGCGTAGTCTACTTGTATAAGGACGAGACCCACGAGTGTCGCTTGGGTTTACAATGTTACAGGACAGAGTCTTGGGGAACTACACGCGCTATCATTTATTACATAATGTTTCATTACTCTCAAATAGATAAAGCAGAGTTTTTGTTAAAAGCTTCCAAGCGTCGTAAATTTCTAACAATTATCGTTTTTTTTTCCTCCAATCTTCATACATCCTTATCTAAACTAATATTATAAAGAGGTAAAGTTTGTAAATAGGCCTCTGTTGGGCCTGTTCTTTCCCCATTAGAATGTTACACGATTACGGAGTGTCATGGGCTAAATATATTTGTAAATAATATATATATATATTTGTATTATATATATTAGGCGAGTTATCACAATTTTTAACCGATGAAAAAAAAACGGGGGAGGTTCGCAATTCGACACGAACTGCTTTACTATGTTAAATAAATGTTCTTGTTAAAGCAGTTTGTGGGTTCTAGGTAATATCCTTAAAGTAGAAACCTTGGCTGGCACCGACTCCTAGATATGCTTAAGTAAATTAAAGCAACTAAATGACACAGTTATTTTTTACTTTTTAGTGCGTTTTAAGTCGGTTCTATTTTTTGTTAAAAATTTTTATTTCTTACTTTTTAGTGATTTATCGCCACGTAACGTACTCGTACTATATTGTCATAGTATATTGTACAATTTGAAGAGTTCCTTCAATTTTCTCAGGATATTATCATCCGATCCTAACACGATGACAATGGGACCACATTGGAAGTGTGCCGTTTCTAATAAAAAAAAATTATCAAAATCGGACAACTCTGTAAAAAGTTATGCGTGGTCATACATAAAAAATATATATATATACGTGTTGAATTGAGAACCTCGTCCGTTTTTATTCGTCGGTTAATTATTTATACAACTAAACTTAAATCCTTATCAAAATAAATTATTTAATAATTACAAGGATATTATAGAGATAAGATTTGCCTTTTACAGTATTGTTAATTATCGATCTTTGCACAATTTATTTGCCATAGAAGACCATATATATTAATATAAAGCGAAAGAGTTTGTTCGTTTTGTTAAGCGGGCTAATCTCTAGATCTGCGTGTCGGATTGTAAAATTATTTTCAATCATCAAATTAAATTGGGAAATGAGCACTTTATAGGAAGGGTACCTAAGAGGTTTTGATGCGGAAGAAGTTGCGGACGACTGCTAGTCAAGTTATATAATTATTACAACCTTCCTCAGGAAGTAGTCTATCAATTGGTTAAAACCACACGTTAGTCCGTTCAGTAATCTTAGAGTTTATTATCACAGACAGACGGGTAATGTTCACGTAAATGTTATGTCCATATTATACACCTCCTCCGCTCAGTACATCGCTAAAGGTAAAATTACTTTAGCTTAGGAAGTAATCGGTTTTCGCTCGGAGTGAATCTCTCGAGATTCCCATGTGGTAACATCGTTGAGTCGATACAACAGGCCGTTATCTTTATTCGTACTTTGTAGATAATAACACTCGGCAGTGCGGACGGAGCAGTGTTTGTTATATTAATGTTTCGTTACATTGGATCGGTTCGTTACAACATAACACCGCCCTACTTCTGACGAGTGTATTAATTTGCTTACTAAATTAACTGTGTCCAGCAGTTTCACCCGCGATCTCGTTTCCTGTGACTATCAATAAATCCGGTCTTAGTGAACGTCTACATTCATAATAACTGTGCTAGATTACAAGGGAAACAAGTGTTTACTTTTAGAGATGTTGTGATGTTGCTTTACATTAACGAAGTACTACTCATGTATAGATTTCCATAATGTGTTGTCATTATCAGCTTATTGAACTGTCCACTACAGGGTGCATACTGCGGAGGAAGTATAAGCCATATGCTGCTCTAGTGCAGTTTAGAGATCACTGTCAGATGTTGACGATAGTAACCGGGACCTTCGGCCTAACGTGCTCTTCGAGGCACCAGGGTGTAACATCACGGATGGCTCCGAGCCCCAATCCTGCCGGCTCCGGCTCAATTTCAAAAAAAAAATTGGTTGTCTGTAAAGTCGGTTTACTGACGATAGTTGAACGTGACAACGTCTGAAAAAAATACTGATGGAATGGTAGCATTTAATTGGTTATTAAAATATTTAATTTAAGTATAACTTTATAAATTTTAATTTAAATTAATAAAATAATTTATTTTGATTTTATATATTTATAATAAATATATTAATTTTTAATTTAAAATTAATATATTTAATAATTATATTTAACGGCGCTTGCGGTACCGTATTGTTTTAAAAAATGATGACGTCAGCATTGCTGACGTCATTGTTATTATCACCTTCATGATTCTCCATGTTATAGTAATTTAAACACTTATTCTTCCAATAATCACTTTATTGAGCTTAAGTTCGTATAATGACAAACGAGAGCTCCTCATACTTCGACTGTCTACGATTGAATGCCCTGCCCCTGCGCGGCGATATTCACTCGTATTTATACTCAGTCGAAGAGTGGGGTAGTTACAAATGTTTTGCAAAGTAATTAAATAAAAATCATTTATGAAAATATTATTTGAAAACGTTATTCAGATTGATTTTAACGCTAAACAATAACTAATTAATAATAATAATTTAAGTAACTAGTGTTGTTGCGCCGATACGGCCGTTCTGACCGGCGGTGCGCGCTCTGCACCAGCCGCTTGTATGCCGATGTCTCGCCGCCATATCTCTGAAGTTTATCTGGAACTAAATGGTTGTCTTTTGAGATTGGTATCTGTGTACCATAATGATTTTCATTATGTTGTGATAACGTGCACTGTGGTACTTTGTATTGTTAATGCATACAGTGTGGTATTTATATTGTTACGTAAATTGTGGTATTTATGTCGTTGCATACACTGTGGTACTTATGTTGTTACGTACACTGTGGTACTTATGTTGTTACGTACACTGTGGTACTTATGTTGTTACGTACACTGTGGTACTTATGTTATTACGTACACTGTGGTACTTTGTCGTTGCGTACACTGTGGTACTTTGTCGTTGCGTACACTGTGGTACTTTGTCGTTGCGTACACTGTGGTACTTTGTTATTGCGTACACTGTGGTACTTTGTCGTTGCGTACACTGTGGTACTTTGTTATTGCGTACACTGTGGTACTTTTGTTGTTGCGTACACTGTGGTACTTTGTCGTTGCATACACTGTGGTACTTTGTCGTTGCGTACACTGTGGTACTTTGTTATTGCGTACTCTGTGGTACTTTTGTTGATGCGTACACTGTGGTACTTTGTCATAGCGTACTCTGTGGTACTTTATTGTTGCTTACTCTGTGGTACTTTGTCGATGCGTACTCTGTGGTACTTTGTCAATGATGCGTGGTTAATTGTGTGATTGTTTTAGTGAGTTTAATAATAAAGAAAAATAAAAACTTAGCATTTGTTATTGATCCTTTGAGCCTTGGTCTTACTGTTCGGCCATGCTGGCTTGGGAAGTGGATGGTATAGGCTCATTGGGTACTGTTACTGGGTCCTCTTCTTGCGCCGATACGGTTATCTGTTCGCCAGGTTGAGGTGCTTTACGGAGTTGGTCATGAGCGACTTTTCTTGGACGCCCTGAACCAACCACCTTTTTTACCAAATATCGATCGTTGTTCAGAATCCTTATTATTTCATATGGCTCGCTGAATTTAAGGAAGTGACTGGTAATCCCACTTCTTATAACGGCGCTTGCGGTACCGTATTGTTTTAAAAAATGATGACGTCAGCATTGCTGACGTCATTGTTATTATCACCTTCATGATTCTCCATGTTATAGTAATTTAAACACTTATTCTTCCAATAATCACTTTATTGAGCTTAAGTTCGTATAATGACAAACGAGAGCTCCTCACACTTCGACTGTCTACGGTTGAATGCCCGGCGCGGCGATATTCACTCGTATTTATACTCAGTCGAAGAGTGGGGTAGTTACAAATGTTTTGCAAAGTAATTAAATAAAAATCATTTATGAAAATATTATTTGAAAACGTTATTCAGATTGATTTTAACGCTAAACAATAACTAATTAATAATAATAATTTAAGTAACTAGTGTTGTTGCGCCGATATATTTAATAGACGGATGTCGAACGCTGTCGAACGCAAAGGCCGATTGTGCTTTGTCGCTCGTTCCGCGCTCTCGCTTGCACTTCAAGCCTTACATGGAACGCCTCAAAGCGAGGTAACAACGCATGACGTCATATTTTTTCGTGCGTGCAGAAGGCTCTATCGAATTACAAGACGTTGTCACGTCAAAATCAGAATTATTCCGCGATCCAACCCAGGATTTGAACCCAAGACTTCGTGATAGAAGACATATAGGTCACCAAGGCAATATTGTTCACTAGCTAGATCATTATACATAGATTAGGGGCTTTTAATATTTTTCGACCAAAACAGGCGTAGTTTCTGTCGTATCAGTATTCTGGTCGCCGTCGCTGTAAACGTCGAGTTCTGCGAGGTTCCAGCGACGTGCGCAACGTTGACCCGGCGGTGACCTCTGCTCGGTATGCCGGCGGCGCGCGATGGGCTCCACTCGTTATATGATCATAAGCCGCGCTCTGGAAAAGAAACGGTTCATATAAATAAGGGCTCACAAGTAATGCTAAGGCTGTCACGCGCTGGAATATATATTATTACGTCTAAAGAGTATTCAAACTTACATAACATAACCAGTCGCAGATACTACAACAGAATATAATCATAAGAGCCATTTTTCTTTTTAACCCCCGACGCAAAAACGACGGTGTGTTATAAGTTTGACGTGTCTGTGTAAATGTGTATGTGTCTGTATCGTAACTCCCAAACGGATGATCCGATTTTGATGCGGTTTTTTTGTTTAAAAGGTATATCAGTCGAGAGTGTTCTTAGCTATGTTTGGTGGAAATCGGTTCAGGTCTTCAAGGTCATAAGGTCGTTTGTTAGGCGTGATAGAAATGTTACACGCTCAGTTTGAAAGCATGTGTGTGATCTGACATCTGTTTTAACAGATGCCATTGACTTTCTTTATTTATGCGGTTTTTCTTGTAATTTCTTTTTTAATACATTTTTTAAAAATGTAATCGATAACTTTGTAGCAAAATGTGTATCTTGTTTTACTGTAAATATCTTTTTACGTCGTGAAAGAGCTTGAATAGTAGAATACTACACTATTTTAAAAATTAAAACACACAAAAGTTTAAAATGCAAGATGGCCATCACAAAAAAATGGTAAATTTGATTTTAGTCGGGGGTTTTTAAATTTTGAATTTAATAGTTATTAAACATGTTAATAGAATGGATTAAAAGTTGGATAAATTGAGTGATGCCAACAATACATTCAGCTACATTGCAGACTCACCAGTTTGTGCTACAAAGTAAAAGACAATAAGTGCGCGTGAGGTCATTACTACCTAAATAACGTAGTATTACTAGTAGTATTATTAGAAATGGGTGCGACGGGTATACCAGCGAAGTCTCTACAACCTGCTAAAAGATCTTGGCCTTACTAGAAGTGCAGTAAGCTCCATATTGGAACGAGTGTCCAAAGCTGCTCTAGTAGGGTCCTTCCGAATTTGGCTGGGCAGGGAGAATAACTTGAACAGAGGAGGTGAGGTTGACGCGCGTCTCTAAGGGTACCCTTAAACCTACATCCGTGTCACAAGTCTCGGGCTCTGTTCGGAGTTTTTCTCTCAGCCACGCGATGGACCCGGCACCCGCATGGTGAATCCATGGAATGCTAATATATTCGTCGTCTATAAGCTAATGTGGCCTATATACTATTCTGATATATAAGCTATAATATTGTAAAGTTTCATCAAAATCCATTCAATAGTTTTTGTGTGAAAGAGTAACAAACATCTATCCGTCCTTACATACAAACTTTAGCCTTTACAATATATTATTAGTAAGGGTTCTACAGTATTACGTAAATACCACTGCTGCGGGAACTTTGAGTGTAAATCATCGCTGCCAGTGAAATCTCCATTACACGAGGTGTACAGTCGCGCCGCTAATGTGTCGATGATATATGATGACATCCGTCCACTGTGATGTATGTAAAAACAGAGGAAACATCGACACACTCGCACACACGTCACTCGGCTGCTGATAATTCGCCGATTTGCATCCACAATCCGCCGCGGACGCAGCGGAGCGGACGCTGTAATGGAACGTATTTATTTTCTCATCAAAATTTTAATTGGACACATTTCAGCGCGTAAAGCCGACGGCGAATCAAATTATATTAGCCCGATCGGTTTTTATATGGAAATTGTAATAAAACAAGCGGCCCAGGGCTCCCGAGACAGATCGGCGTTCGCGTCCGACGTCCAGTGTCCAGTGACTGCGTCCAGCGTCCAGCGATTGCGTCCAACGTCCGTCGCTCGGACGCGCAGCGCTCATTCATTATTCCTTTGACATTTTATTGCACGTACTCTGTTCACACACCATTTACATACATCTACATACACTCTTGTGAAGTCCGTGGGTAATGGGGGCTCTTTTATGCCGCCAAATTGTGCAGCTTATAATTGCAAATCAGGTTCACTTTTTGTATGTTAATTGATCAAAGTTTACAATGTTACCTCGCGACACATTAGTTGATCCCCGCTGTGTACACTTAGTGCAGCGTTGCGTACTATGTGTGTACAAGTTATTTTTTAGTTTCTATCCAATTAATGAACATATATACCAATCCAACTATTTTTTAGTTTTTATTAAGTACTTAGTTTTTATTACCCACACTCAAGGGATTATTTATATTTAAGAATAAACATAATATCAATAATTGCGGAACCGACGGGATTCGAACCCGCGTCTCTCAAGCAATCCGGGCACTAATAGCGCTTTACCGCTAGGCCACGATCCCGATGACGTCGGTGCCGTAATTGTACTTTGATATTATGTTTTTGATATCCAGGTATACGGCCTGTAACCATCTACAATATGAACTCATGTTACAATACCAGGATTGCCAGAGAGACCCGGGTTCGAATCCCGTCGGTTCCACAATTTTTGATATTATGTTCTTTCTTAAATATAATCCAATTTTATTGAAATTAAGGTTGTACTAAATTTTATTATTCATACATACAAACACTCTATTTTAGTTTTTTAACACAAGATTCTCAAATAATTTAAATAATTTAAACAATATAATGAGTTTACACTTCACAGCATTGTAATTAATCATAAGAGCCAGTAGAGCACAGAACGAACGCTCGCTCAAAGGACCGATTCATTTGTGAACGTAATTTATTTCCGTTTACACAGAGCCGCGGGACTCAAATATATTACAAAATACATATAAAAAGACTAGCAGTACCCGCGGACTTCGTTCCGCGTTAGAAACATTTTTGTCCGCGTGTTTTTTTTCAGGTAGAAAATTCAGAATAAATAAAAATCATGATGAGTAGGAAATACCTAGATTGAAAAAATTAGTAAATTTAGTAGAACAAAAAAACGAAGTTGTTTAGAAAACAGAGAATTAAATGTAACTGCCATGCAACAGCCGGGGCGGTGCGCACCACACTTTTTTATTTTGCTAATATCTTTGAAGATATTTATTTATAATGTATAGAGTAAAGGGCACACATATTCAAGAATAATATTTATAAAGGTTTAGATTGATACCATATGGGCTAAATAAGCTTCACAAAAATTTTTTTTTTTAATTCATAATTTTAACTTTAAAAGCGGTTATTGTGAGTTATCTGTAGGAGGTAGGCATATGCTATCGCGGAAAATTTTTACAGATTTTGATTCGTTCTTTAATATTATAGTACATTGCATTGGTCTATCCGAAATACTTTTCGCAGTGCACGCGATTATAGCGTTTTTTTTACAACTTGGATTACATAATTCATATTCAAGTAAAGATTAAGTCAAGAAAAATTTTCTATAGCCTTAGAAGCCTTAGAAGTCGCGGTCGAAGTCACCCGCGTGAAAAACTTTTAACCCTTCTAATTTTAAAGACAGACTCATATAAAGTGTCACCATTCCAAGCTCTTCTCAATTTTTTTTTATAGTTTCCCGTCAAGCAATATTCTCCGTCTCGTCCCGCGTACTAACCGTTCTCGAGTTTTAGCGAGACTAACGTACTGCAATTCATTTATATATAGAGGTCAAAGTCAAGTCAAAGTTCATAACCAACGCAAAGTGGAAAGTGGGAGTCACTTCCCACTGCACTTTCTCAATTTAAAGCTGATTGTATAGTTTAACTAGTAACAGGTCAACAGTGTTTGCTCGCACCTCAGCTCGGCACACCGAGTTGTGACGAGCTGCTGACTGCTGTTATTACTCACTGTTAATTATGAACTAGCTCCGAGCTATTAGTTGTTCGCTGTGAACATTATCCTGCCGCTGCGGTGTGAACATTATCCTGCTGCTGCGCTGTGAGTGGCGCGTTCCTAAACATCGAATTGTGTCAATTGGAATACGGTTAGCGGCGCACAGCACAGCAATACTGCGGCTGCTGTGATGTCGCCATTTAACGACTTGTGGCGTTCGATCGCTGATTGCTGCAGCGGGATGGACTAGTTCTATTATGGTTTAGTTTTCATATGTTTAAATGATATTTATTTATGCATGTGTTTCATACTTGGACACTAAATAATTTTAATTTGCGATTAAAATTTTTTTTTTGTAAGTACCAATATGATTATTTAATTCTTTCAATGATTTATTTAAATATTTTTAACACTGAAACGACTATCTGAACAATAATCGACTTAACATTCCACATGGCAGTAATCTTATGAGCAATGTCCAAGGATATTGATTTAGTATTATTATCATTGATTTACTTAAAATGAATTAAAAATCGTTATCATTATCATTCTAAAATGATGTTAGCGTCTGACAGATGATGAGACGCATAGAAAATTTAGCCTCGGTAGGTATATATATTTCGGTAACTATCTAACAAACGATGGTTGATTAGAATTATATGATCGTTCTAACCACTGGTTTTATAAATTATAGAAGATATACGTCAAATAATTCCGTAGAATTAAATCTATTGAAAGGTTTTAAAACGAAAAACCTTTTGAAGGATTACGAACATAAGCCAAAGAAAACTCAGGTCGTACGTAAGAATCAAAGTGGTTGACCTGTGATTAGAAGCGCGTAGTCATGTGAGGGGCGAGAGGTGTGAGGGGTGCGGGGTGTGAGGGGTGCGGGGTGCGGGCTGCAGGGGGCGCTCTCGGAAGCGGAAACGATCAGGGAACGCTCCGGGCGCGGGACCGACGCCCACGCGTTTCTTTACGCTCTCTCCGTTTAAGGAGAGAAGGATTTGTATTGTGTTCGAGAAAGGAAATTAATTCCACTAGTGACGAAAGCCGTTGAGCGGTTTCCGATCGAGTGGGATTAGAGTTTTATGTTCTGTAAAGCTGTGCTCTGATGATGTTATACTGCGTCCCGGCGGGAAAAGGTACTCTACTATACAAGCCTTGGGTAGCTTTACTGAAACTTGATTTTATAATAAATAAAATTTTGAAAAACTAAATCGATAACAAATCAAAAAAGTCATGAAACTTTAAATATTATAAGTTAGAGAAAGTAGATACTTACAAGAGCGTGAGGTACTTAAGTAACGCCTTACTAGCTCAGTACAAATATATATCTTGCGAGAAAGTGTCAAAAGACCCCTACTCAAAACTAAAGTGCCTATAAATTTTATTTTAAAAATCTAAATAAATCCTATTAACAGATAAAGTACAGTTTTTTACATTTTTTAACATAAGAAATAACTGTTTTGAAACTTTAAGAAATAACTGTTTTGAAACTTGTTAGAATGTCTAAATCAACAAATTATGACTTCAAATATCAATTAAGTTTCAATACTAAATTGGTTTGCGACACGTCTTTGTCGGTAGAGTGGTATCTTATCTTATGCTACGGTTGAAGCCTCCCACCAGCGAGATTTGGAACAATTTAGAAAAATCTTAATTAGCCCAGCCAGGACCTCCGTCAAATAAAACCACTGCGCATACTACGCGCTACCCCGCACTACCCCGCTCTACCCCGCGCTACCCCGCGCCATGCATAATGTAGAGGCTCGTGTGCTCGTGATGGTCTCATGCATACTTACGCCGCGCGGAGACATTACTGAGCCTGTTTCGTTTATCTCAGAGATCTTTTTTTCATGTGTCGGCGCGATATTGTAATGCATGAAGTTCTGCGAACGGAACACTTCGCGCTTCCCTGCTTCCTTGCTGTACGGCGCAGGATGTATTGACGCCTTGAACGTTTTTTATCTTACAACTTAATATTACATTAGACAGAGTAATGTTTGAAGCTTGTCGCGCCACCTTTAAGGCTTATTGGCACAGTGGTCGGGTAAACAAGATAAATCAATATATTCTACATTTACATACATTTATTACTTTTCCAGTAACTGTGAGCGACATAATTAATTTGAGATTATTTTTGTAACACACTTAATTTAAAATTCAAACATAGGTTATCATAAAGTGATAAAGGTAATTTTATTATTTTTTGTAACTTTTTACTGCGAATTCACTAGGTGTAAAATATGTAGGTTCAACCGGTTCAGTGTAACATAGACAAATAATTTATAAACTCAAATTATTCTTACCTGATTTCTACAAGACATTTTGTTATCATGCTGTATCTGAGTAGCTGAACGACTAGGGTGAAAAATGGCCCCGATCAAATTTTCGTCAACTAGAGGTTAGATTCAATTTTAAAATGTAACTTGCAAAGCTAAGCCCAATTGGGGCCTAACCCCTGAACATACAGTTTTCAAAAAGTGCATTTCGACTGCACCAAAAAAGTTGCCGAAACAAAAAGTTTACTTTAACTCGCCCAATATTTATGTTACATTTAAGTCAGCTCCCCTTCATAACGCGGCGAGTCAGGCACTGAAAAGGCTCGTCCATCACATAACGGAGGGCGGCGGAAGCGGACGCAGTAGAGCACGCACGATAAACCACAACGCCACTGAAGCTATAAAGATTACTTCCACACTAAACTCACGCGTACGCGCGCCGGAGCTTACACCGCGACCTCATAAATGATATCAGAATACTAAATGTGACGGATGGCGGGCGGCAGGGGTCATATGCCTTCAGTGTGATACGTGAGCCACTCGCTCGTCACAACAAACTTAAATTATACGCAGTTTGATCTTTACTCAAAATAATATATATTATAAAGAGAACAAAGTCTTCCTCTTTATAATATTAGTATAGATACGTTGTAAGGGGTAATCTCTGGTTTTACTGAAAATTAAAAAAAATGCTTTAATTGCGTGCGGTGCGAAAACTATTGAGGATAGAAAAAATTAAAGTATTTTACTACAATATTAAAGAACGTATCAAAATCTGTAAAAAAGTCCGCGATAGCATATGCCTATCTCCTACGGATAACCACAATAACTGCTTTTGCAGTTAAAATTGTGGATTAAAAATAATTAATTTTTGTGAAGCTTATTTTGCCCATATGCTATTAATCTATATCTTTATAAATAAATGTTTGTTAGAACGAATGCAGAATATTTTGTGTCCCTTACTCTATACAGTTTATACAAAAATCTTCAAAGATATTAGCAAAATAAAAACTATAACTATAAGATATAGTTTATCTATACTAATATTATAAAGAGGAAGAGCTTGTGAGTTTGTGATCTTGTGACGTTGTAAGGGGTAATCTCTACATTTACTGAACCAATTTTCAAAATTATTTCACCAATAAGAAGCTACGCTGTGCGCTGCAAAAACTGTTGACGATAGAACAAAACCATGTACTGCAATATTAAAGAACGTATCAAAAACTGTAAAAAAGTCCGCGTTAGCATAAACCTATCCTACGGATAACTCACAATAACTGCTTTTACAGTTTAAATTGTGGATTAAAAAAATGTGGTGCGTGGCGATATAGGTAATTAACATTTAATTCTTTGGTTTCTTAACAACTTCGTGTTTTTGTTCTACTAAATTTACTAATTTGTTCAATCTAGGTATTTCCTACTCAACTTTTTTTAGTTAAATTTCTTAGGAGGACCATCCTTTGCTTATATGAAGTAATCGCATTATTCTGATGAAATAACGTCAGAATGCCTAAAACAAAATTTCAAGTATTTAGACATTCATCTCAGACAAGAGCGGCCACTGTACGCCGAATAGGAGATACTTCTTTAGAGCATGCACGGCGTCTTGAGAATGAAAGGGAATAGGTATAGATCGCAAGCATCTGCTAGAGAATATAGCACCAAAAGGTTTCAGTGACTATCTAACCACAGACAGAAAATGTCGGACATACGTAATATGCACTAGCACTGAACGATTACAGCGCTTTGCCAGCCAAAGAGCTATTTATTACCACTGCAAGACGTGTAAGAGAGTCTAACACTGGAAGGTCTCATCGACTGACCAACCACAGACAATATAACGGACATACGTAACAGGGAATCTAGCACCGAACGCTCACAGCGGCTTTTGAGCCAAAGACCTATTACCTTTTAAGGACGTGTGAGAGCGTCCAGCACTGAAAGGTGTCAGCGAATGGCTAACCACAGACTGAATATGTCGAACATACGTGATAGGGAGTCTAGTACCGAACGTTTGCAGCGGATTGCTTGTTTATATTAATAGTAAATCTTGCCTCTGAGCGAGCCAATGTCTAATCTATGGTAAATCGATTTAAAAGATTTTTCCTTTATCCGTATGTCTTTGAGTGCAATCACACATAATGGCAAGTGATGATGCAATCTAAGATGGAAGCGGGCTAACTTGTGTGGTGTAGGATGAAGCCACACCCCTTTATGTGTCTACATGTCATCGTACGCTAAATCACGGTGGTTCATCGGTGTCGGTAGGGTGGTAACTAGTCACGGCCGAAGCACACCAGCCAGATCAATTTAGATCTTTTAGAGAAATCTTAATCGACCCGGCCTGAAATTGAACCCAGGTCTATAAACTCACTGCGTCACGGGGTATAAAAAATCAAAAACCAACGCTGCTTCAATTCGACGTCGACTCAATCTACTGCCCGTAACATTGAGTTCCCCACTCGATGCTAGTCAAATTTCTTGGAGGAAAAAAAAGCTCTATATTTCATCTCGTTAGACATATTCAGCCAAAGCTGCGTGGGCTTTGAACTTTTTTTTGAATCAATGATGCAGATTAATAAGGACATGCACATGCGGCAAGCGCACACTCGGTCGTGTTCTGTGCAACATCGGCGCAGTGAAACGTCGCGATCGGCAACTAAATGAATAATTAATAAGGAAAAGCACATGGGCAAGCGCACACTCGGTCGTGTTCTGTGCAACATCGGCGCAGTGAGACGCCGCGCTCGGCGACTAAATGAATAATTAATAAGGACATGCAGGTGCGGCAAGCGCACACTCGGTCATGGTCTGTGCAACATCGGCGCAGTGAGATGCCGCGCTCGGCTACTAAATGAATAATTAATAACGACATGCACATGCGGCAAGCGCACACTCGGTCGTGTTCTGTGCAACATCGGCGCAGTGAGACGCCGCGCTCAGTGACTAAATGAATAATTCAGAACTCTTTTTGCCGAATGTTGTTATTGTTGCGGCGTCAAACGACTCGGCGAACTTGTGAAGTTGCGCTGGAAAGTATAAAATGAAAAATACGGTAATAAAACCGGCTTGAAAAGCCGCCGTTCGGTTTGTTCGCGCATGTACAACTCACTCGCGACGAACTCATTTTTCATTTCACTTTGTAGCTTTTGACATTATTTTTAAGGTCATTTTATGCAGCGGCCCGTCTGTTAGTCCGCCTGTGAGTCCGCCTGTGAACCCCCTTGTGAGCCCGCCCGGGCTTTTTGCAAACTAATTTAACATCTTTTAACAACTGAGAGCGTAGTAATTAACTACTTACTTATGATTGTACCTTTAACTTTGACCTTTGTACGTCACGTATTAACTGTCTTAAAAAACAAAAGATATTCATTGAAATTTTTAACTTTAATCGTAGCATTCATTCGTTGTAGAGTGCTGAATTCTTTGATCTTTATGGTATAAATATTATGAATGCAAACAGCTAAGCGAGCAAGTTGCGAACATAGACCCACCAGAAGAAACACAAACCAGTGTTGGCAACAGGAAGTACAAGCGACAAGCAAGTACACACGCTGTTACCAGCGGAGCGCGCAAACTGCACAACAAACAGTAAGATAAGTTAATAACGCGGCTTTGTTTAAGTTTCTCGTGCACAGTGTTGACTCACAACAACTTTACTAATTACGCTCCCGACACACGACGCACCGACCGACACACGACCGACACAACACCTGACACCTGCTTGATAGAACGGATAATATTTTGAGAAGGAGTACATGCTTTACTTGTGTGACAATCATAATCGTACATACTAACATATATAATAACACTAAAAATAATTAAAATATATATATACATGTAAAATATATAAATGTGTTTTATTAAAGAATAGTAAAACGATAAACAACAGTGGTTTATATTAAACGAGTAATTAGAAGTATTTTCTAATTGAACGCAAAATCGTGAAGCGTCCATAGTGTATGTTATATACGCCCCGACGGCTGCCGGAGACGAGAAGTGGCGTTTGAACGAGTTTGATTGCAGTGCGCTGCATGATCAGCGTTCTCCGCGTGTGATGCGCTAAGCGCGCGCCGTCGCTAGTGTGGGAATGTGATGTGAGGTGTAGTCCTCTGTGTTTTCATCGAGCGATGAATATAATACATAGAGGTCGGTTATAAATAGTGTGCGAATATGGAAAGAGATTTATAAGCAATAATCCATCAAGTAAGGTTATGCGCCCTTACATAACAAATATAGAATTTAATAAAATAAATTATGAATTATGTGATAGCAAGACACAATTATATAAATATATTAACAAATTCTCATGTAAATATGCCTTGACAGCTTGCGCATTTACACAATAAAATACGACTGTTGTATTTATATCTCTGTTAAAGCTTTTTGAACGCATAACACCTCGTATTGAGGTATATTCATTTGATTGTTTGAGGGGTGAGATACTGTCGCTTACATTTGGTTCAGCTCTGAATCTTCATCTGACGAGGTGTATGAAACGGATGTCTGAGCTCTATGTTGACTTACTGAGTGCCTTATTCTCTTTTAACTTCTTACAATTAGAATCCAATATAAAGAGGAACACACCTCTATAAAATGTGCTGTTTTCGAACGCCTTACACTTCGGTATCGAGGTATGAAATTAAAGAGGAACACACCTCTATAACTTGTGCCGTATACATTTCTCTCACAAAGAAATGATTTGAGGGGGCGGGCTCCGGTTTCTCTAATAAGAGATTCGATTATTAGATTCTTTCCACAGAATCGTGCCTGTTCTTTGAACGGTTCAGTGAGCTGTGCGACGTGGTCAGCGCAGAATGTTCTAGCAACTAGCGAAGTTTATAGAGACATTAACGGAGGCTGCATTTACGAAGTGTGGCTATCATATTATAATTATTAAGTTAGACGTTTTGCGGTAACCCTCACTCGGCGCGGGTATCATAGAACTAGCATTTCCGGTAGCGGGCCACCGTCATATGCGGGATGGAGCATATGACCATCTTTCAATAGAGAGATGCCATCGATCTAAAGTTTGTCTGAGGTCTTACTCGGATCGCTCTGTGTGCGTATCTGTATTACCACTCTAATATTGATGTGGAGCAATAGTATGTCCATCTTTCAATAGAAAGATGCCATCGATCTAAGGTTTGTCTGAGGACTTACTCGGATCGCTCTGTGTGCGTATCTGTAATATCATTCTAATATTGAACGGAATTGAACATCTTTCAATAGAAAGATGCCATCGATCTAAAGTTTGTCTGAGGACTTACTCTGATCGCTCTGTGTGCGTATCAGTAATACCACTCTAATATTGATTGGAATTTTAAGTTCTTAAGAGAATTTGATCCCAACCTCATTATTTGGAACTATACAATACACGAAGAGGCTACATAAATGGGAAACACTTCGTGTATTGAAAAATATAAAGCAATTAATTTATAAAACATGAAAGTGGCCCCATATATGAGAATCAGTTCATGTAATACAGTGGGAAAGTGTGAGTTTAGGGATAGTCAAGATTTGTTTATGGTTGCATGAATTTTATCTTCCGAAACTCTAAAAGTACTTGAGTTATTTATGGACATAACATTGATAATAGGGTCCTAATCGAAAGACGATCACGTGCCAATTCAACACTTTTAAATTAAAAGTATAATAACCTTTAGAAAGATCTAAAACATGATGTAAATTGTGTTTATATTTATATGTGATGAATGTAGACTTTTGTATGGGACTTCGAAATAGTTACACTTGTCTACGAATTCTTACTCCAATTCGTCGTGGATTCCAGCTATGGTCGTGAGAACGTCAAACTGATCTTACTGAGCGCTTAAAGACAATCGTAGCCAAATTTCCTCTCAGTTCAGCCTCCACGTTGTTGTTGATTTTGCTCCCGCCTGTCCAGATCTCCTAGTGACCTATTGCTGTATAGATAGAGAATTTAAATGATAAATCTAAAATTCTCGAAATGATACTATGCTGATACTAGCGGACGTCCGTGACTTCGTCCGCGTGAAACTTGGTGTAGACTTTAACTCCCGTTTGACCTCTTAAGGAGGTGAGCAATAGAAAAAACGTTTCTTATAGCTATATGAAAACTTTTTTAGCGCGACACTCGCGAGGCGTATCTAAGATGGCGATAGTAGTTTGGGTAACAACTACTATTTGGTTGTCAGTGGCATTAGAATTAAACGAAATTCTCCTTAATCTTAATTTTACGGATATATGTTGTCAACTCAAAATTAATATTTTTTTATGTTTTGTTATTAATCTAAGGTTTCGATGGAGTCTACCGTACCCCGTCACGAAATTATTAATATAGATTTTACTTGCATGAATCTTCATAAGAGCGTAGCAGGGCCTAAATACATATCAATTAGGAATGGCGACACATTTGATTTTAAAAAGTAGTCCACTTTTTATATCGGGAAACTAAATAGTATCTTACTGTGTTCAGGCTGTGAGATACTATTTAGATTGTCCATGCACGAAGTACGCAGGCGTCCGCTGCGAGTTGTATACATCTGAATAGTTACTGAAACAACAGAAAGTATTTTAACGCGTGAAGAACACACGTCTAACAGAGCAACTCCTTCAGCTGCAGACGCGCTGAGGGCCCGTTTAAGCAAACTGTCGCCTATTGACACGCCTTTGACTGCGGCGCGCTGTAATTAAGTGTGCGAGTGTGCCGCCGTGAGCTCCCTCCGCCCTCCGCGCGCTGCGAGAGATCGATTTACATAAACACGCGATGTATGCGTGCTAATGATCTAGTGCGAACAACAGCTGAGCGAGAAGCCCGCAGCGAACGACTCTACGCATAGCCTGTGTGTCTAATGGAGGGATGTATAGCAATAGTCGCCTGCGAGCAATGTTGTATATTGCAAACTTCCAAAAACAACTTAAAGTGAAAAAAATATATAGAAAAGGATGAAATAACTAGCTATCTGTAAAAGATAATTTGTATTGATAATGATTAATATCAGTCGCGAGTTAGTTCACTTGATTCCATCATAGTCAGCACAGTCGGCGTCGCAGTAATGCTGTTCTGCAATAAAACTATACAATACAAGTTCTGAATTTGTCTCATACACTCTCTCTCTCTCTCTTCCTTAAACTCACACTGTCGAGTTTAGTTAGAGCACAGCGCTGCAGTCGCAAGATACGAGCACCGCCTTGGTTTAACCAAGTATATATATCACAATAGAAGAAATTACGTTAGAAGATTATGAAAGCCCAAATGTGCGAAGGCTCTCGTGACCCCCTGCGGTGACCTCCCGCGGCGCGATAAGTGTGTCATACAAGACGTATCAGCGGCGGCACAGTTTGCGCCGGCATTTGTATTTCCGCGATGTCACCTAACTCGTATTTGATTACGTGCCCCCACCCTCCCCTCGCCCCGCGCACCCACCCCCGCACCCCCTATCTGGCCTGCGCCTCCACTCGCTCGTGCCGCGACTCCTCTCGAGCAGATAGTACGTGTAACGCTGAGCGACTTTTTATGGCCGGCGCTATCGC
Organism: Mycalesis mineus; assembly: GCA_034621355.1. Classification (NCBI taxonomy): domain Eukaryota; kingdom Metazoa; phylum Arthropoda; class Insecta; order Lepidoptera; family Nymphalidae; genus Mycalesis; species Mycalesis mineus. Next base: position 225,626 of record JAXAVZ010000191.1, on the reverse strand, counting down.
GTACAGAACAAATTACATTTAAAATGCCGTATCGCGCGCATTACCATAAGTCTGCGAGCCTCCGCCGCATCAATTACCATCCGCGCGTTCATACAATGAGTCTCCGTATATCAAATATAGTTCTTTTCAGCGGCACATCATCAGCCATTCACATTCATTGTCGGCGCAACTCTATCAATAAAGAAAGAGTTCTGGATACGAATGAGTCTCGTTACATAAGGGCCTCTTACTCGCACTCACGACTATCCTTATTCTTATCACTACATATTATAAAATGAAGGCCCCCACAGCATCTGTCCGTTTGTGATAAACCTAGAGACCACTAAACAGATTTTCATGCAGTTATTACTAATAAATATTTTGATTTCCGAGGAAGGTTTTAGTATATAATTTATTAAGATTTTGTATCATCATCATCATCATTATCAGCATATTAACGGCCAACTGCAGGGCCAGGCCTCCCTCCTTACAGGAGAGGGGATATTGTGGGGAGGGGAGATTTTGTATAAATTGGCTGAAATATGACAATAATTGTTAGACGTAGCAGGCCGCCTCAAAGCATTCATTGCAAACGCCGCCTAAGCCCTATAACTATAAAAAAAAATCAATAGAAGACTTCATATTAAACTTATCTATGTACGTTTTGTTTAATAACATGGTCACCGTAGCTAATCCAATTGCATCATTTAGTAATTTAAAGAGAAATATTTGTAAAATAATTTTGACTTACAGCGGGAGATGCAACCGGGCACTTCTAAACTCCTAAACGCATTTCCAGCTTTCATTTTATCTGCTACAGCAAATGCTACAAACATCGCTACGAGCACCGCCGTGTAAAATTAGGGGAATATGCGGCGCTTACCACTAGAACTAGGAATGTGCTACGAGCAGCGCTACGGATAGTTCTACGGACAGCGCTCGGTGCAGCGTTACAGATAGCGCAAACAAAACAATAATGGAGCACGACTGAATATTAAAAGTAGTTCTTTTATAGTCGTACGTGTGACGCGGGGCCACGAACATGTCAGGGCCGCACGTACGCTGATATACTGCTCAGTTGAAGCGCAATTATACAGATCAACGAAATGTTTCTTGACTTGCTCGAATCGGACGATTTATAAGTACACAGAGATAATTTAACTTTTAGAGTGCAATAAAACTCTGAGAAATGTAGCTATATTGAATGGTGATAGATTCTCACTACAAAAAAATAGAAGCGACTCAAAACGCACTAAAAAGTAAAAAATAACTGTGTCATTTAGTTGCTTTAATTAAGCTTATCTATGAAGTCGGTGCTCTTTTAGAGATTTACGTACCACGTAACGTACTCGTACTATACTGTCATAGTATGTTATATGGCACTAGTAGCCAAAAAGCTACCGATACTTACACAAAAACCGAAATCGCTGCAAGTGTGCCTATACAATTTGAAGATTTCCTTTAATTGCCTCAGGATATCATCATCAGATCCTAACATGATGACAATGGAACCACTTTGGATGTATGCCCTTTCTAATAAAAAAAGAATTATCAAAATCGGACAACTCTGTAAAAGGTTATGCGTGGTTATACATAAAAAAAATATATACGTGTCGAATTAAAAACCTCCTCCGTTTTTTTTCGTCGGTTAACAAAATATCACAGACTTAGATTACTTCATTTTAATAGATGTCTTCATATTATAACAATCTAATGTCTGTGATGTAACTTGTAACTGTACATGCCGAGGTCGTGGCCCTGAGTTGAAGCCACTCGGAATATTTTAACATTTCCCATTTTAAGCTAAAATAAAATTGCATATTATGTTAAACTTAGCGAGTGCGCGCACACTTAACACTGTGTGCACACTTGGCACTGTGTGCACACTTGGCACTGTATACACACTTGGTATTGTATAAACACTGGCACTGTATACACACCGCACTGTTTGGTAACTGCACAATTGCTACAACACATAAACTAACAGTTATAGCATTCAGAACATGTATTTTTCTTGGAAATTCGAGTGAATTTTCGAATCGGGTATTCTCAGAATTCATGTAACTTTTTTAGCCGAAACCATTAAAATTCTTTATAAATCAAAAATAATTTAGACAGTTTCAAATTTTAATTTATCGAAGTATTAAAATGTTAGTGTTATGTGAGTCACCCGTAACGAGGCGCTTCCAGTCAGAGCGTGGTTTGCTGAGCGGAGTCCAACATTAAGCCTTTCACAAAATTCTCTTCGACCAGTTTCCGTTGGCTTTCCCAAAAGCTGCGTTCGTCCGCTGCGATCTAGTTTTTCGTTTTTAGCGCTTCCAACTTTCGCCAGTTCCGCGCAATTCATGATAATGAGTTCGCACCGCATCGAGCGGAGGGGTGAGGGTGTAGTGACAAATAACTAGTGTACACACACACAATGCAAGTGATAAGCAAATAAAATGTAAAAGATTACAAAAATATAGCCTAAATTACTCTAGTCTGAAAGTCTAAGTTGATACAGTAGTACGGTACTTTTTATACCAATTTTTATAAACACAACTTCAAAAATGACAGAATTTACATACAAACTTTAAATCCCTATTTAAACCCTTTCTGTTTTAATTTGCGCAACTTAATGTGTCATGTGTAACACCTAACAATATGAATTAAAACCATGCCAAGTTCTATTTGAACTCATTTAGTAGTTTTGGCGTAAATCGCGACCGAAAAAAGAACAGACAGACGGATAGACAAAACATTTTTTTACAACTTTATCATAAATACATATTTAAGAAATTTATAAATCAAAAATTCGTGTCAGTATGCAGTAATATTTTAAGAACAGTGGCATATGCACACATGCCTCAGCATGACATTGTCAACTTGTTAAATAATTATAATGTGTTTATGTATAACAGTTTATCAGATATACCAACTAAACAAACATTGGAATATGTGTTTTGTGTGTGTGTGGTGTACGACCGCGCCGTTAATACACAAAATACAGTTTTCAGGAAAAATATATTTACGTTGCGGTAGCCCAAACAACCCGCACCAGCAAAATCATGCCGAATGTAATTTAATGTAAATAAAAATTAAGCAAAAATATTCTCATTAAAATTCACTGAAATGAAACAAGTGTCAATACTTATTATGAGCACACAACTAGAGTAGCTATAAGACAGATGAACAGACATTAAAATCTTAGCTCGTAAATAAAATAAATTATTGGTATTATTCCTACCTGGATCAATTAAGGTTGATAGAAGATTTGATAATCGAAGTTCCCTTCCCTATCACATAGTAGATAGGAGGGGTGCTCTGTAGTGAATTAATGAACTGATAGATTATGAGTATTGGAAGACAATTGGCTGAGGTTAGATTGACCCAGTTAGCGAGTAAGCCTGTCTCACCGCGGCGAGATCAAGTAGTTAGGACGAGTCGTGACCGATTGTGTTGAAGCCGTGCGACTAAACTCAGTTGCTCCACGACGCCCGCCGCTACAGATTTACTGTAATCACACTTGTGAGTTGGCGCGAAGGAAAGTTCGCTCCGACACACCGCCAGCGGTAATACAGTTTGGTGAAAGTTCGCAAAGTAAACGTAAAAAAGTTATCTAATAAAACTGAATGCCACGCGACAGATGTGGCTCTAACATGCCTCTAGTATTGAACTACACTAACTTCGTTAGTTAGGTGACGACATACACTAAATTATATTGTCATTGTTCATGATTGTTGGCATTGTTCATCTGTAAGACGGCACGTAGTTTTACTCGCATTTAGAGTGTAACGAAACGTTACATAATTAATAATTTTATAACACAGCTATGTTTGTGTTAGGCTTAGTACCGACACATAAATATCTACTCGTATATGGACATATCCGCTGCGTCTGCGCAGGCGTAGCGGATATGCCCATGCGACGCTCACCTTACTCCTGAGACGAGCGCCAGTGTGCCGGACTCGCTTTTAGAGATGACACGCATCACTTGTTTCTGCGACAAACGTCACTTTGTGAGTCGCGAAATATTCAACTACGAGTAATTCACTACAATTACTTTAATTCAGTGCTCGTGCACTGCTCGTGCACGTGCTCGAAAACTAATTCCCGCTTTAGGGTAAGTTTAGAATGGCACATTAAAATCCTTTTGCATAGTAATAACTAATAATCTAATACGTAAAGTGTATCGATATGCTTGTTTCTTTGTTTAAATTATTATGATAATTATGTATACTTTTCCTATATTGTGTTAATATTATGTAGTATGTAGCCCTCTTTCCATATAGATTTCATAACTTTTAGAATTTTAAAATTGTAATACTAATTTGCCACCTCATTATAAAAACATCCTTATTATTTTTTTAATCCACCTACAAAATTAAATAATTTTAAATTAATTAGTTAATTTCATTCTGATTACCACACACGGCATTTCTATGTGTATGTACTAAAACCGGTCAGTGGTCACCAGAACGGACTGATTTCTAAATTTTAATTAGGGTCATATGTAAATTCCAGGAGCTAGCCCACGTTTAGACCAGAAGCTAAATACCTATCTACCAGGCATACCAGTCGTATGGACCTAAAATTGACGGAGGGAGCATTGATTGGACCTTGACCGCTCGACCGGTACCCGCCCAGCTCCAGACTCCGTGCCTGCGACTATAGGGGAGTACATCGTAAGTGACATAAAGATTAGTAGATATGTACGGACCTACCACGACCCTACAAATGTGCGTACTTAGCTAGCCGGATGAATAAATAATTATAATACCTTCTAGTTTTGTATTATTTATTCTTACATCACTCGCTTGCCATCTTTAGCCGGCACAAAAGTTAGTGTTCTGGTGGCGGTAGAGTTGATGTTCAGTTAGCGTTCAGAGTGTATCTTGTTACCTACATGTGTAGTTATTGGCTCGAGGTGTGCAGGGGAGTGTTGATATCATAAAAAGCCTTTAACCCAATCGTGTCACCAGTCTCAGGCATCACTTGAGGTAGTCTCTGAGTAACGTGTGATAAAATGTTCTCCATTATACGTGTGATGTCACATTCTCTCCTCGCCCGCTAGTACCTAAGCCGAAGAGATTATTTCTGACACTTGCTGATATTGATTGATGGTGACTGACTTCAGATATAATGCGGACCTGTGAACCGACCTACCAGACACCCTGGTCCCTACATATATGTGTATTATGGTACCTGATGCATGTAATCACTATATAAAGTTTCTTAACAACGCGGCCCTACAAAATTAAAGCGCGAATATATTTGTGGTCTTATTGGTCGCGCGCAGCGTTTGTCGACCCCCAACCAGGTGGACTGACGACATCAAACGTGTCGCAGGGAGCCGCTGACAACAGGCGGCTCGGGATCGTAGTGTATGTCCAACAGTGGACGTTTCCAGGCTGGTAATGATGATGATGGTGATGATGAATGTCGCACCCGTGAAAATGTCAGGATAAGAAGTCACCCAGGGAATCTGCTCTTCCGAACTATAATATAATATTTCTGTGTTCTACTGTTCATCAGTATTTCTTTTATTTTTTTTAATTATAACAATTCAGCCCTTAACTGCAATAACATCTGATGATGAGTGGTGATGCAAGCTAATATGAAAACGGACGAATATGTTAGGACTAGGGAAAATTCCACCTTTTTCGGCTTATACAAGTTATCTCGGAACGCTAAATTTCCTGGTAGTAATCTTTATCGACAGGGTGGTACCTAGCCATAACCGAAGCATTCCATCCAATGGGTCGATTAAAAATCACAATCGGCCTTGACAGACATAAGACCGCACCTTCTTCTCATACATCTACCTCACTTACCACTGTGTCAAGCATACCGTTATGTTTAGCCATTCTTCAGATATAATTGGTGTTTATTTTTTACGTGGGGGAAATCCTAATAGATACCCTCCCGCTGCTGGAAGGCACGGAGGTTATGTCGGACTCTTACCGGAATAAAACACCATGAAGTTCTTACTCGTCACCTGATAATTGGCCTACGGAAACGAAAAGCAATTTCTGAGATAATTGGTGTTACTAACCGAATTGAGTGATATATTCATAGCCTACGTTAGATCATATCAAGACACCGCGACGAGCACACAAACACTGTGTTCATGACCCCCCTTGTTGTAAGTTCGACACTTGTAACTAGGCCCTGACACTAGGTTGAGACAAACATATGCTCCAAATAAATGCTTTCACAAAGGATACTGCGAGTAGAATTAGTAAAGATTGAACCAAAATAATAAAATAAAGAATAATTACCGAGAAACTTTTTCTTTTAGTAAGTAAAAATATAACCGTATCTTGTCTTAAGACAATAAGCAAACTGTCAAAGTACTGAAGCCACGGCGACACGAAGGAAAACATAACTTTGAAACAGATTCAATAAATGATATTCAAACTTCCGTCAAAAGAAAACTTTCAAACAACAACAGAACTTGGTGTGATGTTGACAGAAGGTCGCGGCTGGGCGAGCGCGGGGTAGGCCCGGGGTCAGGGGGCAGGGGTACCGGCAGGAAGCGGGCTCAAATATACATTACCGGCAGAGGGGGCTCGACTTCATACTTTTTATACTAATGACGGGACGAGCGGCTAGCCACCTGATGGTAAGCGGAATTTTAAACGACATCAAATTCCGTTACTTTACTTTCTCTTATTAGTCCGCAGTGACACATGAAATATTGTCAGCGAGCTTAACGTTTGGATATTAGCAGCTATGCGCAGTGGTTTTGTTTGTGTATAGCGGGTCCAACCTTGTATCAAGTATCGAGAAATCTGTTCTTAGTGAGCGAGAGTGAAGACAATTGGAAAATGAATAACTTGGCTAAACAAGTCAATCAAATGTAACGTTTTGAATACATTTTATGGGTCAGTTGTATTTTACATACACATGTCTAGATATATACACTCAACAATTGAAATTACAAATTTTGGAACACAGATAAAAAATAAAATCGTTCGTGCCATACTCTACAACGTATTTTGCGGAATGCACGAATGAATTTTGTTTAGATCGACCGACTTACTATCGATGGAGAATAAATCCTTATACGCATAATGGTAATCGTTCTAAACGACTTTATTTTAATATTATTTTTTTTACACTGATAAACGACTTAGGCTGATGAAAATATCAACATAACATAAATGCAAGTACAATATGTTCGAAAGCAGCGGGGTAACAATTAGCTTACCTTAAACACATTACGTCACAGCGACCTGCCCGTCGCCCGCGGCGCGCACGAGACGCTGAATAGTAACTTCGCTCTAACTTCATTACGAGACCACACTGCGCACCTTCAGTTTGATGCTATTACATTAAACTGTACGTTGATTTTAAACTAGATGCCGTAGCAGAGTGAGCAACAACTAACTTTGACATAAAAATTATAATTTTGACGACCTCCGTGGCGCAGTGGTATGCGCGGTGGATTTTTCAGACGGAGGTCCTAGGTTCGATTCTCGGCGGGGTAGATTGAGATTTTTCTTAATTTGTGTTGGTCTGGTTGGTGGGAGGCTTTCACCGTGGCTAGTTACCACCCTACCGACAAAGACGTATCGCCAAGCGATTTAGCGTTCCGGTACTATGTCGTGTAGAAACCGAAAGGGGTGTGGATTTTCATCCCACTCCTAACAAGTTTCCCTCTGTATTACTCTACATGTATAATAATAAATTAATATTTACTTTACACATACGAAGATTGCGGTCTATATTTCCTTTTACATCATTACAAAGTAATACCGTCTACCGAAAGTATAAAAACCTAAACATTTATTTAGTAGAGAGCTTATCTCTCTAAACCGCATCTGGAAGTCCGCCGGGCGACGCGAACGGCCGCGACGTTCGATTTCAGATAGCGTCCACAGAGATTGCTATCCTACCGTTTGTTGCGGGAAATGTATTAATTTAGTTCACATCTCAAACTGCATGGTTGTTTTATTTTCATGTTACCCTCCTTTTTATCACAATCTCTTTCATTTTCGACACTTTAATATTTTACGTGAAATAAGTAAATATTTTGAAATAAGTAAATTATTTGATTTTGATAACTTCTTATGGGAGGGTAAATTGCTTCGTTACGTAACGCTGTATGGCGCCAGTCTGTCTAGCGTCCCCTTTTCATACGGCAGCTGTAGACAGGCTCCTCCTCCTTCATTCGTAACCGCAGCGCTAGTCGTATTTATGCTATCACTTCTGTCAGGCGTCCCGAGACGCACACGTTTTTTTTTATATTAATAGCAAGCAAACGAATAATCAAGCATGTGCAACATAAGAAGATGCGTTGCCGGCTTTTTAAGCATTCGTCTATTTGTCCTTTGAATAATTCCAAATTTAAACTGTGTGGAAATATTGATGGAGGAAGCCGAATCTACAGCTTACAAGTGCTCACAAACGACCTGCCCAGGCATCCAGGCATCTTGGGGATGAAATATGTTTATCAGATATCAGAGTAAACAGATGGTGGTAAAGGTTAAAATAGTTCTACAAAATATCTCTGTAATACGGTCTATACACGGCTACTCTTCTGCACGGTCACTCTGACTAGACTACGTGCACTCTTCGGAGTTCTAAACATTCCAGATTATCGGTTTACTTTCACGTAAGTGAATCTTTGCGAAATGTTAAAAGCATTTATTAACAAATATTAACTGGACACATCGACTATATATCGGATCAATGTACCGGATAGTTTCGGTTCATTGCCCCTACATTTGCACATTCAGTAACAACATACATTTCATTACATTACTACACAAACAACGTAAATACTGTGTCCACTCTTACATAGCATTTTAACAAAGCTGAAATTCACTATTTAATAGCTAGTGCTATTTATTTACCAATACATTTATCATTATCAATAAAAGATTTTCGAGACGGAAAATAAAATTCTTAGTAAATTATAATGTGTGTTATTGAGTAAATGTCAGTTTAGAAAGGGCATTTCTTATTTATCACGGTAAAAACGTCGAAACGACAAATGCATTTTTAACCGACGAAAAAAAACGGAGGAGGTTCTCAATTCGACACGTATATTTGTTTTTTTTTTTTTTTCAGTGTTGTCCGATTTTGATGCATACATCCAAGGTGGTCCCATTGTCCTCAAATTTTAGAGACACGCTTACAGCGATTTCCCTATAATATATTAATACATGACAGTATAGTACGAGTACGTTACGTGGCGATAAATCACTAAAAAGTAAGAAATAAAATTTTTTAACAAAAAATAGAACCGACTCAAAACTCACTAAAAAGTAAAAAATAACTGTGTCATTTAGTTGCTTTAATTTACTTAAGCATATTTCATTAAACGTTTGCTTATAAATTAAAGTCGACTCTGCACTTTCATATTTTACTTTTTATACGTATTTTTTGTTAAAAAATTTTATTCGAAACAGTTATAGTTTTTAAAATAGTATTTGTAAGCGGTTTCGGTGTCGACAACTAATTCCGCTGTTGTCAGTTGGCAGTAGAGAAGTGTGAGCGCTGTACTATGCTAATGTTCGGGCGGCGAGCGCGAGCCGTGAATATTTATATTGTTTGTGCTGCGCTTGCAATTAGAAGCTTATCACCTCGCTGAGAAGGAATTCCGCCCCTCACCTTATTGAAGAATTGACGTCCTACTGTTTTAATTAAACAGCTTGCGCAAAATTGATGTTTTTTGTTGGTTTATTTTATAAATAAATACAAATACTAGTCTATATTTATTATTAATAATTAAGATGATATTTTTATATAAGAGTTATTCAGTAAATGTTCTTTTATTCGGCAATTTGAGTATAGAAAATAATAATGTGGATACAATAATTGTCAGTTATATAAATCCTTACGTTTTATATACATTACAACCCAGTATTTTATCTATTTAAATATAAAATTAAAATAATAAAATTTAACCAAATCGCATTCGTTGAATTTAATTAATTTGGATAATTATGTATTATTATTTTTCTAACCATCGCGTCGTTATATTCACACGACACGTGGAGTCTTCATCCCAAAATTAACTTCATCCCAATATTATTATTTAAAAAGTAGCTGCAGTAAAGTGGCGCATTTCACAACAGTAAAAACATCTGCGTGGTGCGGTGCGGTGCGGCGCGGCGCGGGACAACGGGTGGGAGGCAGTTAACAGTGTAAAACTGCGGATGCATTTGTTACGAAATCGTTAATTCGGTTTCCATGTTGCAGCCGGTCGCGGTAGAACTTTTACAATTAATCAGTATCGGTCTCCCCCCGACCCCGCGCTTCAGCCTCCGCCACACCCCATCCCCGGATATATCGAGATAACGGTTAATTAATTTCCCGCTGTTTGTTTTGTCTAAATATCTACATCTGTGTACGGCGACTATTGCATTAGGAATTTCATATGTGCTGATTTATGATTTCCTATTAGCTGAGTTGATTACAAAGCATTGAAAAAATACCAGTGGTAGAATCAAGGCTCACAGGCAGACATAATTATTCAAAAGTGTTTGTGTAACAGCCTACTTGAAATTGATAGTGAAGTTGTATTGTCGTGTAGTTTCTGCACGACATCGCGGTGAGATTGATTTTTAACCTCACACGTAAAAAATACTATACACACTATACACTATAAGAGTTTCAAATCCAAGAGGGCTGCCACGAAAATTTGGCGATTTACAATTTTATCGGGGTTTCTTTTAATTATCAATTATACTTTTTAATAAATATCAATCAAGTATGAATCGTTCTCATCTCAGCAATATTGTATTTAACTTTAAGTCATAATGCGATGACAAAAAATATATCGATAAAAGTCCGACGTTTAACGTGTAAAGTTCTAAGCGAGGTTCACCGACCTGTGCCCCGCTCGTGTCAGTCGCTACTCGTATAATATGACGGTGCTCTACACGCCGCGCGCCACACGCCACACGCCGATAACGTAGCGGTTACGACTTCCGTAGCGGCGCTGATAGCGGCTACGGCTGCTACAAGAGCGCGCCGCGCTACGAGCTATGAGCTACGTGCTACATGCTACGGGACGCGCTACAGATATCATGTACTAGGTGACGCACCACGGCGAGCGTTGGTCACGTTATGACATTTAATAAAAAAATAATAATTTTAAAACTGACTTTACATGTTAAGAATAGATTATTAATTTATTTAGAAAAGATTATTAATTTATTATTTGAGTCTGCTTAATTAGTTCTGTGGTTAGTTTATGCGGCTTCAGATTATGAGGTCTTAGTGTAAGTGCAAGGGATTGAAACTTAGAACATTTATGTTATTTTTTTAAGAAAATTCTGAATAGCAGTCCAAACTTGAGAAATAGGTGGTATTAAAAAACCGCGACAAAAAATTAATTACCCATATTGTCGTTACGACGATCTTAGAATTGAAATTATATTGTTGAGCCCTTTTTTCTACTAGTTAAACCCTTTTTACTTACCATATCAAGGGAAAGGTCAATTATATGAGATCCGTTATTTTGTAGCGGCACTCATTTTGGACCAATTTTCATCACTGTGTGTGATGAGCTAAGAACATTCGCTGTTGAAACAGAAATATAAATAAAAATGTGTTTATTCGTTCCTGAGTTACATAAACAGGACAAACTAATAACACTCCTCTTTTTTCGTTAGGGATTTAAAAAAAAGTTAAACAAATAGATTCCGATCAAAGTTCTCTGCTTGTCCATTGACAAACCCTAAATAAAAGTTAAGGAACATCGTCGTTTCATGATTTCCTGAGTTGTTTCATAATATAAATGCGTTGCCGATACTTTGTCACATGTATGTGTACAGAGCACGCATCTGTATATGCGGCACAGTGCTGCGATGCATACAAACGAGCAGTAATGTGAGCAGCCCACCGCCACCCATAGCTCTTTCAACCACTCGGTCATTTGGGTTCATTCCCGGCGGGGCAGATTAACACTTTTCTTCACGTTTGTCATGGGCTGCCTGGTGGGAGGCTTTCGCCGTGCTAGTTACCGCCCTACCGACAAAGACGTACCGCCAAGCGATTTAGCCTTCTGGTGCATGTCGTGAGAAACCGATAGGGGTGTGGATTTCATCCTACCCAACGTTGCCCGCTTCCAGCAGATTCACATCACATCAGGTGTTGCATCGGGCCAACTTGTACGCCTCTAAAGACAATGTGAGCAACTCACCGTACCTTGTCGACCTTGGTCATTGAGCTCACAGGTCCTGGGAGGACACAGGAATCTGAGCTGTAACGCATTTCATAACCGAGCAGCCTTCCGGCGCCCTACAAGTTCTTTATCTTCCGACCGAGCCGGACACGCTCTCCCATCTGGATGCACGGCAAATAACAGTAGTTCGAACGGTGCGGTTCGTAGCAGCGATCCACATCACCTCTCCTGGTATCACAGTGCTCATGTCATGTGTATGCAGCGGCAAATAACTGTGTTCATCGCTCCGCCTCTTATGCCAATGGTGCGCGAACTCCCGTACCTTGACGAAGTTGGCCAACGAGCTCACGAGGTCCTGGTAGTACACAGTAATGTGAGCAGTAACGCAAATAGTAACGCGAGCAGGCGCTTCCGGCGCGGACTCATGTTGCGACGGACGCGGCCACGTTATGTCATGTGTATGCAGCGGCAAATAACTGGGCTGATACTACTACTAATAACTGGGCTTGACATGATGCTGTTAATATTACCAATTTAAAATACCTTACTACTTTCTGGTACTGTCTATATGTTCGTATAGAATGTTAACGTTTACGTTATGTTAATTTTACATGTAGAAATATTTAGTACTGCGGTCGCAACTTAATAATATTTTTGATCTCTGTCCGTAGTGCGGCGCAAACGTGCACTACGAGTGGAGCACGTCCTCGCGACGAGCTCCTGCGACCAGGACGGAAATAGCCTAATGTCTGCACGCGACGTGCCCTGTGTGAGGGGCTTGGCTTGCGTTACGTCACAAACGTAATAATAGAAACTTTCAAGAGATTTGGTTTATTTCTTCATATTCATAAGCATTCATGTAGTCTGTACATAAAATTACATTACAGTGCCAGTGCACGAGGCCCCGTAAATTAATATATTAAACGTATTACGATTCACTTAAAAACCTGAGTATATCTATTACGAAGGATTTTCTCTCAGACCTGGGGTACATTGTCGCTTCAAACCGTTAGTTTTCCTAAGAGAATTGCAAAATAAATCAATTATTAACTATATATTATGAACTTCCGCAAAGTACCGCCGGTTCCTATCCAACATTATTTATGTTATAAACAGTAACGTGATTGTATAAGGAAATAGCATGGAAAGAACTCAGAACATCCCCTGGTGCAATCACAAGGCTAGTAAAATACAAATACTGCCGATATCCGACGGACGTTGAAGTCAAAACACAGAACCACCGAGTGCGAATCCGTGTAAGATTCATTATCTTGTGTCCACTCATTTCTCCGAGCAAACATTGCGCAAGGCCCATACCCCTCCTCCCCTTCCCTCCTTGGGTTACAAGGATCACTAATTAAAGGACAATAACCGTTAATAAGATGACATGCCGCGGGTGACTTTCGATCAGAAATATTAGGTATGTGTTGCCAATGTGTGTTGTCGATCAAGAGGAAATAAGGTTTTATTGTTTATGAAATTTCGATATTATCACGAAGTTAAATTTGGTTGATGTAAAAAAATGTTCAGAATAATGTGGAACGGCCAGTAGATACAAGGTAGACATGTTAAGAACTTGTGTGACTGAATCTGCCTTTTGAATAAGAGACTCATTACAATACTCCTTAATACTCCAAAAGTGCTTGTAAATAAGGCTTACTTGAAATAAACGAATTTTTAGTTTGAATTTAAATTAATATTTATAAATGCGGATATCACAGGCACTGCGCTATTTTGTACATCTATGTAGAGCCGTTTGTAGCGACGTTGTTTATAGTTACCGCTAGTTGTGCATGATAGTTTGGTAATAATTACATCGTATTCAAATAAATATCTATTATCAAACATAAGTAATAATGTTAATTATAAATTATTAAATTTAGAATAATGAAGTGTTTTGCCTAAAGAATAAATTTTGTTTTTCAGAAGGAATTAGTGTGTTGGGCACCTTACCTTTGAGTGAACAATTACTTACTTACTTCTTGTAAATAACTACATTTATTTTAATGAAAATTTTTTTATTTCTTGTAACTAGTAGTTTTATAATTTTGTTTGTAAAAATAAACGTAATGTCACCTTATTACGGATAAAATAGATGCCATTTTTGAGATAGTGGAGCAAGATCGGCATATCAGTAGTTACGACGTAGCTGAAGAACTAGGAATTGACCACAACATAGTTTTGGCCTCGTGGTAAAAACTGGGTACACAAAAAAGCTCGATATTTGGATCACGAGCTCACGGAAAAAATCTAGTGAAACGTGTGCTCATAATGAAACCAAACCATTTTTAAAGAAGCTGATAACTAGTGATGAAAAGTGGATCACATATGACAAAAACGTGCGAAAAAGGTCGTGGTCAAAGGCAAGTCAGGCTTCACAAACTGTGGCGAAACCCGGGTTAACTCGCAACAAGGTGATGCTGTGTGTGATGGGATTGGAAGGGCATTATTCATTATGAGCTATTACCACCAGGAAGGACTATGAGATATAAGTAAGAAGTTGAGAGAAAGCGGCCGGAATTATTCAACAGAAGGGGTGTGGTTTTTCGTCATGATAACGCTAACTCTCACACATTTTTAGCCACTCAGAAAAAATTAAGAGAGTTTGGCTGGGAGGTTTTCATGCATCCACCGTATAGTCCTAACTTTGCACCATCAGATTTCCACCTGTATCGGTTTCTTCAGAATTTTTTAGGCAGTGTCAGGTTAGCAACACGAGAGGACTGCCAAAACCACTTGTCGCGGTATTTTGATCAGAAGTTCCGAAATTTCTATAGCAATGGAATCAAGGCCCTTCCTACAAGATGTCAAAAAGTTATCAAACAAATGGACGTACATACTTTATTTAAACATAAATAAACTACATTAAAATATGTTTTGTATTTTTTTTAAAGTTCTATGTCATAAAATAAATCATTCTGGCTTATTTAATTTTTTCCCGCAGCAGTCACAATCATTGTTCTCAAAAGATCAAAGAATCAGTTTTAGAAGTTCAGTGTTTTTTTTTTTGACTTTCTCGTCAAAATGATTGGGTTTAGTAAAATAAGTTGTTATTTTACTAATTAATTTGCTTCTTCAACCGAAATAATAGCAACATCTCGTTCTCTGAAATCCGATCATCGAGTCCCGGGCGGGCTTGTTGTACAATATGTATTCAAGGAGCATTACTATAAATATTTTAGGGCAAGTTCGCTCGTAAATCGGTAATCGCCTTCGACCCCCGGGTGCGGACTGCGGAGGGTCAGCAGCTTATTCATTAACGAGTATCGGACCGACGGCGCAACTACAACTTTCATGAGAATTATACGCAGGCGGAGGGCGAGCGGGCGAGGCTCACTAACTGAAACTATTACAACTGAAACTGTAATAAAAGCGATTGAACCATATTGCTCATTGTTTTAATCGAGTACTTGGAAAATCCTACTAATATTGTTAAAGCGAAAGTTTGTGAGGATGTATGTATGTTTGTTACTCCATTGCGCCAAACTATAAAATCGATTTTGATGATACTTCACAATAGATAAATACATAAACTACTTTCTATCTCGTAATTCCCATGGTAAAAGAAACTTTGCGAGTGAAACCGGGGGCATGCTCTAGTTATTAAGTAAAGAAAATATATAAAATATTTATTTATTTAACGACAATAATAACAAACGATACACTGTAGTTACTGTTTTCGTACATTGTGGAAGCTTACGAGCTGCTTCCACAGCAATCCATGTGATGTTATCGGTGAATCGGTCAAGAAAATTAAAATACATAATAATTTTATCACTAAAGTACATAAATTAACGTTGGTAAAGTGCAACCCCATAGCTTACGAGGAATACCCGTCTAGGGTTTAGATTGAGCGGCCCGCGAGTGGGCGTCGGCATTTGATTTTTTCAGACTGTCTTAGCAACAGCATTTGAGAAGCTAAAAAAACCGAGAGTAAGCCACATTTTAAGAATTGGTGGGCTGAGAACATAACTCATAAGTCGGAAAACTCAGCGCGAATGCCTCGCCGACAGTATTAAATAAAAATTAAAACCTTGTAAAGACTCCGCTCAGGGTTGTTTCCTCACGAAACTTTCTCACAAAGGAGTAGTAAAGTAAAGAAAATTTAAAATTCCTTGCGGCAAAAAATAACAAGTGCAGAAAAAGAGGAGAGAAGCGAGCATTCCTGCGAGCGGTGCGGCGCGGCGCGGCGCGGTGAGGCTCCCGTAGGAGCGATAAAGCCTTTTGAGCGCTCTTTAAATAAAAATTAGTGAGTCTGAAATTACTTTCAGGTTGTGCGACTACTATTTCACAGGGAGTCTGTCTACTCGACGAAACGGGATGAACTATTTGAAAAGAAATCTGAAAACAACTGCAAGTTATCCGTTCTATCCCGAGCTCAGCTTTTGTTCAAATGACAACATTACAGGGATTTCAAAGTATCAAAATACCTAGAAAGTTTTTGATACTTTGAAATTAGTATCGCGGAACGCTTGGGTAACCCTTCATATATAATAATTACAGGGATTGTTTGTTTGTTTACTACGCGAACAATTTAAAAAAGTATATTTGAATAAACATAAATAACTGTGATTATGTGATCTCAAGTACACAATTAATGAAACCGCATCAAGAACCCAACTGGTTCGTCGAGTTGTGGTGCGGCAGTATGCGCGTGCCGAGCGACCCTACCCGCGCCCTAGAGGATTCGAACCGGACTCAACTGGACCCAACCGCAGGACGTGCTCGAACACCGGCCGCGGCGATCATTGCAACTGTCGCAACTAACTTACGCGCGTAACTGTAAAACGGAGGGCTAGATTTCAGGGCTCGATTTCAGGTTTGCCTGTCTGATATTTTCTTAATTGCTCCAGGTCTTTTAATTTTATTTTAGGATTTTCTTAATTGCTTCAACCGAGGCTAATAACAACCCGGTCTCGGTTACGCTGAATCACTTGTACCGTACTGTACGTACCACCAAGTGATTTAGCGTTCCGATACGACATCGTGTAGAAATTGAAAGAGATGTGGATTTAATCTTACTCTTAACAAGTTCACCCGCTTTCATCTTAGATTGCATAATCATTTGCCTCCTAGTGTGATTACAGCCAAGGGCTAACTTGTAGTAAAACAAAACTTAATAAGAATATAGCACCGATGCAGCTGTGAACACAAGTTGTCGCGCATCTGCAGCGCTGCATTATTTGCAAAGCTGCATGAATGTATAATGCGGTCGCCACCACCTGGGAATTATTTAAATGCACCCTAATTTGCACTTTGGAAGTCATGTTCCGCTAAGAGTTGACTCAAGCATGATCCCAGGTGAATTATTAAAGATTAGATTGAATACTGAGCTCCTTTTAGTCGTGCACTTGGTGACGATTGGTGGCGAAAATATTAAATGTTACACATGACGGTATGGTGCTTCTGGTATATAATAACTGACTGACTGTTTGTTGTTACATTTACTCGATTATGTTTATTTGGAAGATAAAAAAATGTTAAATGTAATTTATTATTAAAAGATAATCAAAATATTAAAATAAAGCAAATTTTTCAAACTAGATACAAATTAGAGATCATTTAACTCCGCGCCTTGAAAATTCTCAATAGATCAGACTATTTACAATTTAATTGATGGATATTGACTTAACTTTGGCTAATTTAAACAAACACAAAAAATAAAGAAAATGTTTTTAACCACGGATGCGGCATCGCAACGAATGGGCCAAATTCGATGCGGTTTTTTTTTTATTTTAATACCAGTTTCCGAACGGTGGTTCTTTGCTATGTTTGCTGAAAATCGGTCCAAAAAGGCCGCTTCTACAAAATGGCAGACAGCATATTTTTTACAACTTCAAATTGACGAGTACAATACAATGAAAGTTTTAAATCATAGATCATGTCAGGAATCATGGGGAATTACAATTTGTATTTGACACAATACACCTAAAAGATTTAATCATATTCCAGGGAGCATTTCCTACATATGCCATACTTACAACTTTCTCGCTCTCTTTAAAAAAAATAGTATAAATACCGTCTAGACGTAAATAGAAACTATTGTGGACGAGAGTTTTAATGTTTGTACATTTCATAGTGGCAAAGTGTCTGCGGAGGCTTCGACACAACGGCGCGAGAGCGCCGAGCCCGTTATCAGTCTCTGAAGAGCCATCGCCCGCTCTACGCCTCTCTACGCCGCTCTACGCCAGTTGCCCGTTAAAAGTTGTGAATTAAAAAGCACTCGAGCCTCCCCGCACCGTGTTTACCGTCCCGCCCGTCCTCGGCGGACACCTCTCGCTCGAAGCTTTAAAAACCATTTCACTTTACGCGCAACTTCTCGTAATTTTATAATTCAATGCATCGTTGCTTTTATTTTTTCAACTCTTCATTCAATTTCTCGACTTAATCATACCTCCCTGTTTACACTTTTCATACATTTTAAATCCGTTTTCCAAACATTTGTGTAATCTTCTACTCTTTAAACATTTTTGTAATTGGTTGAGGATTAATTTTGGATGGCGGAGCTCGTCGTCAGTGTTGCTGGCAGCTGACGCCTCGCGCTAACAGGCTGTAGCGTTTCAGTTGTCTTGTTATGTTTGGAGACATGTCCTTCTATTTGAATGTGAGGAATTAAAACGAGGTATTTGTATTATTATGTTTATGAAATACATATCACAAAGGGCACCCTGACGCCTACATCTGTGCCGCAATTCACGGGCTCTGTTCAGCGTTTTTCTTTCTACCACACGATGAACCCGGCATCGACATGACGAATCTATTCCATAGATGCTAAGATATTTGTGTCATATTGAAAGTGCAACACCAACATTACCTCCCACTTCAGTTGTAGTATTTCCAAGTATAAATAAATTGTTAAAGAAATATCTTTTCAATAAACTAAAATATTGACGGTACACCAGTTGACACAAACAAATCGTTAACATCAGTTACTTTCAATTGTGAAACTACAAAAGGTGACACTGAAAATAAATGTACGACATAAAGTGATAGCGTCGTCATCCGTAAACAGAAGCGTTTCCTGCAGCGAGTGGCGGCGGCTGACGGGCTCATCAGCAGGTGTCGTATCGCGACGAACGAACGATGAACTGCCGACGATACATTATGTATGCGACGAAAAATGTTCCTCATACATCAGCCGCCGGGGGAGGGGGGAGGTGAGCCGAAAATATGCGAACAAAATACAATGATATCGTCAAATATGTATGAAGAAAACATCGCTGCTTTTTATGCAAATAACATTATGGAGATTAATGTACGTGATCTTATTTTGATAGGCATGATCGTCTGCCGACGGAGCAGTTTATTTGCGCAGGATGATCATGTAACACGTGAGTCAGCGGTGCGAGCTCGCTGTGGACAAAGTTCTGTGGCTCGCGGACGAGTTCACTTCCGTCTTACGTTGGATATACTAATATACAAACTAGTGACATACAACTTTCAGCGACAATAACTCTCCTTAAGTACACAAATCCGAATGGTCTAGAATTTGGTATCTGCCGGTTATCGTCCCCTCTCTTACAGGATATTTACAATTTCCGAATGAAAGGAAATTATCACACGTAAAAAAGACACTTAGTCACACGTAAAAAAGACAGCATTTTTGTAAAAGAGATAGATAACACATTTTAATAACTGCATTATTGAGATGCAGTTCAGAATTCATCTCACTTGAATAATTGGCTTAATTTAATTTTCAATATTTTGTCACATTTTAATGTGTCTTAACAAAATTAAATTAGCCGGGGCTACCTAAGACCTTTACCAAACATAAGGAACACTTTAATTTTTGTTTCCATTGGCCCTTATTTATTACTTTATTAGGAAATAAAAGGTAACTTAATATAAGTAAATAAAAGGTCTCGGCCTTACAGTAACAATTACAATACACGGAGCGGACGCGTCGAGCATCATATTGCCCGCAGCCGCTCAAATGAATGAAACGGAACTTTCACCACCGAATAAAATACTGAAAAAGATTCGCTAATTTCATGTAAATTGCTGTCTTTTCCGTTTTAATATTATTGTCATAACTCTTTGTTTACTTGTTTATTTTTAAAGGATTTATTAACTGACTTAAAAACAGGAGGTTGTCAATTTAACCGATGTAATATTTAAAGAATTGCACAAGTTTTGTGTATGTTAGTCCAGATCATAAAAATGTATACTTAGTCAACGCAACAGGCATCAAATTTGGTATAGAATTTTTGAGATATAGAGTTGTGGCGTATAGTAAATTGTAAGAGAGGTAAAAAAAAAGCCATTTCGTAGATCTAGTCAAAAATATTGATAGGTGCGAATTTGAGTCCAATTTAGAGCTTGTCAATTATCTCCATGCACAATTTATCAACACAGCGGCTACGTGCGGAGCACTTTCTCCCAATGTCATGTCATGTTCATGTCTCGAATAATAATTTGACCAATGTAGTACCCTTGCGCTTTGGTTCTTTCACGGCCTCAGAAATAGTTGTAATCTATACTAATATTATAGAGAGGTAAAGTTTGTTAGTTTGTAAATAAAGTTC
The DNA here is from genome assembly GCA_034621355.1 of Mycalesis mineus. Lineage (NCBI taxonomy): Eukaryota > Metazoa > Arthropoda > Insecta > Lepidoptera > Nymphalidae > Mycalesis > Mycalesis mineus. Next base: position 205,001 of record JAXAVZ010000191.1, on the reverse strand, counting down.
TGTCGGGGCTAATCTTCGGAACTACTGATCCGGTTTTAAAAATTTTTCACCAGTAGAATGCTACGTTATCGGTGAGTGTTATAGTCTATATTTCATATTTGTATTGTATATATTACCCGAGTTATTACAGTTTTTGTTGCGCGAGTCGGACCGCGAAATTTATTAAATTTAGCTTTATGCGCGTATGCTGCCTTAGATTATTGGTTATAATTGAAAACATTGTATGAAAACTTTATGCATCTTAAAAACTTCCACAAAAAGTCCATAATAGCATATATCTACCTTTTATATTTTGGCAGATATATAACTTTTCAAATCATTTAATTCATATGCTTACGTTTACGTCATTATTTATAGAACTAAACTTAAATCCTTATTAAAATAAATTATTTAATAATCAAGGATATATTATAGAGATAAGATTTGTCTTTTACAGTATGTTAATTATTTATATAGTTTCGAAGATATTACAAAATTTCTAAAAAACATGACAATGCCGCTATATTGTCCAAATTAAGTGGACCTCCTTCGTGTTATGTTATACGTACTGAATAGGGGTCAACAATTTGGTACTGATATTTTTTGAGAATTCGCTCTTTGATCTTTTCTTTCAATTTATTTAGCATGGCAGACCTTATTTATATAAAATACGAAAAAGTTACGGAATAAACGTATGTTTTCTAGCCCTATTAGTTGATTTGATGTCTGACAGAAAACATACAGTTTATCAATCGTCTTTGTCAAACCTTGCTTTTACACTGCTACTAAACGATCTCCCCCTCGGTGTAGGAGATGTTGAAATTTATATGAATGCTGATGATGTAGCTATTCTCATCCCAGCTTCAACGTCAGAACACCTAGAAAATAAATTAAACAGAACGGATAAATGGACTTCTGAATGGTTTCAGACTAACAGTCTCGCCCTCAATATCACAAAGACTCAGTTTATGCAGTTCAATCTTGCTGGTCGAAAGTGTCGATCTTTGTCTGTATCCATTCGTAGCAATAAAATCGAGCAGGTCGAAAAACCACATTTCTAGGTTTTGAGATAGACGAAGGGTTAAAGTGGACTGTCTATATTCATAAATTATGTGGCAATTTATTTACGGCTAGCCTCGCTCTTAAGCGCGTAGCGCAGACTTTGACAGCAGAGGCAGCGTGTTCCTGCTACTTTGCTGCTGTACAAAGCCGCATTCAATATGACATTGAGTTATGGGGCGCGGTGCGGCTTGGGATCGCGTCTTTAAACTGCAAAAGCGCGCCGTAAGAATACTGGCTCACGTGTAGCAGGACACGTCATCTAAACCCTCCTTTATCAGTCTCGGCATTTCAACGTTTATCAGCTTAATAATTTCCAGTGGCAATGTACGTCTGGCAAAACTAACACCAGTTTCCCAAAGGGAGCCACTGCAACCTAAGGTACCCCTGTGGATTCCTTGCAAAATATCAGAGACTGAAAAAAACCTCAAAAACAATAACAGAGATGGGTCCAGGTTTTTAACAGAATACTTGAGAGTATAAGAAGTCAGTCAAATTTAAATACATTTAAGAAAAAACTTAAAACGTGGCTTGTCGAGTGGGCTTTCTACAGCTATAATGAGTTCATAGAAAATAAGATATTGTGATTTAGGTATGACATTGAAATAAAATAGTATGAAATTGAAATAAAATAGTATGACATTGAAATGTAATTATTACTAATTGTAATTGTTTTATGCAATTATTCCAGAATAAAGTATTTTTTTCTTTATCTGAAAATTGTTTTTTTTTTGTTTGACTTATTAGTGTCTTTGGAATTAACAAATATTACTAGTTGACAAACATCATACAAACGTTCAATGTACGCCGCGAACTGTACATTATTGTTCAATGTTTTTATATTTTTTAATTTCTTTGAAAATGCAACACTTGTGTATCGAATCTAGAATAAAATCAAATGTTGGTAAAGTTCCGTTCGAATCCATTTACAAAGTAACAAGATAAAGTAAAAGTACTGTTTCCTCGGCTGTTTGTGGATGAAGCGCGTTCGAAAAAGTTAACAATGAGAGCGGAAAATGAAGAAAAAATGTGCGCCATTGTTGACAAAGTACGGCCGCCCCGCGCTACCCCGCGCTACCCCGCACTGCCCCGCGCTACCCCGCGCCGGCCGAGCGTTTGCATAAATATTATCGCTCCCACGGGGCGAGATGTTGGCTTGCGAGCGCCCGCGGCTAACACTCGAAACATTTCAATTCGCGTTTAAATACGGATCGCCGTTGAAACCTTTTAAAATTTAAATTTTTACTGAGTTTTATTCGTTGACCATAAACATAAAGCTAAACTACAGAATCGTTTTCTAAAAGAAAGATTCGCTTTCATAATTTATTCTAAGGCTTCATATTTCCCTGAGGTATTCTTATAGAGAGAGCTCGAACTCGCAGCGCCGCGCAACCGTCCTGCCTCGCGACTCTCCCGAGCGAACGAACCGCGGCTGGCGGCAGTATTGTAGTAATAGTAGGAACGGTTGCTTTCAGCATATAAATCCCTCCATAGCACCGCGCCGGTGTAATTTATCGCTGCCCTGTTTTCAAAATCGTATCGGCCTTGAGGTTTCCGTCCGGTCCCCCGCCCCGTGTCCTTCGACCTTTCGGGACCCTTTCTATATAATGTGCTCTAAGGAAGGACTGAATGGCGTCGCAGCCGGCGACCCGCACGTGACTGCGCGTCTTATCGAGCCGCGGATATATGGACAGAAATATTATGGAGATATCCGCCGCAGGGAGATGAACTATTTTTGCCAAACACCTTTTTGAATTGCGCCAAATGGCTATTCTCACTACACGCCGTCCATTGCCCCATCTCTTTGTTGGGTACAAACGAGTACGAGTATATCAAATTTGTTCAGATTCACGCCAGTTTTCTCGAATACGCGCGCCCTCTTACACGGAACTCTGAATTTCTTTAGAAACGAGTCGTTTTCCTTAAAAAATTCCTTCAAAGAAAGAAATAAATTAAAGTCGACGTTCCTCGGCGGCGACGCACACGCGCATTTCGATTACTTACGGGCTTTTTCTGTAAGTAAAATTTTATTTGTCGATTCATCTTGAAAAAGGATTCAACTAATGCTGTTTTCTCAACCTCCATTCGTCTTTATCTGAAGATTTGTCGTTTTCTACATAATACAAGATAGCTCTTAGCTGCAGTCATATTTGACGGTGAGTGATGATGCAAAATAAGTAGGCTAACTTGTTAGGTGTAATAATAATAGTGTTTTTTGTTTTGTCTGTTATAGGTGTTTTTGCTGGACATCAGAATTCCATATGACGAGAACCTTCCGAGAGCTGAGACGGAAAAAAAACAAAAGTATCTTGATCTGGCTCACGAGGTTACCGCCATGTGCCAATGAAATCCATCATATGTCCCTACCTTCTGATGAAGAAATGATTATTATTATAGTTATATAAATTATACGCTCACGCCCGGACACACAATAAATACATATAAACAAAAACCGAAACTGTTATGATAAACGTACTTAGATACTTGATATAAATAAACTTAAATATACGCTACATAAATACATATATGCTCCGGGCGGAGGATTCACCCCGGCAGGGAGACCAAACGGCCGGGGGTCAGGGCGACAGGTGGAGAAACCGGCGGACTATCCTAGCCGAGTCGAGCAAGACCGCTTTTTGCATCTTGCCTGCGAGCGAACCGCCACGGAACCCCAGCCGCCTCAGATGGTGAGCGAGGCTGACTGGGACCAACCCATTGGCAGATATAACGATCGGGATGATTTCAGTGGACTCCACATGCCACATGGCGGTAACCTCGTGAGCCAGATCAAGGTACTTACGTTTTTTCTCCGTCTCAGCTCTCACAAGGTTCTCGTCATATGGAATTGTGATGTCCACCAAAAACACCCTCGACTGTGCCCGGTCTAACACCACGATATCAGGCTTATTCGCTAGAATAGTCCTGTCCGTGATGATAGACCGGTCCCAATAGAGCCGGATTCCGTCACGTTCTAGCACTGGCACCGGTGTATACTGGTAATAAGGCAGCCGCTGATCCAAGAGACCGTACATCAGAGCAAGCTCTTGGTGAAGGATTTTGGCTGCTTGGTTGTGTCTGTGCAAATACTCATTGTTGGCAAGAGCCGAACAGCCCGAAAGCACATGTCTGAGTGACTCTCCGGGATGGCGACAGGCTCGACAAATGTCGTGAGTGCCATCCTTCAGAATGTACTTTCGGTAGTTCCGCGTCTTAACCACCTGATCTTGTATTGCACAGACAAACCCTTCGGTTTCCCCAAAGAGGTCTCCGAAGCGCAACCACTGCACAGACGCTTTTCTATCAATATGGGGCTCATGAAGAGCCTTAAAAAAGCGTCCGTGCAGCTCCTTCCCCTTCCATACGGTCTCTCGGTCAGAAGTGCTCAGTACCACCGGTTTCTGCCAATCGCTCTTGGCCAAGGATAGGGGGGTGAGTCCTTTATCACATTCTATGACTTCCACATGCATCGGAGACTCCCTTTTCGTCTCGAAGTAGGTCCTGAGGCTGCATATCTCCCGATTATGCATGGTTTTGGCGCTGAGTAGGCCTCTGCCACCGCACTTTCGGGGGATATACAACCTCATGACAGACGATTTTGGGTGATGCATACGGTGGAGAGTCATACTCGTGCGGACTCTTGTATCCAGGGCGTCAAGTTCGGTCTGAGTCCATCTGAGCACGCCAAAGGAGTACATGAGAACGGGCATGACCCAGCCGTTATAAGCTCGGACCTTATTGGCGCCTGACAAGTAACTTTTACAGATCTTTGTCAGACGTCGAAAAAAGTCCTCGCAAACTGACTGTTTCATGTCCGCCTCCTTTACCCCTACGGATTGTGACATGCCCAGATACCGGTATGTTTCAGTTTCAGAGAGGGTCTTGATGTTAGTTGGCTCGGGGTTGATCCCGGCCGTATGAGTAACCTTTCCCTTCTCAACATGCAAGACCGCACACTTGTCTAGCCCAAGCTCCATTCTGATGGAACTACTAAACCCCGTGGTGAGGTTCAGTAATTCCTTCAGACGAGTAGCATTGGGTGCCAGCAGTTTGAGGTCATCCATGTAGAGAAGGTGAGGCACTTTTGTCCCTCCTCTCCGAAACTGAAAGCCTGTCCCCGAATTCTCTAGTAATGTACTAAGAGGATTCAAGGCCAAGCAGAACCATAGTGGACTCAGACAGTCGCCCTGGAAGATACCCCTCCGTATCCTTATCCGGTCATCGGCAGCCGCCAGCCGCTCGCCATGGAGAGAAAGGATCGTGCTCCATTGCCCCATACACGACCGGAGGAAGTCTTGAACTGTACTATCAACTTTGTACAGTTCAAGGACCCTCAAGAGCCATGAATGAGGCACCGAGTCGAATGCCCTTTTTATAGTCAATCCAGGCTGCGGCGAAGTTCCGGCGGTTGCGTTTGACCAGCTGGCCCGCAACGGAATCGATGAGAAGGAGCTCCTTAGTACCGCGGCTACCGGCACCCGTTCTGAGCTCCAGATATGATGTTATTTTCGTCAACGTGACGGGTTATCTTGGAGCTCAGAACGGATGTCAGTGTCTTGTAGATGGTAGTAAGACACGTAATGGGGCGGTATTTAGATGGGTCCGCGGTATCGGTGGTCTTTGGAGCTAGGTGAGTGATCCCGGTAGTGAAAAGGTTCGGGAGCGTCCTTTGCTCGAGAGCCTCTTGGAATTGGCGAGCCAAGGTGACATGGCAAGCCGAGAACGCCTTCAGCCAGTAGTGGTGCAGTCCGTCGGGCCCCGGACTTTTCCAGTTCGCAGCCCGCCTTACTGCACCAACTACATCCTCCGAAGAGATGGCGACCGGGTTCATCGGCTCAATTGCGGCACATGCCTCCTCTATCGCCGCAATCCAAGGGCCCTCATCGTGCTCTACCTCTCCTGACCAGATACCTCGCCAGAAGGCGATGAGGTCGGCCGGACTCGGCTGTGGAGAGGCAGAACAGACCGCAGGACACTCCAGTTTGTTATAGAACCTTTTCTGATCACTCGAGAAAAGACGATTCTGCTGAAATCGCTCGACTCTTTCCGAGTATCGTCGTATACGGTTCCCCCACGCAGCGATTTTCTGCTTCAGGTCGTCGATGCGCTCCGTTAGTTTTTGGGTTATGTCGGCTTGATCCAGCCTAACCCCGAGCCCATTTAAGGCTATCCTAACAGAGCGCACAATCCTTGGCCTTGTGTTGCCCGACCTGAAGCATTGCAGTCTGCCAATGAGTCTTCTGGCATGGGTGATACGGCGCTCTATCCTCCTCTTCCAGGCTGGTTCTGCTCTAGTGTTATTAGCAGAACGCCCCGGCTGTCCAGGTTCCTTGACTTTGATACCAATGAACCGATGGACGGCCAGGGCTGCCCCGAAGAGAATAGAAGCCGTATCGTCCAGGCCAGTGCTGACCGCCAAATGCTGGTGAAGCATTTGGTTGACAGCCTCAATGACATCCCGCGTCGCTATATTCAGCGTAATACGGGAGAGCCGCGGACGATTCTCAAGAGGAGCATTACGGATTTCAGAAATCGTCTCTTCTAAAACCCTTCTCATCCGTTCTATATCAAGGGCGACTGTTCCTCCAGTGTTCTCTTCCACATGCCAATCTTGGGACATAGGTTCGGTCTCTTCGCGGACAGGCGCCGCCGGTGAGACGATTTGCTCTGTGGAAGATACCACTTCAGGAACAGCCTCACGTCGCAATCGTTCGAGCTCGGTAGCGTTAAAGATGTTCGAACGCTGAATAAACCGAGCCCGATCTGCCAGGTTTTGTTCCGTGACAGTTAAATGCGGCTCAAGCAGCAAGAACTCACGGTACATTGCTGCTCGGTAGCCAGTCCGTCCGGTTTCTCCCCCTGTAGCCCTGTAGTACGCGCGCATGACGTTTGTGTTCATTTGTTCTGTCCATTTCATGCGCCGTACTCCACCGGCGGCGGGCTCCGAAGATTGGATCCTAGTGGATCCTGTCGAAGCCAAGCCCTCCGGTGGTGATGATGGAAGGGTCGACTGGCCAGGTGGAAGAGGCAGCCGACTGGTGTGACTGGCGGTTCGCATGCTGCCACGTCCAGCGCCAGTCCCAGACGCGCCCTGGCGACCCCCAGGTAGCGGCCCTATGCGCGCTCTATTTGTATTTTCCATCATCATAAAGGGTGGGGGTGAGTGGCAGTTACATCACTCGGGGTCCACCCAGATCCCCGAGGAGGCTGTTTTTTGGAGCCAGCTAGCTCATTGACGGAGAACCAGAAGATCTTAAAAGGTTCTCCGATGTCCCTTAGTCGCCTCTTACGACACCCACGGGAACGATAGGGGGTGGCAACATTCTATTCTGCCGGTGCCACACGGCGGTTATTATTATTATTGTTATCTGTGCACAATAAATACATATAAAAAACAAAAACCTAAACAGGTATGATAAACTTACTTAGATTCTTATAATAAATAAACTTAAATATACGCTACATAAATACATATATGCTCCGGGCGGAGGATTCACTCCGGTAGGGAGGCTAAACGCCCGAGGGTCTGGGCGACAGGTGTAGAAACCGGCGGACTATCCAAGCCGAGTCCAGCAAGACCTTTTGCATCTTGCCTGTGAACGAACCGCCTCGGAACCCCAGCCGCCTCAGATAGTGAGCGACGCAGACTGGGACCAATCCATTGGCAGATATAACGATTGCGATGATTTCAGTGGACATATTGTCTCATTGCCCTAATACGTTCTAAGTCTAATCTAAGTATTAATTAAAATTGATTTTACAATAACAGTCTAAATAAAATAAAAATGTCAGTCAGTCAATGAAATTACCACACTTTGTCAAAAAATTAATATATTGTCATAAAATAATAGAAAAGAAGAAAGTCATTAAAACGTGTGGTTCAAATATGCGTTAATATCATAAAAACAATTATTTAACTACTTTTATAGTTGCCCGGCAGTTTATTATAAATAAAGATTGACATGCAATGTGCGCTCCTGGCGAACAAGTCCAATCTTTTTTTTGTAGGATGAAACACGCTCATTTTGCTTTCTACACGAAATCGAACCAAAACGGTAAATCGTTTACACGTTATTGCCGGTAGGGTAGGAACAAGCCACGACCGAAGCGTTTCATCAGTCAAGCCTGGAACAATTAAGAAATTTTCGGTCCACCCATACTTCTGCGCCACGGGGACTGTAAGCAGACGTTAAATATTATTGACGAACGAAATGTGTTAATCGTCGTGCTCAAGGTTCTCCTTACGGGTTTTACTACGTCGCTACTGCTCGCCCGGCAACATGGCGGCTTGTCTCCTCACAGTGAAGTTCGTTGCCAAATCGTCTGCAAATAAATCGCACTCCGCCGTTAGACGCCTTTGTTCAAGCTCAATCTATTAGTATTCACTTTGGCGCATCGCGTGCTCTCCATACACTTACTAATTCTGTTTCAGGTCAGCAATGCGACATTGCGTTAGATTGTTTACTATTCTACGACACGACGGAGCCTCACCGTACAGTTACACATAACACACTCGACACGAACACGCACCGGCTAAAGTAATCTGCTGCACACACCAAAAAAAGATATGCAGTTCAAAGTTGCAATCTGTACACATATTTGTAATGATTCATTTCTAAATATAGAATATCCTTTTTGCAACTATGTGGAACATTTAAAGGGAGAGTGTCACGTGATATCGTCTCTAGCCAAGTTCCATCGGACCGGAGCTATGAAAAGCTCTAGAAGTGGGGCGTCTAATTTAGTTAGTAGGAAAAACAAAACGTTCGACAACGAGTCGTGCAGAGCGAGGGTGGGGGGCAGGGGCGGGGGGAAGGGGTACACTCATTAACATTAATGAAGTGATGAGACCCGCAGCTGCGCGACCTATGCAGGCGGCACGGTGTCACCTCGCTCTACTACAACAACTGTTTACACTAAGAGTAAATTAAAAAAGTTACTAACTTTTAGAACACAAACAAATATTACATAATTGTAATAACTTTTTAAAAACAATCTTTTATTAGAAGTAATCATTAGGACGAATTAAAACGAACCCAAACTTATTGAAGTTGAGTCGTTTCATTGTTCCTAGAAGCATCTCCAGCATCCACTCCATCTCATGATACAATTGCAGTGTTGCGATATAATTGGCTCTGCGAACTTCGCTCATTGCAACTTCAGTTCTGGAACTTGAGCTATGTCGGTTACTTTGATTCTTCTGTGCATCTCTTGATTTCTGGTTTGATCACGCATAGATACGCTGAGCGGAGCGTTCCTATCTCTGTCGCCCTCTGACACAGAGCCTTTTTATAGCATGGTTCAGGATACAGGATAAAAAATGATAGGGCCTAAATTTATCGAATTGGGAATGTATCGCTTCCAACGAAATTAGCAATATGAGCAGCGCTGCCACCGAGCGCGCTTTGTGGAGCACAAAGAGCGCTCGCTCTATCTAATGCCCCCCTGCCGCCCCATGCCGTTCCGCGCCACCCCACGCGCTCCGTCTCACGGCCCGACTACTTCGTCTACGATATTTTAAAAGATTTAAATCATTTTCTACAAAGTATGCTTTTTCTTTGATTAATTTGTGTATTTTATTTTTTTAACAATGTTAAAGTTGTTGTTGAGGAGTGCTCTATCATCGAAAGGCCCAATAATGATGATTTATAATGTCTATTTACGTAAAGTAGGCGGAAGTTCAAAGGACTGGAAAAAAGAAGAAGTTTTGGAAAGGCAACGTTCCGCCGAGCCAAGAGCCCTCGCACTCAGCGCCGAGTGGCGAGTAAATGCTGCGATGACTTCAACGGCTCCTAGACTATTATAATACACTTTTATTATTACTCGCGTCATCATACCGTGTGTGGTAGAGAGGCAATGTTCCGCCGAGCCAAGAGCCCTCGCACTCGGCGCCGAGTGGCGAGTAAATGCTGCGATGACTTCAACGGCTCCTAGACTATTATAATACACTTTTATTATTACTCGCGTCATCATACCGTGTGTGGTAGAGAGGCAATGTTCCGCCGAGCCAAGAGCCCTCGCGCTCAGCGCCGAGTAGCGAGTAAATGCTGCGATGACTTCAACAGCTCCTACACTATTGTAATACATTTTTATTTTTGTTTGCTTGCATTTTACTACGATATTACGATGAGATGCGCCTTTGTAATCTGATTCACAGGTAGTTTTGGATTTGCTTTTAACTGGCATTCTTAATAACAAAGCCGAGCGGTCGCACGCAGCTCATTGTCATATTTATTATAATACACACGTTATAGGACAAATTATAACATTTATTTAAAAAGAACAATTGCTGAGTAGTTTCGTTTCAATCAGCTTTCTAAACTGGTAGTAGAGTCTCTACTCACTGACAGACTTGACTTGTGTAAAAGTCTACCTACTTAAAACAAATAAAGAATGGTAAACAAAGAATTGATACAGTTTGAAATTCATACATTCTTTCTCACGAGTAGGCCCGTAATTATCAACAAAAGTAATTAACTGACTCAATAAAAAGATTTAGCTGTAAACATAATAATATTCGGAACATCTTCAAGAGAAGTTATCAGAAGACGCATTTCCTTTTATTGCAGTAGACGCCAGTCTCGACGCGCGGACTCGAGTCGCTTCATTGCCTCGTGTTACATTCTGGACTAATACGAGCGGAGTGCATTCCAAATCAATCGTATTTTGCCTTTTCAACTATCTTTACCTCGGTGCTGTGTTTGTTATCTACATAAATTTTCATAACGTTTTTTCCTCATAAGTTTTTTCTCAGGCTTAGAGTTAGTCAGCGGGCAATGGAAGTGTATCTGAGATGATCCGCAAATATATCAAAGTAACTGACATAGCTCAGCGAGACCCAGAGTAGAAGTGTCAATGGGTGAAGCACGGGGTTCAAAATGCTGATGGACCTAGGGGGCCAAGCTGGTAGAATGGCGACCTCTCATCAAAAAGTGCAGTGTTGGTCGACCCGACCCTAGGTGGACTAACGACATCAAATGTATCGCAGCGAGCCGCCTGCCATAGACAGCTCTATATCATTGTTTTTGGAACTTGTCTGTTCAGAAGTAGATTCCATCGACTGATGATGATAATTAATCTTGAACCTTTTCATTGCATCGTTTGAATGAAATAGTTGAGATTTTAAGTTTCATTAAATGCACCTGGCACCAAGTCGTCTCGCCTTGCAACAGCTTGCGAGAACGCGAGCCGGGGACGGATTGGATGACCTCCGTAGTGCAGCGGTATTAAAGGTGGGTTTTCCGGGTTTGATTCCTAGCTGGGATGATTGAAATTTTCTTAATTGGGCCAGGTCTGGGTATATCCCGCCTCCATCTTAGTTTGCATAATCACTTAGCATCCGGTGTGATCACAATCTAGGGCCAACTCTGTTTGGCACTGGTGAGCAACTACTTTCCTGCTAGTTTTACTCGTAAATACGACAAGTATATACTACGTGTTTGATAGTTGGAATATTTTCAAAACTCGGCTGTTTTACAGTCGATCTGGTAAGTTAAGCCGCGGCATCTAACTAGGTTTGTTGGCAACCTGCTGAATGAACGTCACCAAGGAGATGGGGCGGGAAGGCGGGGCGGGACGCAATGACAGGCAATATATAACTTAAGTTGAGCGTAAGATCGCGAAACCAGCACTTTTGTGACACGTCTGCGGATGTCCTGAAAATTGAAAAGATTTTTGGAAAGTTCATAACTTATGAAATTAAGAAAAACGATAACGTATTTATTCAACATAAAATATAAATTAATTCCCATAGTAAAATATGTAAAGAAGTTCAAAGCAGCGAGACGGACTACTGTTTTGTCAACAGATATATAATACTAGCGGATGCTCGCGACTCCGTGCGCCAGAAACTCTCAGGCTTTGTATTATCTCTGTATCAAATTGCATTTAAATCGGTTTAGTAGTTAAGGTATGATTGAATCGCAGACAGTTATTTTCGCATTTAAAATATTAGTATAGGTGAATGTTATCATTCGTATTACAGCTGTGCGCCGGATGATGGATCGACGCCATGTATTCGCACATCTAGAGCACATCCGTGAGTCGCAGGGCGCGGTGCGGTGCGGTGCGGTGCGGTGCGGGCCGGGGGAAGGTCGGCCGACAGTCATGTACCCACCAGCGGGTGTAAGAGCAAACGTTTACACAGCCCCCGAACTACTTTACGACTCGCAATAAATATTTTGACCACTGAAATAGCCCTCCAGTGTAAATAACCAGTATCTATATGTATCCTTCCATATTTATTTTATATTTTCTATTTTTGTATGTGTATTTTAACGTTACAGAAAAACTACTAAGTACTTCGTCATGTGGGACTATGATGGCCTACTGAAACTCTGTCAGTTCACAGCAGGAGCAGACCGCCGGCATTTAACAGGCAACTATGTTCCTTCTGCAGACCAACCTTCTGTAAATCAAACAATGTAAAGTTTAATAGAAAAAGAAAATATAAATAAATTATAACTTTATACAGCCTCGTTGGTTAGCCAATATGGCTTCGACCACGAGGTCCTGGGTTCGGCTTCAGGGTCGGGTCGCCGTAATAAGAGTTTTCATTCTTCTATGAATTTCAATACATTTTAAGCCCAGAGATGGAAAGTTGTTGGTGCTACATCCCCGTACCTCAGAGAGCACGTTAAGCCGTCTTGGTCACTATCAGCAATACCAAAACGTGATCGGTAATAAATGAATCATTGTCACTCTAAACCCGCCAACTCGCATTGAAGCAGCGTGGTGGGGCTACGCGCTATATCCCCTCTCCTATAAGGTGGGAGGCCTGGCCTTGTAATGTATGAAGGTATGAAACACAAAAACAGACTATATAAAAAATAAACTAAATATTCATTTTATTTGGGCTTAGAAAACTCATCTTGTTAATTGGTAAATGGCAACTAACTCGTACGATGTTCTTACGAGCGGTGGCTACTGCATCCGTTCATGCTTTAACTGATGATTGCGTTTGATTAGCGACAAGCTAATTGCAGTGCAGGCAATGTTCCGCCGCGGCTATTAGCCCGTAGCATGAGTGCCGCAGGGCAGTAGTGAGGGAGGTATTAATAATTCGTCCGAGGAGTAAAGTTCGCCGTTTCGTGCGGATAATCACCTGAAGCGAGCTAATCGCTCTAATCTGCGCATTACTCGTGCAAACTTTACACTGTAGGGCGCAGGAGGCGCGGGGCGAGGTGTTTGCTTACAGAAAAGAGATACTGAGCGACACCGGGCGAGCATTCCGCCGGCTGGGAGCAAGGAGGGCCCTCCGCGAGACGCGCCGACACCGATAGTGCATTAGCAATGTATGGAGATGCGCTGTGCACACTGTGGACACAGAGCGCTGGCTCGCGAACAAACGACAGCGACTGATGCAACTTAAATGAACTACTACAGTACTAAGCACTGACTTCAACACTATACCAATGTTATTTTGAATATTTCACAATTGTGTATGAAACGAACAAAACGCGAAGCGAAGTGTTCTGTGACCAAACTATTCCGACTTTGTTGCCATGTAACACCTAATATGTGTAATATATACACATATTACTATTTGTCGCTATAATATATTTCAGAATGCCTCAACCCTCGTAAGGCATACCCCTGTCGCACCCGACGGACAGATAAAGCTCAATGTGATGAAGCGATCCGATTCATATTTATTCGAACGAAAGCAGATGCCTATTTAAGCATCGTTGAGAAAACAAGCAAAGAGAAATTCTGAATGGTGCTTCGGCTTCTTAGAAATTACGAAATTACGCCAAAGTTTGGAAACTTTGTAAGACTCTTTGATGTTTGCTCCGGCCGACGCCCGCCCGCGTCGCCCCGCGCCCTCCGCCCAACCGCTCGTGATATTGAGTTACATGTGGCGCGATGGTTTCGCGATTTTTATAAACATTGTTTCGCTCTTTTATTTTAACAAAAACTTTCATCAAATTAACAGCAAGATTATAAATAAAAGGCGGAATGGGTGTTATGTGATATTAAGAACGAGATAATGTAACAATTGAAATCGCTGAAGCCCAGTAATGGGAGGTGGCAGGCTTTCGCCGTGGCTAGTTACCACCCTACCGACAAAGACGTACCCGCCAAGTGATTTAGCGTTTCGGTACGATATCGTGTTGAAACCGAAAGGGGTGTGGATTTCATCCTACTCCTAACAAATTAGCCCGCTTCCATCTTAGATTGTATCATCACTTAACATTAGGTGTGATAGCAGTCAAGGGCTAACTTGTAGTCGATAAAAAAAAATAAAAAAAAATAGTCGGAGATGGAACATAGACATGCCTAACGTGTGCCAACCATTAGCTTGAGTGCTATTTAAAACTTTGAACCAAAATAAGAGGATTGACATGGGTTCTTGCTATTGTGATATCTTTCATTTAATTAATGATATTACAATTGCAAGTTTATAATTTTATTTTAAGTGTGGTATACTATTACCACTAACATCTCAAGTTATGCTTTCTTTTCATATCATAAAACATACCCACAGTCCTAAAATAGCTGACAGATGAAGGTATTTATGTGATTTAGTTCGTATCAGCGACTGTAATGTAATTAGTATCCGCAGTAAAGTGGCGCCAGTTACCGCGTTATTACACTTCGTTAACGCGATTACTGATAGTGTGTACACGTGGACATCTGCTAATTACTATACACTTATATGTGTAGCAACAGATGGCCTGGCTAATGGCTACCGGTGTATTATAATTGTGAATAACTGCTGCTTGTAAAGTCTCACTAAAGATTTCCGCAATCTATCCATTACCCCTCTACCTGATTCTTAAGTCACAGTGACAATACATACTGATGATATGTGTACATTATCGCCTCATTCCCGTAGGGATAGGAAGAAACCAAATCTCTCTTCTTTCTACAGTCCTTGCATATTTCCTGTGTCTTCCTTCTGATTAAATTAATACAATTTTGTCAGCTTAGAGTTCTCTTGACTCGGCTCTTATTTAAAAATATCGAAAATTATAACGAACGCAATCTAATATTGTCTATAATTCCACCGGTAACTATAAAACAATATTTCAACGTTATTCAATCTTGCTTCGCCATCGAATCACATACAGCATACTATCCGCTGCAGTAAAATGTGAATTCATTAATTAAATTAAATTTGTAACGAACGGCTGTATAGAGCAGATCGACACACGGCTTGAGACACTTGATCTAGATCGAGCTCGTTCAAATTCATTTTAATTAAACCTGAATTATTTAAAACACTAAGTTTCCAATACTCACTAAATTTTTCCACCATCATTATATTCTCATTATCAATTAATTCCTCTCTAGTGTTGACATGATTCTTGCGTTTAAGAACGTATTCGCCCATGATTTGTGAGAAGGCTTTTGGAAATAGATCGCAAAAGTCAAGATTTATTAGAAGCAGAGACGCAAACAGATGAAAGTACTTTAAGAGTTATTTAATTAGAAATAGTTCAGAGATCGGCAGGCGGCAAGTTTGATGTCAAAAGTTTCCGCAGCTCTGGGAGTTTGGAAGTCACACGTAATTTGGTAAGTTCACCTCGCGAGCTGATTGGAGTTGAGGGAACTACTGGTAATGTACCAAAAGATAATTATTTGAGCGGTGGCTGTTTATATGGGGCTTGACGTATAAACCGACTTGACGTGACTTATACCTTACAGCATACAAAATTATATATATATATATATATATATATATATCATTTTGTGAAAGTAATGCTCGTGCTCAGTAGTGAGTAGCAGATGATAGTTATCATAGTTTCCAATATTCAACAAAAAAAAATAAGACAAAAGCGCGATAAGTTTACATAGAAGCTAAAGCAAAGGTATCAAGTTATAATAATAGAGATATAAAAATTAAAATGTTTTATTACGTTTACGGAACATTATTTTTTTTTAAGTTATGCCTTCAAATTGTTGTACGTATACAATCGTATATATGAATGTTTCTTGCATTAGATCTGGCGGGGCGGTGGGAGGGGTGCGGGAGTCGGGTGGTGCTGGTCATCCATCAATCGCAGAAGTCAAATTGATGGAATGATCGAGTGCTCGCTGGATATTGTGTCGAGATGCGGATTTAATGCGCACAGCTCAAGGATACTGTTTCAACGAATGTTCTTCAGTTTCATATTGACGAGTTTTTAATTACAAATATTCAGCGCCGAGACATTCAATGATTATTTTAGAATAAAACATTATTCCAACATAACCCAGCTCGTAGCTTTGCAGCGTGTTTAGTGTAAGCTCCAAATCCTCTGTTCAACATCGAGGGAATCCTGGCCTTATAGTGAGCAATTCAAATAGTCTGATGATGGTGGCAGTAGGAGGCATTCCTTTAATATTCCTCTCCCATATCATCCCAACCCATATCTCATATAGTAGTATCAAAGGAGGCCCTGTTATAAGAATAAGAATAAGAATATATTTATTTGGAAAATTACGGATTAGCTTACACAATGAACCCCTGGCCCCTAAACTAGGTAAGCCCGTATCTTAGGGGCCAGTGTTTTACACAAAAATATAAGCAATGTTTTACACAAAAATTAAAAAAGAAAGAAAATGCAGTTACAATAGTCAAAATAAAATAAAAAAATAAAAGCAATTATATTGACCCAAGTTTAGTTACTTATGTGTGTGCGTATGTTTATGCGTGTGCGTGTGTGTTTATGCGTACGTGTGTGTGCGTGTGTGCGTGCGTGGGTGCGTGCGCGCGTGTGATGTGTGTGCGTGTGTGTGTGTTTAAGTAAGTAAATTTTTATTTTTGTTCTAGCAAATATTGTGGTATTTATTGTGGTAGGTAGGTTTTTATGAGATTTTCCGTCTTGTCATAATCTAATCTAAATAGGAATCCTTTTAACCATTTTTTAAGACTGTATTTAGAGAATTTAAATATGTTATTATTTTGTTTACTCATGTACCTATACAAGTGTGGTGCTAAATATATGAATTGTCTTCTGGCAAAGGTTGATTTGGTTTTTGGTAATGGTATATGTCTTTTACGCCTTGATGTGCATACCCTTATAATCTGACTTGAGTTACTAGTGTGGTGGCGCAGTACAGTATTAAGTACGTAGAGTTGGCGCACAGTGAACAGCTTGGTCTCTTTATACAGCTCTTCTGATGAGTATCTACGTGGTTTCCGTAGCATAACTTTAATTAGCGCCCTCTGCGCTCTTTCCACTTCTATCATATGGGTAGCAGCTGCTCCACCCCATGCAGGTATACAGTAGATAAGCAAAGATTGACACAGTGCTTTATAAATAGTACAGAGGTTTGGAACGTCTATTATATCCCTTAAGTTTTTAAAAATTGGTATTAACCTACGTACTCTTTTTGCTAGTGCTGAAATTTGGTGGTGCCAATTTAAGTGCTTATCTATTATTACACCTAAATATTTTAAATGAGTAGCCTCTTCCAGGGTATCGCAGGTGCAAACAGCAGGCGAAGTAAATGTGTTCAGGGTGTTACAGGGGTAGGTGTGGAGCTTTAGTGTGATGTTTTGCACAGGCTGTGAAGCTTTGGTAATACTAAAGCAGATAAACTTTGTTTTTGAGGCATTCACGGTCAACAGATTGGCTTTCAGACAGCTGGTCACTTTTTTAAGTCCTTCCTCTGCTAGATTCTGTGCCTCTTCCCATGTTGATCCGTGAAATACGATTGCGGTGTTATCTGCGAAAGCAAATATGTGACCGTTTGTGATTTCTAGTTTACACAGATTGTTCATATACGCTAGGAATAGAGTCGGGCCTAGGGTGCTACCTTGAGGTATACCATGTGTAATATATTTGCTTTCGCTGCTGGCACCAGCAACCTTTACGGTTTGGCTTCGATTGCTTAAATAGTCTTTAAACCATTCCAGGGGTGTACCACGTATCCCTAGGTCTTCCAGCTTATTTAAGAGCAGGGGTATCGAAATGGTATCGAATGCTTTTTTTAGGTCTATAAATACTCCCACACATTTTTCCCCCTGGTCCATGTACCCTGATAACAAATTACTTATTGATGACACTGCGTCTTCAGTGGATCTACCTTCGCGAAAGCCAAACTGGTTACTTGCTAGTAGATTATTACTCTCCAGATATTTCATTAAGCGGCTATTTACTATTTTTTCAAGTATTTTGCTTAGCGTACTTAATAAAGAAATAGGCCTGTAGTTAGATGGTGTCTCTTTTTCGCCACTTTTATATATGGGTACAACTACTGCTTTTTTAAATACGTTTGGGAATGTGCCATTACCGAGGCTAAGGTTAATTAAGTGTTCTAGTGGATAACATAGTGTTTCTCGATTGTTTCTTAGTAATTCAGCTGTTATGTTGTCTTCCCCTGGAGCAGATTTTGGTTTATAAGTTGAAAGTATGCTTTTAATTTCAATTACATTAGTAAAATACATCGGCATAGAGTGTAATTGTCTAGAATTTTTTTTTTCGGATATTAATTCTTCCTCATTTTTATTTAATTTTTGTAGAATTTCATTTGCTAATGTACTTCCTACATTTGTGAAGTAGTTGTTTACAATGTTGAGGGAGTCAGTAGCAGATGATGTTAGGTTTAGTAATTCATTGGCTGGATTGGTTGTTGTAGTTAGATTGCCGATTTCTTTTATTATACTCCAAGTTTTACCTTTGTTTCCACTTTGTTCTTCTAGTTTGTTTTTATAGTATGCTATTTTGAGTTTCTTAATTATGTCTTTACACGTATTTCTATATCTAACATACATTTGTTTCATGGCAACATTTTCTGGATGCTTTTTAGTTTGATAATGTAGCTTATCTCTTTTTTTAAAGGATTTTAATAAACTGGCTGTTATCCATGGTTTCATAGGCCTTTTTCTTCTCGATATAATAATCGTTTCTGTATTATTTATTATGATTTCTTGTAAGATATTAATAAGTATTGTTGCTGCTTCATTGGTATCTAAGATTTTTCGGTAATTGTCCCAGTCAGTTTTCTCTATACATTTAGTAATAGCTTCGTAGTTTATTTTAGTCCTTGTGTAAGGCCCTGATGCACTAGTTTTTTGAGTAGGGGAAACCCGAATACTTAATAGAAGAATTGCATGATCTGTAATATCTGTATTAAATATATAGCTCTTTGGTATACCGCTTAGTTTGCACATAAAATGGTCAAGGCATGTCTTGTCATGCGTTGGTAGGTAGACAGCTGGCGATAATCCGTGGCTAGAGATGATATCTAAATAGTCCGTAGTAGTTTTGTTATTTAAATTCATAGTATCTATATTAATGTCACCAGTTATGACTAAGTTTCTTGTACGCGTTGTGGTAATAACAGTATCCAGGGAGTTTAAAAATGGTGTAACATCTTTGAAACAGTACGGTCTATATATACCAAGTACTGTCATGTTACCAACTTTAACAGCCAAGCAATTGGCTTCTGAAATGGTAACCTCATATACATTAGCTGTAATTTCGTTTTTGACATACATAATCACGCCATCATTTTTGTTAAAGCTTCGTTTAGTAAAGTGCATTCGGTACCCGTCTATTTGTGGTGGAATTGAAGTTTCATTACACCAGCATTCTGATAAAACTATTATATCCGGGTGTACGTTCAAATTAGTGATGTAAATTAATAGCGAGTCAAGATTTTTATTTACACTACGTATATTAAATGAAATAATATTAAAACTTTTTCCTCTATCAATGTCAAAGGTTTTGAGATCATTTATTTGGTGGCATGGTATTATACAGGTGTTGTCTATGTCATCGCATAATTTATCATTATTATTAAACACTGTAATCAGAAAATAATAACAGGATTAACTCAAAGCATTGTTTTGGTTGGGTGTATAATGGGGTAAATCCATGAGCCCAATGTTTTCTAGTGATGTTTAGGTTAACATTTTTCAGTGTGAAATATATGTTAATATAATAGTAATAACAGCTAGTTTCGTGATAGATTTTGTTTGCTAGATTGTATGTATGTAGTCTATTGGTATTTGTGTTTACAAAAATTGTGTATATTTTGTTAAGGTGTGTATTACTTATAGTTATTAATATTCTAAATATATTTTTAGTTACAAATAAAGATAGTCATTTAGTTTTTGGTAGCTTATTTATGTCTTCCTCACTGTTGATGCGTACCGCCGTGTCTCCGTCCGTCCTCCGTATGTAAATGTTACCATGTGCAGTCCAACAATATCTATAATTGTTGCTTAATGAAAACTGACGTGCTACATAGAATAGTCGCTTTGCTTTGGGTGTAAGGTTTTCGGAAATGTATATCGGGACGTCCGGGCCACTTTTCCTAATTTTGCCTGTTGTTATAGACTTATTATATTGTATTGTTATTATTATGTTATAGTAACAAATGTGACCGTATGCTCTGTCGCCTCGGGCAGTGCACAAATTATCCTGTATTAAATGGCTGCCAGTACTTATTGTGCAGTTTTTCCGCTAGTTAACTGCAATTTTATTTCTTCCTTTGGCAAGCGGTCGGTCTTTGAATGAGCAACAGAAAGCCGTTCCCGAGCATAAATGCGCCGCAGTTAAACACTGCCCATTACGGTCTACACATTTTCTTCTTGAAACTTTTATGCAAAGCATTAGCGTGAGATACGCACTTATCTAACTTCTACAGCCGTATCATTTCAAAGAGAAGTTTTACTGGGCATTGCTACATAATTACAAATTTACAAGTTATTATACACACAAAGTGGGCCCGACTTTGAAGCGAGTATTTTAATGAAAGAATTTGCATAATGGAGCATAATTTTCGGATCACGAAATGTTTCAAGGGGCAGCCCGTTATTGCTAGCGTGACCGCATGGAGCTACTCGTACAGAGCTCGCGGACAGATGTTTCTGAACAGTGAACGGCTGACATCCACACATGTAATTCTACTGTGATGATAATAACGACAGTATTCCTAATGATTTCAAGTGATTTGACGACCTCCGTGGCGCAGTGGTATGCGCGGTGGATTTATAAGGCGGAGGTCCTGGGTTCGATTCCAGGCGGGGCAGATTGAGATTTTTCTTAATTTGTCTTGGTCTGGCTGGTGGGAGGCTTTCGCCGTGGCTAGTTACCACCCTACCGACAAAGACGTACCGCCAAGCGATTTAGCGTTCCGGTACGATGTCGTATAGAAACCGATAGGAGTGTGGATTTTCATCCTAATCCTAA
Organism: Mycalesis mineus; assembly: GCA_034621355.1. Lineage (NCBI taxonomy): Eukaryota > Metazoa > Arthropoda > Insecta > Lepidoptera > Nymphalidae > Mycalesis > Mycalesis mineus. The sequence goes on along the minus strand of JAXAVZ010000191.1, from coordinate 183,837 downwards.
CAAGTTAGCCCGCTTCCATCTTAGATTGCATCATCACTTAACATCAGGTGTGATAGCAGTCAAGGGCCAACTTGTAGTCCTTAAAAAAAAACGTGACAATTCTTCTACAATGTTATCTACTACGTTTGTTTCGATGTCTTTGTGATATTTAGTACTCTTTTTCAAAACTGTCTTGATATATCAACAGTTTTATGAAGCAAATTAAATAAAAATAAATTATTCAAATGGACCACTTTTAGGAATATATTCTGTGTCCTGCTCTGAGCCCTTCGACTCAAACTTTGAATTTTGAACCTCAAAATATATAAATATTTACCCGCACTTCTCCTCAGACCGGAACACAAGAAGGTAAAAATAGGCGTCGGTAGAACTCCGACACAAAAGGCTCGCAGCATCATTTCTAGCTTTCAAACAGAAAAATTCAATTAAGAGTTAGCGTCCGCGAGGCGGAGGCGGAGTGTCGGCCGACTGCTCGGAAACTTTAATGCGCGGTAAAGAACTCCTTGATTGCTTTCAACAACCACTGTCGGAAGAAACCTGACCACTACCAGTGTTTCTAACTTGTTATCGAGCAGGATACTCCAGGACCCCGCACGTTCATTTAACTCAAATTACTCAAAGACATACCGTCTTTTCTGCCTGAAATATACAGTAAACACGCACTCACTCCCCGTCGGTAAATATTGAGACAGTTTGTTTAATAATTATCTACTGTACAGCAAGTTCCGTCTGCCGCAAACATTGCAGTTTATATTGACTTTGCAAATACTTGCCCTAGAGTTGAAGAAAAGATAATATTGTGCTTATTACTTTGTATATTTACGAGTTTTATATAAATATTATACGATTGTTATAATAACTTCAGAAAAATTGCTCAAAATTATGCTCTAGGAAGAAGTTTATGTAACCACCAATAGGCGGCAGCATACGCGTGAAGCTGAGCTCGATAAAGAATAGTTTAATATAGAAGAGGATTGGCCAATAAAATAATTTGGTGGACAATAAATCGCTTCCGGCCAGCGGCGGGCGGCGGCGGGCGGCGGCGGACGGCGGCGCGGCCGTTACAGCCACCACACACCACACTACTCGTTGTGAGCATATTATACTACAAAAGGAGAAAAATTATTTTCACTATTAGGCTGCAGCATTTTCCTATTATAAGGAAAGGAGAATATTGGATATATTTCAAACGACATGCCTAATATTCTTTCATACAAAAATAAACTAACAGTTTTCAGGGCTGTAATTATATTTTGGGCTTGTTCCTTTTGCCGTGGAGACCCTTGGGCCATGGAGTCGCAGTGCCATTAAATTCTTCCGTAAAATTTCACCACGCCTAATTGTCTCAACTCGTGATCGAAGGGTTTGCTCGTTTTTTGCGAAAAGGATTAGCCTGGCTATATTCTTGCCACCGTCCACGCAGGCATGATTTTTATACTTATTAGGATAATTTAGCTCAAGTTCCTTAATGTATTCTTTTGAGCTATAATGCAAATTAAAGGACTCTATTATGCTACCCAAAACTTGCACAATCTTTATATAATGTTGGGGAATAAATTATAATTTTTAACGTCTTTCAAAATCACAGCTTAAATATTTTTTTATTATAAATACAAACATAAAATATCTGATTCGGTTAATCATGGCATCAGCAAATCATGCAGTTGTACGAGCACAGCATGTACACTAGATGTAATTCATATATTTGAAGTGTAGTAAATACCACAAGATATTATTATTATACTAAAAATAGAGATGGGCGACGGGTAAATACCCAAAAGGTAAAAACCCGGTATTTATCGGGTAAATACCCAAGTCATGGGTTTTTTCCTTTTTTACAGTAAATACAACACCTTTTATTAAATTTTTCATTCTTATGAACAAATGCAATATAAACTATACCTTCATTATTTTGCGAGGTATGAATAAACTGAGGTTTGATTAAAAAATCTGTAAATAATGAGATAAAAGGAAATAAAATGAAGCCAATATTGTTTAAATATAACTATTCAACAAAGAAAATGTACATTTTTCCATATTAAGTGTTACAAGCGGGGTTCCAGGGGGGCGGTCATGACCCCCATGACCACCTTCGCTAGAAAACAAGAGTTTTCTTGTTTACTAAAACATTTTTTGCACTTGCTCGTCTTATTTTGTTGTGAATCTTCCGAATTTTGCAAACGTCCTTAGGTAGCGTCAAAATCGCCGGCCTGACCTGACCTGATTGACCGCGGTGGACTCGTATTGCGCTTTACCACTGCGATGCTTGCCAGATTTTATATGAAATTCGTTAATCCTCGGATATTCGCGGGTATTTACCGAAAATAACATTTACCCGATTTAATATATTTTTCGGTCCGATTTGCGCGACAAAAACTTCAAAAATATATAATAAAAATATAGAATAGAGCTTATAACACTTCCCAATAATGTAACTTTCTAATTATTAACCCCAACAGATCCATTTACAAACATACAAACTTACAAAGTTACAAACTAACAAACTTTACTTCTTTATAATTTTAGTATAGACAATCTATAACTGCATCAAAAATATATATTCTGCCATCCTGTATGGTCTTCCATATTGGATTTAGAATGATGTCACACACTATATCATGCATTGTCATCCAAAGTAAACGTTTCAGCTCAATTGATTGAAGATATCTACTTCAAAATTGAGCTCAAAGACCCAAACTTACTTACAATGCAAGTTAAATAAAAGCTTTTAATTAACATATTCCAATCCATGTAATTGTGTTATTGTACGTTATACGTCACTCACCTGTAAACAAAGTCTACTATTTGGCTAATGTCGCAACTCTCAAAAATGATAAATGTCTTCAAGGTCACCATTTTTGGGAGTTCATCAACATCATTAGCAACCAATTAATTAATGACCCACTACAGAGCCAGCCTTCCTCCTTATGGGATCTTTCCGAGGCACGGGTTGTAACACCGACAACTACCCGACTCCGCGCTTGGAATGTACTGAAAATTTCATAGAAGAAAAAAAACTCAGAACCGTTCTGTGACCCGACCCAGGACTCGATCCCAGGACCTCGTGATCTAAGTCTGTGGAATGATGCCGACATCTTTTCGAACGAAGACTGGAATCATATTCAAATTGTTTATTACATCTTCGATCAATAATCCAAAAATTTACTGAGGAATAATCACAAAGATGACCAATAACCAACTTAATGAAGCATTAACTAATTGAGCTATCAACAACAGTGATCAATTAATCTGGTGTGATCTCAGTCACGACTGACTAATACAACTTACAGGGGATAGTCTATAGCTATATTTATATTATAAAGAGGTAAAGTTTGTATGTTTGTAAGTTTGTAAACAAAGATCTGTCGGGGCTAATCTTCGGAACTACTGATCCAATTTAAAAAATTCTTTCACCAGTAGGATGCTACGTTATCGGTGAGTGTCATAGGCTATTATATATTTTTTTTTATATTTGTATTGTATATATTAACCGAGTTATCACAGTTTTTGTCGCGCGAGTCAGACCGTGAAATTTATTAAAAACGGAGTAAATCGCGTGCGCTGCCTTTGCTATTGGATATAATTGAAAACATTGCACAAAAGCTTTATGCAAATCAAATCAAATCAATCAAATCAAATCAATCTTTATTGCGAACTTGGGTACAAGTAGGTGTTATAAGATAAAAAATAAACAATCAGCCAAATTCCGCCTTGTGAGCATGCAACAAACAAGTAAATTAAATAAAAGCTAATAATTCTAATTACAATTAAATATTATTAATTCATTACAAAAGGACAGATATCTTTGTAGTTGTAGTCCTTTTATATGGATTGATAAAATAACTATTCAGTAAGATGTTCCCTCAAATTAGATTCCAATGTCGTCCTTACGTCAAAATAACGCAACCTTTATAAATGTCAAATAATAATAATAGTAATAATAAATGTCAAAGATTATACCAAGTCAATGCCATTAAATAAAACTTAAAACAAAATTACAAAGGATAGATTGTCAAAATATGTCAAAAGGTTGTGTCATTAAGGTACTCTTGGATCGAATAGTATGATTTATTAATTAAAAATGTCTTTAAAGCGTTTTTAAATGTCATTAAGCTACTTATATTCTTAATATTTTTGCATAATTTATTATATATTTAGGTAATTCAGAATTGGTAAAAATCATAACTTTCACAAGTTTTACTAATTTTTGTCCGGACCCTTTCCAAAACATCCAAAATGACTCGAGCTCGTAATGACGCCGTTCGCGCGTCCATTTGACAGTTTATGTCATTGTCAAAATAGTCAAACACATACTGACATTGACGTTTCGTATTACTCAGAGTAAATAAAGCGAATTTGGTTAGACAAATTCCTTATTCGGCCGTTCCTGACAAAGGGGTCGTCCCGACCCTGACATCACGTGGACCGGGACCAGCGTTACCAGTCTCTAACGGCTGGATCTGGAAATGCACCTCTCATACAAGCCTGCCTGACAGCCACTACATACAGGCCTGTAGAGCTCGAAATATGACACTTGCACTGAGGGAGTTCAATGCACATTGTCATAATCACCGTCATCTTTCACCTCACCGAGGTAGCATACGAGCAGTCAGATGCGCCTCCAAAAGAACGCTCGATGCATCGCTTCAGGAGCGCGCGCGGTATGCGCCATCGCAGGCGTGCAGTATGCGCCGTCGTAGGAGCGCAGTATGTGCCTTCACAGGCCCGTAGCATGTACCTTCACAGGCACGCAGCACGCGCAGCATCTTCAATCGTTGAGGCTTGAAGTTGAGCGTACTCACCGCAGGTTGGGCGGACTACCCGCATGGTGGGCGGACTGACCGCATGATGGGCGGACTGACCGCATGATGGGCGGACTGACCGCATGATGGGCGGACTGACCGCATGATGGGCGGACTGACCGCATGATGGGCGGACTAACCGCATGATGGGCCGGACTAACCGCATGATGGGCGGACTGACCGCATGATGGGCGGACTGACCGCGTGTTGGGCGGACTAACCGCATGTTGGGCGGACAAACCGCATGTTGGGCGGACAAACCGCATGATGGGCGGACTGACCGCATGATGGGCGGACGAACCGCATAATGGGCGGACTAACCGCATGATGGGCGGACTGACCGCATGATGGGCGGACTAACCGCATGTTGGGCGGACAAACCGCATGTTGGGCGGACAAACCGCATGTTGGGCGGACAAACCGCATGTTGGGCGGACAAACCGCATGATGGGCGGACTGACCGCATGATGGGCGGACGAACCGCAACATGGGCGGACTAACCGCAGGTAGATCGGACTAAACGAGGGATAACCGGACTAAGACCGTAGGCAAATTCGGACTAACCGCAGGTAGGTCGGACTGACCGAAGAATAAGCGAAAGAACCGCAGGTAGATCGGACTGACCGAAGAATAAACGGACTAAAACCTTAGGTAGATCAGACTAACCGAAGGATAACCAGACTACAACCGTAGGTAGATCGGACTAACCGCAGGTAAATCGGACTGACCGAAGAATAAGCGAAACAACCGCAGGTAGATCGGACTGACCGAAGAATAAACGGACTAAAACCTTAGGTAGATCAGACTAACCGAAGGATAAACAGACTACAACCGTAGGTAGATCGGACTAACCGCAGGTAGATCGGACTGACCGAAGAATAAGCGAAACAACCGCAGGTAGATCGAATTGATCAAAGAATGAACGAACTAAAACCGTAGGTAGATCCGTCTAAAACTGTAGGCAGATTGCAGCTGGTAGTCAGTGCTTCTCAACACTTCGCAGGAAACAGCTCGCAGTACGCATTTTCTTTTTTTTTATTTTTTTTTATTTTTTTTATATTTTATATGAACACACCCACGGCGAGCACTTCTCCTGAAACTAGCAGCGTTAACAGCACACGCAAACAATAGTTGACGCAGTATCAAGAGGCGGCATCTTGTCATTATGAAAACAGTACCAAAGTACAGTACACCGATACATGTTATGCTTAGATGCAGCAGTGTGTCGGAGCAACAAGCAACCTACATTGGTTCCTCAGCGACACTCCATGAAGCGATAGGCGACCTGGGCGGCCTCCTAAGCTTCTGGAACGAGCTCGGCTGCTTGGAATAAACCAGAGGGGACCAACACTGGAGGAATCACGCACAAAGGCCAACATCGTGGCCAAGTGCGGGAAGAAAGAAGAAGAAGGCGGTACTTAGAACATGAATCTACTACTAGTAGTGTGTGGCGGAGACCATAACACTGTGTAAATACTTTTCCACTAATTGTTTTTACCAAAACTGCATTTAGTTAAACTTAACCATAAGCGATGTAAATTAGTATCGGCCAAAAGTCCCAATCATCGCTCGGTCTATTCTGACCTCAACTTACAAATCTTTTTAATTTTATATCACAACTGTTATTAATTTTGCATATGTTTATTTTTAACATTTTATTTTCCATTTAACAAGAAACCTGGGTAGATAACACTGCATCCAACAGATAACAAGTACCTCTAGCAACAGTCTAACAGATATATGCACGGGTGCCAGGAAACACACACCAGTGAAGCAGTATTGTTCAGAACTTCAACTAAGTGAACTTTTTGTAATTTTTATAATGTGAATGATGCCGCTACGCTACATGTGTGTCCTCCTCGACATATTTTAATCACACAAATTGCATTCACAAATTGCATTAGTAATTAATTTTTAAAATTGTTATCACCTTCAAGCCGGTGAGACCTTGTCACTTGGTACAAGTACAAAACTATAACACACTGAATACTGCAAACATTGATTGACATAACAAATTTACATGCACATACATAAATGTAAACTGTTACTAGATTTCAATTATTACACATTGCATTAATTATTAATTTTAGAAATGATATAACTCACAGACAAGTGAGATCTGGTCACATGGTGTAAACACAAAACTTTTTGTAACACACTGGATACATAGCAGCCAGTCAGTCAGAGAAATTGAGTTAAATAAAATATTTGTAAGTGTTTAACATTAAACTGTTCTTTCAATCTTTAACAATTATTTTTATTTAATTTTTTTTTTTACTATCACTAACTATTTGACAACCCTCGGACGCAAACACACATGATAGCAAGTGATCATGCAATACAATGAAAGCGGGGTAACTTATTATTGGACTAGGATGAACACACAGTACACAGAACACCCCTTTTGTCTTCTACATGACGTTGCACTAGAATATCAAATCCCTTGGCAGTCTTGTTGCCTACAGAGCCACGAATGAAGCCTTCTACTAACTATACTTGGGCTAACAAAGTCTCAATCGGCCAAGACAGGAATCGAACCCCAAGCCTACTCTTATGAATCAAATGTGCATACCACTGCACTATGAGGGCTGATATTAACATTTGTAGAGTTAGTTTTACATGAGTAATGAATTGAAACTCCAATAGAAAATTGACGCGCAATTATACGATTTATCAAATGAGATATCAGTTTTCTTACCAAACAATGACGAGAAGCTTATAAATCTGTTACCTCCAGTTAAACCACTTGAATAATCCACTTGAATTCGTTACTTTTTGGTTCACTTTTACTTCATTCGTAGAGGCGAAATACCATCTTTGTATTTTGCATTGAAAACACTCGCGATGACAAATTTTGTATGTGGGCATTAGGTTGAATCCCAGTTCTGAATTTAGGTAATTCAGAATTGGTAAAAATCATAACTTTCACAAGTTTTACTAATTTTTGTCCGGACCCTTTCCAAAACATCCAAAATGACTCGAGCTCGTAATGACGCCGTTCGCGCGTCCATTTGACAGTTTATGTCATTGTCAAAATAGTCAAACACATACTGACATTGACGTTTCGTATTACTCAGAGTAAATAAAGCGAATTTGGTTAGACAAATTCCTTATTATATATTAAGATTGAAAGGCAAAATATACTTTTTCTAAATTTAGCTGTATTTGCTGGACGAATGCAGAGCCTTAAAGGGTCTCTCAAATTTTTTAAATTTTTAAATAAAGTGATGTTACAACGCACAAAAACAATGGTTTCATATATAAAAAGAGAGGGGAACGTTAGAATTTGTAAGTCTTTAAAATATGGCCTACAGCTTTCCGTCCAGTGCAGGTTTTTTACTGCCCGAATACATCTTTTCTGAGCCCTGAAAATTTTCTCCCTGTCAACTGAATTTCCCCAAAATATTACGCCATACCTTAAAATCGATTCTACATACCCAAAATATGCTACACGCAGTGTTTGCAAGTTAGCTGTTCTATTTAATTTGTAGAGAGCAAACGAGAAAGAATATAATTTTTTGCAAATCTTGTCAATCTGTGGTTTCCAATTTAATTGTTTGTCTACTATCATTCCCAAGAACTTGGTCTCATCTGTTTCATTAATTTTAATTCCTAAATGATTTATATTAAGATTTGTAAGTCCATGTTGCTCCCAGTTAAATTTCATAATTTTAGTTTTCTCTAGATTAATGTTTAAATTGTTTTTGACCAGCCAGTCAATTATTAGATTTATCGATTCATTAATCTTAGACTCATAGCTTGCCACATCGTGTCCTTCGTAGATAACTGTACAGTCATCTGCAAAAAGCACTACCGATTGGGGAATCACTGACGGAAGGTCATTAATGTATAAAATAAATAATAGTGGACCGAGGATACTACCTTGTGGCACACCGTATTGGACTCGACGGGATGTCGACTGATAGTTTTTTTCTGTTAGTGTAGTGGGACATATTTTACATATTTCAGTGGTTTGAAATCTTTCAGTAAGGTAAGATTCCAAAAGATCTAACACCGTTCCTCGTACTCCATACTTGTAAAGTTTATTCAATAAAATTTTGTGGTCCACAAAATCAAATGCCTTCGTCATATCCATGTATAAAGCAGCTACTGGCAATTTTCTGTCTAGACAGGTCATGATTTTGTTTAGGAGCTCATAAATCGCGATGTTAATAGATTTATTTTTTCTAAAACCTTTTTGCTCATTTACAAGTATAGCATTATCTTCCAGATAGTTATACAAACGATTATAAATTACTTTTTCAAATATCTTCGCAAATATTGTGATTAAGGCAATAGGTCTATAACAACTAACATCACATCTGTCATTTTTCTTAAATAAAGGCTTAACTATCGTTAGCTTTAGAGCTGCAGGAAATTCACCGTGCTGTATACATAGGTTCATAATATAACATAAAGTTGCAGAAATAGACAACGATGATGCTTTAACCACTTTTGTCGTTATTCCATCATAACCCGTGCTTTGAGTGTTTTTGAGCGACTGTATCAAATGATGTATTTCTACTGGAGTAACAGGGGACATGAACATGGAAGAATATTTATTGAGCTCTATATGACTGGTGTCTATAACAGATTGCTTTTGTAATGGTGTCTTCTTTGTGATGTCAACAAAATAGTCATTAAAAATTTGAGCTATTTCATTGGGATTTGTTATGGTTTGGTTTGTATATTTAATTTGATCTATTTGTTTTTCTAAAGGAGAAGAATTTTTATTGTTTTTAATTACCCTCCATGTAGCTAAACATTTGTTTTTAGCATTTGCTATATAAAAATTATTTTGTGATTTCTTAGTTAACTCAATTACTTTTTTTAATTTCGTGGCATATGTTTTAAATTTAGTTTTATTCTTATGATTTGGATTTTTACGAAAAGCCCATAACATACTTCTCTTTTTTAAACAACACAACTTAATTCCCCTTGAAATCCATTTCGGTTTAGTTTTAAGTGACATTTTAATTCTTAATGTCGGAAAGCATAAGTCATAAAATAATTTAAAGATGTCAAAAAAGTTATTAAAGGCGACATTAGAATCATTTGAAAGAAGTACCTCACTGAATGATAGAGAATTCAGACACTCTATGAATTTATTTATGTTTTCAGCACAATAATCACGTTTAGCGATGTACCAATATGCTAATGCTTGACTCTTTTTTATTGGAACTTTTAATAATTGAGCAGTATGGTCAGATAGTGCAAACTCTCTTATTTCACTTTTTATTTTCTTACAATTATGGAATGCATTATCTATGCAAGTCCCACTAGACAACCTAGTTGGCTGAGTAAATTCAATCATTAGATTATAACTATTTAAAATATGTCGTAAATTTTTTGTCAGGTTATTTACTTTTAGAATGTCTATATTAAAATCTCCCATTATTATTATCGTTTTCGATTTAAAGCAATACTTGTGGAATATATTTTGAAGAGTACTAAAAAATGTATCCATATCTTTAACAGAATTTCGTGGCACTCTGTACATGCACATTATAATGATTCCAAAATCAATTAGTTCAAGTGCGCAACATTCTACTACATTACAGATCGATAGGTCTTGAATTTCAGTAATAATTTTATATTTAATACTATATTCCGTTAGGATACAAGAACCTCCATTTCTATTGTTTCGTACAAAATAAGTTGCTAATTTATAATTTGGTACAGACAAATGTTGTATATCTTCTTCAATCATGTTATGTTCAGTTATACAAATGATGCCAATTTGTTTATTTTCATCCTCTAATTCCGATAAACAAACTCCAAGAGTGTCCGATTTACCCATCAGCCCATTTATATTTTGATGCATAAAATATAGATTACTATCTACGAAAAAATTTTAAATGATCATTAGGACTACAACTATTTGATGACTGGTCTTTTAATTCACTATTTACAGTTTCGGTCTGAGTTGTTTTGTCACTTTTTAAGAGCGGTTTATTATATATAGTTCTACATTCAACGCTATTCTTATAGTCTGTGTAATTAAGTTTATAGCCGATACTTAAGATCTCTTTCAATAATGACCTTGATAAATTTAGAGCGAATCTATTTCTGTCAGGAATATATCTACTGTAGTCCATGTCCAAATATATCGCTTGCCTAAAATTATTACATATAAATTTTAATTCATAATTAAGCTTAACAATATTTAAATAATCATTACGGGGTACTTCAGATATTATTACGTTTGTGTTTTGACATGAAGTAACCCAATTTATAATATTACATTTAAATCTAAACGGATTGTGGTCATTCGAACCCACTAATACTACCACACAGTCTCTAAAATTTAAATTAGATATTTCATCCTTCCAAATTTTCAGAACTTCATTTGAGTCCGCGCCCGGCTTTATAAAACTTTTTACTTGAAATCCTTGTCCTAGAAGATTTTCCAAATGTGCTCTCACATTTTTTCCGTACTGGTCCCCAATTACTATTATTTTATTTTTTTTGGTTTTATTCAATTTCTTATTAAAATGCATCTTAAAAAGTTCTACAAAAAAGTGCGCGATAGCATATATCTTATATATATATCTATCTTTTATATTTTGGCAGATATATGACTTTTTGTGTTTAAAAATATCATTTAATTCATATGCTTACGTTTACGTCATTATTTATACAACTAAACTTAAATCCTTATCAAAAAACATTATTTAATAATCACAAAGATGTAAGTTTGTAAACAAAGATCTGTCGGGGCTAATCTTCGGAACTACTGATCCAATTTAAAAAATTCTTTCACCAGTAGGATGCTACGTTATCGGTGAGTGTCATAGGCTATTATATATTTTTTTTTATATTTGTATTGTATATATTAACCGAGTTATCACAGTTTTTGTCGCGCGAGTCGGACCGTGAAATTTATTAAAAACGGAGTAAATCGCGTGCGCTGCCTTTGCTATTGGATATAATTGAAAACATTGCACAAAAGCTTTATGCATCTTAAAAAGTTCTACAAAAAAGTGCGCGATAGCATATATCTTATATATATATCTATCTTTTATATTTTGGCAGATATATAACTTTTTGTGTTTAAAAAAATCATTTAATTCATATGCTTACGTTTACGTCATTATTTATACAACTAAACTTAAATCCTTTTAAAAAAACATTATTTAATAATCACAAAGATATTATAGAGATAAGATTTTCCTTTTACAGTATGTTAATTAGTAATATAGTTTCGGAGATATTAGAATATTTCTAAAAAGTGCGACACTATAATAAATTATTTAATTCATATGCTTAAGTTTACGTCATTATTTTTACAACTAAACGTAAATCCTTATCCAAATAAATTATTTAATAATCTTAAGGATATTATTGAGACAAGAGTTGTCTTTTACAGTATGTTAATTAGAATATATTTTCGGAGATACTATAAATGTTTTAAAAAGCGCGAATATGCCGCTATGGCGTCTAAATTTAGTTGACCTCTTTCGTGTTATATTATACGTAATGAATAGAGGTAAGCATTTTGGTACTGATTAGCTTTCATGGTCGAAACGTTAATACTTAATAAATGGATATAGAATTCGATCTTTGTTTAAATATCTATACAGTACATGGAAGAGTTTGTTCGTTTGTTTAAACGGGCTGATCTCTAGATCTGCTTGTCGGATTGTACAATTATTTTTATTTATTCTAAAGGCTAGACTCAAGAGTGAAATATACTATTTAATATCAATTTATACCCATCAGCTTACCATAAATATATATAATAATGTTAATGTATAATATCGTACAATGTTTAACAAAAATGTAGATCTTTAGTACACGGGACGGGACGAAGGATGTTGGTTGACGGGAAACTATAAAAAAATTAAATTTAGAGGGGGAGCGGCGAATGAGCACACTTTATATGAAAGTCTGTCTTTAAAATTAGAAGGATTTTTTACGCAGACAAAGTCGCGGGCGACTGCTAGTAATAAAATAAATACCTAATATAAATATAGAGGGTTACTGCAAGCAGTGGACGATCATGAACAAGTGATGGAATGAAAGCTTGTCTACCTCGCTCGATCGCGAATCGAGCTGGTATAAATAAAGTTGAACATTATTAAATAGGCAACCGCATTTTAAGTTGTACAATAATATATTATGACATCAAAAAGAGGGTCAACAAACCGAACAAAACTATGGGATAGTTTTGTTCGGTTTGTTGAGTTGAGTTGTTGCAGAAATAGGAGAAGTCCAACTCCAACATCGTACGATACTGTCTAAGACGCAATGCCTTACGATTTCAACATGCATAGTTGTTACTAGTTAAACTTTCAGCAAGTCTATCATTGCAGTGCTGACCAAGCGCGGCAACGGAAATAAACTGAAGGGACAGGGTCCTGGTAGAGCTTTACAAGTCTTTTTTAAAGTAACATTACACTCAGAGCTCCGTGTGTCGAGTAAATAAATAAAAGCGAACAACAACCAGTCGCCTGCTCTCGCTCCTGAATAATGAGTGTGGCGTCGCGTTGTGTGGTAGACAGCGCGACACCGCGACACCGCGACACGACAGGCGCATTTATTATTGACGCTGCTCGCTCGCTGCTGCGCACTCCACGCTCGACATATTCAGGTGACTTTATACTCACACTAGTATTGTGAATGCTGTTTTGACATTTAGCAGTAGCACTGACACCCGACCCATAACACGCAGCAGGTGGACGGAATAACTTACATCGATAGAATGATACTTGATGATAATAAATACGGAATTAATTGCTTAAAAATATTCATCGATTTAGTTTCAGGTAATAAATATTATTTTTTTGAGATATAAACGTTTATATTATGTTAATTATAAGAGTTTCATGCTTTGTCTTGTTGGTGATTAGTCGTGAGCAGCCCAACAGTTTGAGCCACCGAACACTGCATTGATGTTGATGTTTTGTAATTCGCATCAAAATTTTCCTTTTTCTTTATTTATTTTCTGTACTAAGTACGAGATAGCATATTAGATTGTAGTATTCGATTGTCTATGTGTGTATGTGTGTGTGTGTGCGTGTGTGTGTGTGTGTATGGAAGGAAGTGACTCCGATTAATGAGCACAGATAATGGAGCTAAACGCTCTCGTCCGGAAACAGCGTCTGTACGGAGAGTAAGCTCATTACTGCGAAACTATTGCACAACTATTTACAGCGACTCTGCTATTGTTAAAAGTATCGTGTTCGAATCTCGCTGAGTCTAATGGAAGTGAAAATGGATTTGCTAATCGCGCTCAAACTTGGAAACGACTAAATCGAATTTATTTTAATTCTTTTTTCCTTTACTTTTTCAAAACAGGGTATAGCAAAACATATATAATATTCAAAATAGCTAAATGACAAAATAAATAAAACAAATCAACAACATTGGTATTAATTGTTATATATAGAAATGATTATTCTACCAGATGGTCTGGGTTCACTGCGTCAGGTTGTTTCTAATATAAGAAAAAAAAACGCCGAAACGTTTAATGATATAATAAAGATCTGCAAAAGCAAAATCCTTTATTCGGTCCAACGTTTCATTAAGTTTTCATTAAGTTCGCTTCTTTATTTACGGGCGCAGCGCGCCGCTGTATACCTTTATATACCAGTTAAGGGCCAACCTTTGTAGCTTTTACTTGAAGAACAAGTTCTGTCTTCCACGTACAACGGCCAACTTACTGGCCAGGTGCGGAAAAGACCCAGGAAGAAAGAAGAAGTGTCTTAATGTAATCATTACAAGTTAAGTAGTCAGTAGATCAGGAGAAGTCAAAAATTACTTGATGCCTTACACATTACTACGTCATATCATATGAGAGAGAGAGAGAGAGAGATGTTTGAGTGTTACAAAGAATAATAAAAAATTACAAATATTTTATTCGATATTTCCTAAATATTTTTATAATAATAGTAAATTAAATTTCATGTTTACTTTTGCTTGTAACCGCTTCAACGTGTCAGGTGGGCCCTTAATAAGAAAACAGAAGATTATCCTTAATCCTGATAAGCTCCTCGGGAATCTAAATGAACATTTCGGAAATTAAGAAAAATATGAATTTTCATTAATTAATTCCAAACGAAACTATATTGAAGTAAGCAAAACTAAATCTTGACTCAGCTGCCAAGGCGCGGGCAACGCAGTAAAGCTTAAAAATATGGTTAATATTACTGATTAATATTGTAAAGGCTTAAGTTTGTATGTATGGATGGAGGGATTTTTGTTACTCTTTCACGCAAAAACTACTAAATTGGTTTTAATGAAACTTCACAATAATATAGCTTACATAGCAGAATAATACATAGACATATTAATACTATGGACTTCGGGTCTAATGCAAAATTTACGTCAAAAGTGTCCCAAGATATTTTATACACACTAGGATGTATTTATGTTTTTATACACAAAATAACAGTGTAATGTATGTCTTATCGCATTGTTATAGAGTCTAATTTGCAACGGTCTAATTGCATGCAATAAGTAATCAGCTTCGATTGACGGTTACCATGGCAGCCTTTTTTTGACATGACAGCTTCTCGTGAAAATAGGACAACATAAATGGTATGGAGTCGGTAGCTTTCAAATTTTTTCGGCATCTTATATTTATATATTATATTTACAGCAAATTTTAATTTATATTTACATATCCCTGACCTCTATATGCTGGGATAAATCTTGTACCAAATAATAATTGTTGTAATTATCTTGTATAAAATAATAATTAGTTATAATAATAATTAATTACAAACCAAATCCACTAATGTACAAAATGATATGCCACTCGACATAGTTCTTTACTTTGAAATTTTATGTTCTCGATATTTTCCTCTTTTTAATTAAACTGAAAATATATTTTTTTACTTCAATGACGTAAGATCACTCTTTTAAATAACTGTTCCTAATTTCATGTAGATAATTCTTATAGTTATCAAATTAATATACCATTATGGTAAAAGTTATTTGATTAATATTCATGACATAAAAAATAAAAGTTGACATAAAAAAATAAAAAATTTTGAATTGAAAATATTCAAATTATTTTCATTCAAAAATTAAATAATTAAATAATTCAAATGTTAAACAACAAAATAACTCTATGCAGTCGTTGTTCTAAAACATTCTATTGCTCACGGCAGATCCGAACTAAATGTGGTTAATTAGATAAACATATTGCACTCCTTCTATCCTAGACGCGGGTAGCGTATGGGAAAAGGACAGGTAGATACTTTTGTTCATTTTGGTTGGTTATGCAATTCGTTTCTATAGTTTATTAAAATTTTAATAAAATAGCCTGTTTCTAAGCAAAATAATACTTTAAAATCATCAGTAAATATTTACTTACTGAAAATATGGTACACCGTCTTCTTTTCTCACCTTACTCGGGTAGTTCTTACAAGTTTTTTATAACACATTACGGCATTATTGACGTGTATTCTGTCAGTCAGCTTATATGAGACTGAATTGCGATTGGATCTCATTTCGCGTTTTGGCTTACTTTTGGTTCGGACACTTTTTATCGCTGACCCGAAGTCCATAGTATTAATATGTCAATGTACATAGGCAACATTTTGTTTTACGGAAGCGGGAACTACGCGGGGAAACCGCGGGCGTCCTGTAGTAAAAATAAATGCACAAAGTTAAAAAGCAACTCTGCTTAACTTTCTCAACATTTCACGCACACAAGCTTAGAAAAGTGGCTTGTTCATAAATTCACAACGAGTGGTAGAGTTGCTCTCAGTAGCTGCTACTTGTTAACCGACGAAAAAAAACGGAGGAGGTTCTCAATTCGACACGTATATATATATATATATATATATATATATATATATATATATATATACACACACATATACATATATATATATATATATATATATATACCACGCATAACTTTTTACAGAGTTGTCCGATTTTGATAATTTTTTTTTATTAGAAAGGGCATACTTCCAAGGTGGTCCCATTGAAGGAACTCTTCAAATTTTGGAGGTACGCTTACAGCGATTTCGGTTTTTATCTCGGTATCGGTAGCTTTTTGGCTACTAGTGCCCAATAGTACTTTACTATGACAGTATAGAACGAGTACGATAAATGATGAAGATGACGATAAATCACTAAAAAATAAGAAAAAAAATTTTTAACAAAGGAACATATCTAGGAGTCGGTGCCAGCCAAGTTTTCTACTTTAAGGACGTTACCTAGAACCCAAAAACTGCTCTACTACGTAAAATAAATGTTCCTTGGACTTGGCTGGCACCGACTTCATAAATATGCTTAAGTAAATTAAAACAACTAAATGACACAGTTATTTTTTACTTTTTAGTGCGTTTTGAGTCGGTTCTATTTTTTGTTAAATTTTTTTTAAATCAAACTTCATTCCAGCAGCATGCCCAGTCGCAGCCTACTAGCCTTTGAAACTATGTATTAATATTTATACTAATATAAATATCATGTATAGTAGTGTCGCAGTCGTTGTAGTCATCCAATTGTGGCAAGTTTTTTCTGAGTAAGGACCAGTAGATGAGGTTTTAACAATAAATTACGTTTAATATTTCGCGCATATGCAATCCTTGTATTTTCATATATCAATGATCAGACATCACATTTGACCGAAAATAAAATATTAATAATGACACAGTGCTTGGCAATAATTGATGCTGAAATATTAAATACATTAATTAGTCTTTAAAATGTTTTATTAATATTTTGATTGCAGTCAACATACACATTGAAGTGTCTGTTTGTAATTTAAAATTAACAGATTCACATTAAATGCATAATTATGAAAATATATAGGGTGCTTTCTTCAAAAATTTTTTTTTTTCAAAATTTTCGCTTATCTGTCTCTTTGCTCCGGCTAAAAATCTTATGCTACATATTGATTATACGTTGGATTGTAAAAATAATTTTTGATAGGCAAACTCATTATACCTTGATAAATCCAAACTCAGCGGGCGAAACTGCGAGCGACCGCATAATAAAAGACAACGGTATTATTTTTGTAAACATTTAACAATAAGATTCTTCAAAGTTAGAAACATTTTTGACGGCCTCCGTGGCGCAGTGGTATGCGCGGTGGATTTATAAGACGGAGGTCCTGGGTTCGATTCCCGGCGGGGCACATTGAGATTTTTCTTAATTTGTCTTGGTCTGGCTAGTGGGAGGCTTTCGCCGTGGCTAGTTACCGCCCTACCGACAAGCGATTTAGCGTTCCGGTACGATGTCGTGTAGAAACCGAAAGGGGGTGTGGAATTTCATCCTACTCCTAACAAGTTAGCCCGCTTCCATCTTAGATTGCATCATCACTTAACATCAGGTGTGATAGCAGTCAAGGGCCAACTTGTAGTTGATAAAAAAAACATAATAATTCACTTTACATATCACTATGCCCGATTACATCAGTAAACATTCATAAGGCGAAGTGTGAGCTGCTCGTGCGATATTCAAGTGCAAGCCGACGCCGCGGCTGACATGGGCCGTCAGGGAATGTCCTGCACCGGTTGACTTTAGCGGATATATTGCTTTGATAATAACTGCAATGAACTAACAACAATTAATTACATTTGCCTGATATTTCGATAATTTGACTGTAATCTGAATTGAATCTCAAAGTCAGGCTCGCTGGTAAAGTTCTTTCCGTCTAGCGTACATATCTTATGTATACATTACACGTGAAAAGGAATACCTATCTACCTCGAAGATCAGATAGGTAAAATTTTACAGAACAAACAAAAAAACATAGTAAATGACTTAATTAAATTAAAATTGTTGGTAATACGAGACAATGTGCAATTGATTATCACGTTCTTGTTCGAAGTATTAATCAGAGTGATTAATTATATTATTATGACGTATTCGAGATGTACATAGGCTTTTTTAATACAGAAAAATATCTCAGTTGAGTGCGATATCGCGAAGTATACTCCGAGAGCAGGCGGTGTCCGGGCACGGGTCGAGCACGGTGCGGGCACGGTCCGGGCACGGTCCGGGCACGGTCCGGGCGCGGTCCGTTCGCGGCCCGGCGAAGTGTGAATCATTTTTGCACGCTTTTAAACGTTATTTAATGGTTCGAGAGAGACTTAACACCCTCATTCAGTGTGCGGTTTTTATTGAACTGAAATGTACTGAATATTTGAAGTTGCTTTCAAATATCTAACGTTTTGTAGTGGCTTTAAATATTAAATACAAGTAGCTACTAAAATATACGCTCCTATTCATGTTACTCACTGAATAATATTTCTTTTACTATTTATGATCGGTGTAAGCATACCGTCATACGACGTCAGGAGCGATTTATGACATTTTGATAAGCACGCATGATTGTTTAAATTTCAAATATAATATCTCCCATTTTGGTACTATATTGACATGAAAAAAATTATACACTTTTTTATTGGAAACGGCCACACACATTTTTACTAAGCTCTTTAAATTGTAGCTGTATATAATGTTTTTCAATCGTCTTGAAACAAAAGATGATAACGACATCTGTCATACGATTCGATACAAAAGACTTTGTATTACCCATGAAAGATATCACAGAAAAAAGGAAATATCAATTTCCTTTTGTTCTCAGATACTTCAAATGTACTGCGAGTAATGATGCCGAAGATTCAGAAAGTGTGAATTTTATTAAAATCGATGTTTCCTGAGCTCTACGTGCCTATTACCCTCGTGTGTTATGATAAGGGGTATTTGAATCTTTATTTTCAGACTAGTTTTGATTTAATAGAATCGCAGTACTAATGATTTTAAAAAGCCAAGTGTGTCGACTGGTCGTTTGTTGTATCTAGTCCAAAATACAGGTCCTATCGAAGAAAGGGGGCTAAATCCTAATAACTGTTTTTTTTTTCACTTGATTATGTCGCAAAGGGAATGGAAGTTCATCGTTGGGTTCCGCAGGCGACGTTCCTCCCAAGGTCGAGTCCTCGAAGGCACTGACCGACTGGCACTCGTTCGGTGAACAGTGGCTGCAGACTTACAGCGCGGATGTAACTAAGACACGTACGCATACAGTTCATAATTTTTTATTTGGTATTTTCCGCTAAATTCCTAATCAAGCGTCACTCACTCAGAGAGAGAAAGTCATCATGATATTTTGACATTTTGCAATTGCAAAATATACAACTTTTTCGCAATTTCACATTGTAGAGTCAAAATCTTCTAAGGCTCTGGTTTCGGAGTGAATAGAGAGTGTTTTCGTAATTTGCTGGCTTTTCGCAGAAAATAGCAATATGTAACTAATTATACTAATATTAATAAAATAACTTTGCCGAGGATGTATCATAGATCCTCGGCAGAAATAATGCCTGCTTCTATCCAATATTTTAAATCACCTTAACATTGAGGAGATTATTTGTAGATAACTTCCTCAATGTTTCTGTATTTGTTCGGCTGTTATTGAAACTCATTGCAATAATTAACCTCAGTTGGTCATTCGAGTTCTGAGGCCATGAAATATTGTTTTTCTATAAAACAATCCAGAGGTCAATTGGTGCTACAATACACTCGTATGCATCAATCCAACGGTCATTATTATAAACATCTGCAAGCAATTGTTAAAACTAACAGTGAATCACCCTCAAGTTACTCTGTCCGCCGAACCAAACACCTTTTTTCTACAAGAGAAAGAAGGCTTTTAAACTTTATCGTGCCATTTAAATAGCCTATTAAATAGATGATTATGATCATAATAATAATTTTTTGACGTTGAGTACGGGTGAGCGTACTAACTATTATGTTGGCACCGCCCGCCGCCGCCGCCCACCTGGGTCAGCACAGACTGCGAGGCTACATTTAGCACCAAAGCGCCGGAGTGTGAAGAGGCTTTCATCGGATGTGGGTCGCGCTCGAGGGTGATTCATTCACTGCCACTCGGCCGGCCGAGCGCACGAGCGCAGTGCTGTGATCGCGGGTTTGATTCTCGCTTCGTTTCATTGATATTAGTTTTGTTGAGTTATGTCAAGGAATTTTCATTTATTAAAATATAATTCTAAATCATTTTGTTTTACTACTAAGTTTAGCCCACAACTTCTATTGCATGCGCTTTAATAAAACTTAAGTTAAGCTTTATTAAGTAATGAACATTTTTAAGCTATTGTATAGCTTTTATCGCGGGCCTTGAGCGTGGAGACCGAATACAGAAATTCCGTAACGAAAAAACCTAACACCCCCTGAGTATCAAAAACATAATATCAAAAGCACAATTTCGGCAACGACGTCATCGGGGAACGTGGCTTAGCGGTTAGGCGCTCTAAGTGCCCAGATTACCAGAGAGACACGGTTTCGATTCCCGTCGGTTCTGCAATTTTTTTAAAGCGTGATATTGCAAAAAGTCATTAATTAAAAAAAATGACTTTTTGAAATATCACGCTTGAAAAAAAACATTTCGGTACCGATTCGAGGTATTCGAACCCGCGTCTCTCTGGCAATCCGGGCACTTAGAGCGCCTTACCGCTAGGCCACGGTCCCGATGACGTCGGTAGGTAAACATAAGTTGATAAAAAATGCTATGCAATAGCTTTACCGCGGCAGTCTGCGAATGCCACACGTCTTTTTAGTGTATTAGTTAGTATTTGATTGCTACATTTCAATAATTTTTATGATAAACACCTTCTAGACATGAGTGAATAGCGGCAGCGGCCACCGGTACCAGCATTGCACCCGTGCGAACCCGGGGCGGGTCACTAGTTATATGATAAATTTAAAAATTTACGATTTTCACAAATTTTCTGTGATATAGGTAAGACGTTGCTTCGTACCAAATTTCATAATTCTGAGTTCACGAATAATAACCTGTAGGTTTTGATACATGTGCGAGTGTGCGGCGTAAACGGCGGTATCTTTTGATTGCATTGGCTTCAAAGTTTGTTCTTTTTCACAGTTCCAAGAGCCAGTAGACCTGAGCATTTGATATAAACATCAGCTTGATTTTTCCATGCGTTCTTAAAAAAAACAGTCTTGACAGATAGACAGGTGACAAATAAAAAAGATGCAAAAAAGTGATCCTATAAGAGTTTAGTTTTTTGTATTCTATATACAGAACCTTTAAAAACTGTATTTAGAATACTTACACGTACTCATAGTTTTATCAGATTACTGTATATTAGTACCTGTATGTAAATTCGAATAATTATTTATGTTATTATTCACTCCTTGAATTATATCAAAATAAATTACATTGGGTATAATGTTGCTCTATTATTTGATGCGGGTGCTTCCAATTATTTCATATCAATGAAAATTTATCATGCTACCTCCTGTAGGCGGTCGACAGCAGATAGTTGAGGAAACAGCCTGCAGGAGCGCTGCTGCCGATCCGATCACTTTGATCCGATCAGACATTATTCTACGCATTGTACGGATGATTGATGATTGATGATGATGATTAGTCACAAAATCTGCACGCAACACTATATTCTAACAACAAGAAATACAACAATGAGATGCGTTTGTACTTCTGTGCGGGCGCGCGGTCGCGTGTTAATTTTGGTTAAATTATTTATTTACGAGGAGCCGCGGCGGTGGCGGCTTAAGGTAAGGATTTATCGGCCTATTCCCCGCCCCGGCCCCGCGCCGCCTTGCCCCACCGCTCCCTCGCCCTGCATACATAAAAAGGCATGTTTATTGAACAAGCTTTCGTCGTATTATCTACAAAAGCCTATCCATGAACTTTTTACAGTATATACACTGGCTGAGCAGTGTTCAACGAAAGTGAAACTCTTCTGTTTCGCTGAGCCTTCATAATTTTCAGCGCAACCTATACCGCATATTTTATCTATGTTTGTTTTTCCTTCTAGAAGCTAAACGTTGCAGAGAAGTCAGCATAGCAATGTGATGTCCATTTTCTTATTTGCACACTGTGGTGTCAGGTCACGCACGTTATTAAACAGAAAACGAGGTCAGCGTTTTACCAATGATACTAAAGCAAACTATCTAACAGTGCCACTGCAATATTAGGTGGGTACGTCGGCTATAGATAAGATCACTGATCTTATATACGCTGTACATTCTGTACAGGCAATATCGCTTTATATTCTCGTACAGTTATTATATGACTGTCACACATCTAACGAACCTAACCTAACCTCTTTTCTTAGTAACCTGAAACCCAGCACCGATAGGAAATAATATAGTTCGCTCGCTCGGAGCGGTGAATCATAACAAAGGCCTTGTATCTCTTCAGCCGAAATGACTTGCGAGGCGAGCAGCGTCCAATAATAGCCGGCTTTGTGCCGCTGACAAAGGGCTACTTTACATTAAATTGTATCCACTTCGCGCCGAGAATAGCGCGCGACATTATCTGTCGGCCCCGCACAGAACCACGGACTTTTATAAAAACGAGTCTCTTTCTCTTTATTTGAGAAATTTTATAATAATAAAACTATAGTAAGTTTAAATAGTATTTGTTTCAGTGTTGAATTTTGACTAAACGCAACATTAAGAACATAATTTCAATGAATAAACAGACAAGATTATGCATGAGCATACGAAATGTCCGATTAGCTGCGAGACGCCTTGTTTCATTGAGCGCGGCGAGTGATAAGCCTCACATCATGACCGATAAGGATAATTAGTAAGTATCGAGTTGATTTTCTTCTTTTGCGACGCATGCGTGTTTCCACTTGGACGTAATTTTCGTAATGAAGAGAGGATTGTAGTAGGTATCTTATTTTTCAATAAAGCCAAAATTATTCCTCTTCCTATGACAATCTTCATATTAATGGTACAAGGGATATGAGCTCGTGGTCAGCTCGTGCTCACGACAATATTTGAACAACAGAGAGCCCAGTCAGCTTAGCTTATTAATAATTGAGAGCGGCTGCGGACGGTAATTACATTCCGAACGCAATATCGGTAATTAAATTCACAGATGTTCGCAGCGCGCCTCGCATTCTCAATATCTCATCTCTCAGCGGCGAGGAGGCTCCATGAGTCGGAGTTCACCGGAGCTCTGCTTCGATATGACAGGGTCATGAAGGAGTTTTTCAATCGCAACTTCGAAGACATTGCATATTATGAAACTTTTTCCATATTCCTATAGTAGATGATTTCCTCTGTCGATCACTTTTGTTTATGCTCCGCAATGCTTTCGAAACAAAAAGTTTCTGCAAAGGAAAAGTCCGTGACTTATATTTTAGTACTCGTTGAATTGCACTTTATTCGCCTGACGTCCGAACGCCAACTTTCCAACTTTATGTACTATTATTGAGTTTTAAATCAAGATGTAAACCGAAGACGTACCCATATTATACTGAATCGATTTAAATATTTCACGTTATTCACTGTTAGTATAAAATTATAATAATAATTATTATAAGTAATCGCAGTAACTTGTTAACGTCCCATGTTACTCAAAAAGTCAAAACTACTAATCTTGCTTGTAAATAGTACTGCAAAAAAACATAGCGTCATAATTGCTTTTTCAATACATCAGGCGCATACCATGTAACAAAGTAAGAATCTAACTGATTCCAATTGTGCTGTTGACTATAATTTTTCATTATATAGAAACGTATAACGCAAAATAGTCAAAATATTTTTAGACCACGGGGAAAAAAGATATGAAAAATCTTCAGTCTTGTTACCAATTTCTTTGATAAAAATTTGCAAATGAAACGCCGCTGAATTATATTAAAACATTGCGCGTATTTTACAAAACACCGTCGAATATTTGCATTGTTGAGAACTTGCTCACAATGAGATGTAAATTGTGGAAGAAGCCTCGCTGAGATATTCAGATCAGTTGGAGAAAGTTGGTCGCGGACTTGCGTGTTGGTGTTTAATATCAAGATGCTAGCCGCTGTTGCGCGGCGCTACACGGAGACCTCGCGTGCACAACTCTACCCTAGGATTTGATCTGTCTGTGAGTGATGTAATCTGATGTTGATGTATAAGAATATTTCTTCTGCATGTAAGGAACATAAATGTACAGTTAATTTACTATTGTAAATTAATTCTAAAATCAACCTGGTAACCAGATTCTAGCAAAGAAAACATCAACTAAATATTTACTTATTAATGCTATTTTTTCTTACATGTGAAAATATTCTGAGAGCCCGTCACGGATAAGCTGAGCTGAGGCATGTGACAGTGCTCTTAGTTGTAAGGCGACGTTGAGAACCACTCACCTATTTTAAACCTTCGGAGTTCTCTACTCAATGTCATCACAACAAAGTATTTTACGATTCCGCCTAGTTACCTTCATAGATATCATACCTACAGAACTAGCCTTATCTAGCAATTTTACCTCTACTCCGCAAAACGAGTAACTATACAAAATTTGCAAGTAAACCGACTTTAAAATTTGAGAGAACTTGAGTTGAGTCAATAGGTCAGGCGTGCCGCGTGGCACTCCACTAATACACCTATGCATAAGAAACTGTTAAATCCCATTTCAAATACCTGTCCCATAATAAACATATGTAACAGAAAACTCGAACAAAAGACAACGCTTTTATTGCCAATTCCTATATCTCACGTAAAAAGATAAGATGGCTGAGATAAATGCCCAGTGTGAGTATGCGGGTCGCGAGGGGGGAGGGGGGAGGGTAGGAGAACAATTTCGGGGGCTGCAGTCCTTGCCCCGGCGGCGAGTGTGTCAAGGACGAGCGGCCGCGCTGTGCCGTTGTGCTCCCATGACTCGCTGCTTCTCTCGCTACTTATACACATTCGCGGCAATTCGAGAATTATTATCATTTCAAGCGGAACGTGACGATCGAGACAAGCGTATAAGTATCAGCGCTCATTCTAGTTACAATTTATAGTGGGGTACCGAGAGAAGCAAATACAGTCACAAATGTTATCGGTTACATTTAATTTAAGAATCGAAACAAACAGACCAACAAACCTCAACGCTAAATCACTTAGCAGTGCGTTCTTTTCAGTAGGGTGTTAACTGACCACAGCTAAAGCCTGCCACCAGTCAGATCTAGACCAATTATTAAGAAAACCCAGCCGGATATCGAACCCAAAACCTTCATTTTATAAATTCATTGCGCATTTCGCTACGCTACGGAGACCGTCAAAGTCTTACAATACACGTCATGTCATTAAAGTAGTACATAAAAATTAAATGCATACTCGTAAGTTCTAAAGTACATTGTAAACATCTAACTACTAAAATGACTAAATAGTAGTGGTTTCATAGTTAAGTCATCCAGACGAAAGAAAACAAATTAATCATTCTTGACAAATATAAGGACAGACATCCATGTTCACATATCGGCTCTTTGTTTACGTTTACTCTTTTGATGCTTTGAACGCACTGTAGTTAAAAAGTTTTTTACGGGAGCATGATACTGTGATCACAGTATCGCAACGTGGTGGATTTAAAATGATGTAACCAACAGGAGGTTGTACTCAAAGCACGGAGCTGATGGCCTTCTCCGCACATTAAACTGTAAACGAACTAGATACCATCTAATAGTTGGGAGTTTGGAGCGCCTAATGTTAGTTATGGAGCCAATTATTTAAGTTATTCAATTTAGTTAAGATGTAAATCCACGCCAGATATTACGTGGAGCGGATAACTTACTCTACAGTTAAACTAACATCTGTAACAGCCTTCTGTTATATTCGCCGAGAGTATGTTGAAATATAAATGCTGCTAGTGTCATGCCTCGCGCGACGTTAAAGCTGCCGTTATTACTTCCACGACATTGAATTACATTTTGATGAGTTTTAAAGTTTAAACAACAGCTAGAGTCGAGTAAGTTTTTATATTTGACAATTTAACAATAATAAGAAGATGATGCCAGTGATTTAAACAGGCTAGAGATGACGCTAGAAGCGTTGCTACCTACTTAGAGTTGCTAATGAAAAATTTGTAGAGAGAAACACCCAACTTTTCTCTTGTTTCTACACTACGGAACAAATCGCTTGGCGGTACGTCTTTGTCGGTAGGGTGGTAACTAGCCGCGGCGAAAGCCTCCCACCAGCCAGACCAAGACAAATTAAGAAAAATCTCAATCTGCCCCGCCGTGAATCGAACCCAGGACCTCCGTCTTATAAATCCACCGCGCATACCACTGCGCCACGAAGGTCGTATCTTATTGAAAGAGCATAGAGTGTAGTACGATTCGGACAGATTAGATACTTGTACAGAGAACTCGTCGGCCCCCTACCCATTTAAATCTGAAAACTTCTCGCTAAATCTAGTCATATTATAGCTTGTTAAAGTAACCAAATTGTACTTTAAAATAATATTACGGGTCAATCATCATTAAAAATCGTCCGCAACAATCAGCGAGTAACAGAGCAATCACTGCGAGCGCACGCAACGCGATTACTGGGACTACATTAACTGTTGATGGAACAGTTAACGTTTACCAAAAATGTAATTTATTTAGCCTTAGCTTGTAACAAAACCATATTGCAATTAGACTTTTTCAAGGAGTTTTCATAATCAACCGGGTAGTGACAACCGTCGACTTTATTCCCTGGTATGGATGTGGTTCTGTTGACTTTAAATAGCGTGTACCATGTGATGCGCTACAAAATAAACTTGCTCGACTATTAAGGGCTCAAGATTATTTAAAGGTCTACCCTCTGAATACAGTACAGTTACAGTTTCACTAAAGTCGCGCTTACTTCTACAGTTAGCGATTTGTTTAGTTGTAGGGAAAGCGAATAATAGCCGTTAGGGTAAATATAACTTGTTTTAAATCAGCACAGCATACGATAGAATAGGCTGATAGGTATGAAATGACGATTTTACTTGTATCAGTTCACGTCCAACCAAAACAATTTTTTAACTGACGAAAAAAAACGGAGGAGGTTCTCAATTCGACACATATATATTTTTTTTTTTATATGTATGACCACGCATAACTTTTTACACAGTTGTCCGATTTTCTGATGGTCTGATGGGTCTGATGATAAAATCCTGGGGAAATTGAAGGAACTCTTCAAACATTGGAGGTACGCTTGCAGCGACTTCGGTTTCTGTCTCGGTATCGGTAGCTTTTTGGCGACTTAAGCATATCTAGGAGTCGGTGCCAGCCAAGGTTTCTACTTTAAGGACGTTACCTAGAACCCACAAACTGCTTTACAACGTAAAATAAATGTTTTTTAAACTTGGCTAGCACCGACTTCATAGATATGCTTAAGTAAATTAAAGCAACTAAATGACACAGTTATTTTTTACTTTTTACTGCGTTTTGAGTCGGTTCTATTTTTATTTAAAAAATTTACTAGTATACAATTATGACTCATGATTTTTTACCCGACTGCGTCAGAAGGAGGGTTATGTTTTACGAGCGTATGTATGTATGTATGTCCATTTCTTCGGCACGCGCTACAGCCTAAACGACTGAACAGATTTTGACATGTGAGGTGTAGTTGAATTTGTCAAAATTGTGGTAGTGACATAGGCTATATAAATTTTCAAAACAGCGGCTGTAAATGGGGGAAAAAAGGGCGGATGTGTGTACATCTTTCTTCTATCTTAGCAATATGGGTATCAAATGAAAGGTCGTAAAAAGACCATTTCAAAAATATAAATATTACATCATGTTTTTATTGCCGTTTTTACAAAAAATAGCATAAAGTGTAAGAATTTTATATAGATATAGTGATCCTTGTTTTTTCTTTTCAGTTCATAACTTCTATGCAGTCGGGTTTTTTGTTTTTATAATAATAATTTTATTTACTAAAAAGCTTCAACGCTTATCCCAGATATATGCACAGATAACTACGTTCAGCTAAAAACGTGGCGGTTAAAATTAGCAGTTATTTGTATGAAACGTTTATGATCAAGCATTGAACAGTCAAGCCTCGCATACTCTCACGTTCGTACTACCCTCCGCATGATGTTTTAGACTACAGTCAACCCGCGTAAGAGATAAAAGCGTATTACTATCGCCATACTAAAGCGAGCTTACGTAATAATTATCCGTATCTTAGGTGAATAAATATTATCAAAGTGAATACTTAAGTATTACGACCTTAAAAATGAACTAACAACTAACATATGCAAAAACGGGGCAATTCTGTAAATATTACGTTCATAGGGTCGAATTGATAACCTCCTTTTTTTGAAGTCGGTTAAAAATGATTATTTGTTTAGTTTATATGCAGTAGTGGGTGCGAGAGATGTACCGCCTGCTTAAAAACCTTGGTCTGACTAACACGCAGTAAACTCTATTCTAGGACGAGTGTCCAAAGCTACTCTAGCAAGATCCTACCAGATTTAGTTGGGCAGAGACGAGATTTAGTAGTTTTGACGACCTTCGTGGCGCAGTTTTATGCGCGGTGGATTTATGAGACTTAGGTCCTGGGTTCGATTCCCGGCGGGGCACATTGAGATTTTTCTTAATTTGTCTTGGTCTGGCTGGTGGGAGGCTTTCGCCGTGGCTGGTTACCACCCTACCGACAAAGACGTATCGCCAAGCGATTTAGCGTCCCAGTACGATGTCGTGTAGAAACCGAAAGGGGTGTGGATACCAAGTTAGCCCGCTTCCATCTTAGACTGCATCATCACTTAACATCAGGTGTGATAGCAGGAGAATAATTCAAGCGGAGAAGGCGTGCGTTGACCGATCACAAAAGATACCTTAAGCCTACATCCGTGACGCAAGTCTCAGTCTCTTTTTCTTTCTACCACACGATGGACCCGACATCCGCACGGTGAATTCATGGAATGCTAAGATATTCGTCGCATCTTAAGTAAATTAATACCGGCCCAGTGCGAGTTGGAGTCACGCACGAAAGTTCAAAACGGCAACAATATTTCTAAAATATCCACTAAAACCCCAACACGCATCACACTCCCAACATCCTGGTGTAATTTCCCTCCTCGCTATTTTGTTCAGGTATTTACCCAAAGCACTCGTGATTTGAAAGTACCTGAACAAGTCGGCATGTGAGTGACCAGTGAGATCGCTTAAGCCAACGTTCCAAGTGAGGGTGTATAGCCTGCACTGTCCACGTACCAACAGATGAGTTCTCTAGGTCTTCTCGCAATCTGTGAACTAAGGCCGCATCTGCAACAGACCTTACTCTCTCGATATTCGTCTGGTCTAGTCGCTCACCTCTTTGTTTCAGATCCGTTCTATATCGGTAAATTTCCGCTAGCATTTCTACCTGCAGCTCCCATTGCGGGTCACCGGCTAACAGAGTGGCTGCTGTCCAGGATATCATACGGTACCCCCGGATCGCCCGCACTGCAATGACACGCTGTGGTCTCCTCAACAGCATTCTTTTGCTAGGTGAAAGTGAGTGGGTCCAAATAGGGGCTCCGTACAATGCAATACTCTTTATTATACCAGTATACAGACGCCTGCATGCAGAAGATGGCCCTTCGACATTGGGTAACAACCTACCGAGAGCAGTGGCAGCTTTAACTAGTTTAGTTGAACAATACCTAGTACAAAAAAAAATAATTACTTAAATTAGACTTGTGATTCCGGAGATATGCGAACACAAACATTAAAATTCCCTATCTCAAAAACTACTGAACCGATTTTGATGAATCTTACAGTATTCCCTAAGTTGAACGATACCTACGAAACGAAAAGAGAATTATATATATACATACACTTTTGAAATTTGGCACATTTGTTCAGACGCTGATATAGACTAACATGGGCTGTTCTGGAAATATTACATACATACGGGTCGACATCTCTGTCCATTCGTATACTGTACCTACTCTTCGAAACAGTTATAATATTGACGGCTTAAAACGGTAACTTAGTTTGTCACAGACAGTTATTGCGCTTGTTAGAAGTCAACTGCCTGTAGGCGGCCGAAATAACATCGAAGGGTCAGTTAAAAATACTCAAGCCGAGTTGATACTACGGGGAGGCGTCGCAACACTTGCAGCGCCGCCGGCGCTGAACAACTGGGAAAGGGGAAGGGGCAAAGCGCTGTAGCGCTGCTTCTAGCGGTCGTTATTTATTTAGGACGGGGACTCGAACGTTTATATTAACTGGAAATGTCGGTTCATTTTCAGAGAGCAACTAATAAAACAACACCCGACCGCGGCGCGACACTCCCGCGCTCGGCGCCAATAATTACAAGTCTTGATAAAAAGAGGCACTAAACTGCACTACCAGTTGTACAATCCGACGTCACAGGATGTTAATGAAGTAAAAGACCCGTATGCGGCGATCCGGTCGCAAGATGCAGCTCTTGCCATTTAATTCCAATATGCGAAAGATTTACACAAGTTAAAAGTTTGTGATAGCAAGACCTTCATGACTTTATAAAAAAGTTGAGAGGTGTCAAGGGACACCCGGATGGAACGAAGTTCCTTTCGATTAATTAGTGAAGGAATTGTAATAAATTTTTTTTTTTTTTAAGTACCTAATAATAATATTTGTTGTTGTACACCGAAACACCAGAGGGCGCCACGAGAGCGCGAGACAGCATACAGCGCGGGCGCCCCCCGCCGCTCACGCGCACACACATCAAAGGCGGCGGCAAGATCCTTTGATCAAAAAGTGTCGTGACAACTTTTCGTACGAATTTTTTCCGTCTAGCCCTCTTTCACAACGCGCGATAAGGAACTTCGTTCCAAAAGCTGAGACTTTGTGAATCTGTATGTGGGTAACTATGGAGTTTATATGTATATTTTTAACGTTCTTAGCAACATACATAACTATTGCTATATTAACGCACGTACGCACGTTAAGTGTTCTGCCTACACCATTAGCTGCACATTTAACGTGCGGATCAAGCAAATGCGGGCCAACTTCCCTCCCGACCGACACGCAGCCCGGCTTCATGGTAACTCTTGTAACCATCAACAACTACTGCAAGCCTGTGTTACGGAAGCAACCGCGGGGTTTGGAGTTCATCAGTCTTCGGTTCCAGTCGTGATAGTGATTAGTTAAGTCAAAACTTACTACTTGCAAAATTTGGAGTAGCACAGTAGATAGTGATATTATAATTGATGACGATCATGTTGAAAACAGAACCTATACCAAGCTAGACTATCGAGTATCCCTCCCCTCTCCGACGGCACGTTCCTGTAAGTGACAACCTTTATCCAATATTTCACGAAAAAGTTCCCGAAGGCGCGGCGAGGCGGCAAATAAATTATTAAAATTCCGTCTACGTCTTACCTTTTACTTGTATTTGCGATATTTTTATAGTCTTTATATGTTCCCGTGTTGTGTATGTTCTCTGACAGTTTCTGACGTCGCTGCTGAGTTATGTTACGTGCGCTGTGGAAGAGACAGGTTGGGGAAGGAAAGTTACACAATACCTACTATGGATCTATTGCGAATGTTTATATTATTTAAATACTAGCGGACGCCCGCGGGTTCGTCCACGAGGAAATCGACGTATGTAACTACCTCTTGCGATTGTCACTTTCAAAATTTTGTAGATAGATATTAGATAAATTTTCGAAATATTTCCTGAAAAATTAGATATTTTATTAATTAATTTCATCCCATATTATTTAGGATGAAAATTTTAAATATCTTCTAATAAGTTAAAAACTCTCAACCCCTATATCAAACCCCCTCCGTCCTACTATTTTTGTCTATGACAAAAATTCAGCTGGCTTCATCACATTATATCACCAATACTTTAGCTGTGAAAACATAATGTTCAAATCAAATATACGACAATAACATATTGTAAATGTATTTAGAATGATTGTCAATGTATTTAGAATGAATGTCAATAACGATATACGTTACTTAAAGATATATTTAGTTATTTATCTTCGATTACAACAATAGCAGTGAACAGTCTCGTAGCTGTTGTAGCAGTCGAAACGTCGCTAAATATTCCCCACGACGGGAAATGGGGCGGCGGCAATTTACCTTTCATTTTGTGAAAACTCTCAAAGGCTCGCGACCTTCCCAAATATAATAACATGAAGGGAACCCTTGGAAATATCAAAGTGGGAAATACACCTGTCTACCCGACGACCGCAACACTATCGGGTGAAAAATGACGCTGCCTCGGATTTCCTTTGAATAATTTTATTTTATACATTCTATTTCGGTACGCGTAAGCATGGGCGAACACATCTGCCTATATTTATACACTTTAGCTAAACATAAAAGATTCGGCTTAAAGAAAAGAACCATCTTGTACCATCAGACCGTAGTGTTAATGAGAAACAAGAAATGCTTTACTTTAAAGTTCTACATAAATAACACCACGTCTCAGTCCCATAGCGGTATGCAGAGAATACATCCTTCCATACACAACAGTCCTTGCATATTTCATTAGCTTTTTCTACTTTCATTAATCCTTTAATACAAGTTCGTCGGTTTAGAGTACTCTTGACCTGGTCACATTTAAATCATTCAACATGCAATCGATTAGCACAAGTGATACACACACAATTATACAAACATCCATAATTCCAATCACACTACAGTGATTAGAACATAAATATATAGTGTTTCTATAATTAGAAGTCGTAAATCGCTCGGGCCGTCCCCCGGCCATTAGTGTAATGGTAAGAAGGCCCTGTGACGTCGTAATTCATCCCATCTGTTCCATTAGAGCGCTCTCCGGTCGTCCGATGGGCCGTGAAGATAGCAGCTCCGCCGCAGCCGATAGCCATCGCCCTCCGCCGCGCGCTGGACCTCCGGACCCGCCCTTTGCCATTGTTCCATTAACATCATATAGAGGAATCGATTGCTACGAACCGAACGACACATACGAACTTCTTTGTTGTTAAACAAAACACAGCGACCCTTAGATCGCTAAGGATCGCTGCTCCTTCGTTAGTAGGCATTAAAACGAGTAAGCTGCTTATGATAATAAATTATTTTATTCCTCTCCGCTCTCTTTTTCTTTTGTTTCTTTAATATCAATGACAGATTCCTTTCTTCTAGTTAATCATAAACATTTAATATGAAAGGATCTGTAATCTTTTTGCTATAAGTAACATTATTGACGCTATCTCCCAGTGTTATGAGCAAATTATACAAATATAGCCTTTATTGAACAATACATATAGATGTATTGTTCAATAAAGGCTCTATTTGTACCTATAAAATATTTGGACTCGGTGCCTGGGAATCGATGAGTATGAGTTTACAAACTACAAGTCTTTTCTGACCGAAATTTTTTTATGAATCGGTTCTGTAAAGTCCCGAGTTGTCATCGGGAGGTATCCGCGATATGAACAAAGTTTGTTTATTTATGCAATACGTCACAACTTTTCGATTGAAAAAGTTCCGCCAACCGAGGCAGTGCTTCGATTGTGCGATCATTGCTTGCTGGAGCGAATGTTAGGATGCGTACTGACGGGCTGTATGTGGCGTACTGTTACATGTTACACAGGTTGGGTGTACACTTTTACAACGTGATCCCCAAAACAATTGAACAATCGGACCTACCAATGCATAAAAAGCTGAATTAAAAACATATACATAAGTAGAGGTTACTGTACAATATGAAAATTCCTTAATCACACAGAAAAATTATATAATTTTTAAGTATTTTTTAAAAAAGATTTTTGTATTATTTTTTAATATTAATTTATTTTTAATTATTGCATTATCCGTTTTCCATAACTTAAAGTACTTCAATGAGGGTTGTCTGGAGGAGATCGCTTTTAGCAATAAGACCGCCTTTGTACATTTAACTTTTTTTTGTCTCTGTATCTTTTTAAAGAATTTATCTATCTATCTATCTATCTATGATTTATTGAAAAGAGCAACTTTTGAGTTTCTTGTCGGCTCTTCTCAACAGGTCACTGTCTTCTCACCCAGTGGTAGAGACGTGGAGTTGCTACAACTAGATGAACTTGATGTACTTAAGTACACAACGCAAAACTCGTCGTTGCCAACACTCACTAATAGATCCTGGTCTTTAATCGTGATGTTTTTGTGGCAAAGTATTTACTAACAATCACTCCGCAATTGTATTCTATTTTTAAAATCCCACTTTTGAGTTTTTCCAACATTTTGATGATAATTATGTTTCACTTGCCTTTTGTTCATTATACGGCAGGGCAAAAGTAAACGGGCTTATTCTTATCGAATCACCGAGGGGCGAGTCCTGAGGAATGATTCGTTAATGAGTTTTGACCGCAAGCGACGCGTTAACTTGCTCCTGCGGACCGTCGGCGCCTCGTGATTACATTTATTATTTGGACCCGTTGTGCCCGGGTACTTCTTATTTACGGTCAAATGAACTCGGTCCAACGTTTTCGCATCTTTCTTAACAACGTGTTAAATTACATTTGTTAAGTCGAGCTTGCTACGAGTATAAAAAATCCCTTTTTTGTATTTATACAGAAGAAAAAATAGAGAACCAGCTGGAGACCAGGCCGCA
Organism: Mycalesis mineus; assembly: GCA_034621355.1. Classification (NCBI taxonomy): domain Eukaryota; kingdom Metazoa; phylum Arthropoda; class Insecta; order Lepidoptera; family Nymphalidae; genus Mycalesis; species Mycalesis mineus. Next base: position 148,801 of record JAXAVZ010000191.1, on the reverse strand, counting down.
CTGGACTATTATCAGCTAGAACTCCTTCTGTAACCTCGTGGGCCGTGCACTAGCCATACAACATTAAACATGGCATCGCTTTTGTTATAATTATATTTGGTCTTGGTTTTTCCTTCTTTTTTATTTCCTCAATACTCTGTCGAGGAACTTTTCAAAACTCTGAATTTTGGATTCCAATATACGTCCATTTCAACTTTGCCTGAAGGTACCCGAATTAGCTACCATTTTTAATCATGATGAAGAAATTAGAGAATGGTAATGAATATTATTCACAATTTATGTAAACGTAATAAATAGTGCAACTGCCCAGTTTCTTGCAGGCTCTATTCAGCTCTCCCTTTCAGACAGAAATTAGACCATATAATTAATGCCTTCAAAGTTAGTGTAACAGAAAAACTTGACGTGTCAAGTCAAGTGCTTGCAAACTATGCTCAAGATTAGAACATAAGAAGTGTTTAGCTAGGCGGGAGCTGTGCGGCGGGCGGGCGGCGGGCGGCGCGCGGTGAAGAGCAGCGTCTCGTGATAGCTAACATTTACTGAAGTGCGAGCAAACATGTGCGATGTTTGAACGAGCCGCTGTAGCACTTACACACGCTGCCTCGCGGGTAGGGTCGCCAGCAGGCCGAACCTTGTAGCCGGACAGAACTTTGGCCGAACAGAGACCTATGGCCGAACGTTGCGGTTAAAAGTCGAACTCACCATATTATTAAAGATTTTCTGCTTCAGTAATACTGAGATAGATAAGATAAAAATCGTATAAATCTACTAATTTCATTAAAATCTTGCTTATTCTAATGAAATGTGAACATTCTAACGCAAGCGTAACGTTCATTAAGACCGGACACGCAATCAAAAGCCTTAACTTTGTTTAACTTTATCCGGAAACATGGCAACGCTACTATCATTAGGGAGGGAGGGAGTAGGTACGTGAACAGGAAATATTTCTATACAATTCAATAAAAGACTCTATCTCTTGACAATGTTATCCTAGCCTCAAAACTACCTGCTTAGACTTTAAAAGAAACATTTGTTTTCGCCTGCGGTTTGTTCTTGGATTAAAGGAAGTCAAGGAGTAGGGCAGCAAGGCTGCAGGGGAACGCGGCTGGCCCTCAGATGAGAATAAAACAGGAACTTGCTCACTTTTGTGGAAATTATTCGTTGTACTTTTTACCATAGTAACCTGGACAAAATTAGTTGATAATGAAAACGTTCGTGCTACGTAGTGAAGCACTTTTGATTAAATAAAAGTAATTAGATATCATCAATTTCCCGTAGATTGGATTCGCTTATCAGCGGGCGGTGAGTGAGGTACAGAAAGAGTTGATCGTAAGCGATTAGCTGCAAGCGGCCCCGAGCGAGTGGCCGGCCGCAAGCCTCGGGGCGCAGATAAAGAGATTAGGCTCTTAACTTGTGGCGTCCCCTCCGCCCCCGCCCGCCCCGCGCACTCGAATCTTAACCTTCTGAATGCGGCGATCGATTGCGGGCAACAGTTCATCTGTTTAGCTAGAATAACTGGAAACTTGTCAAACTCCGGTAGACAGCGCTCGGGGAACTCATGTAACCAACTGTCAGTAAGTACTTTATAATTCAAGAGTCCGACTCGCGGTGAAGTACACACTTCACAGGATGTGCAAGGAATACGTCTTACAATCAGTTCGTTTGCATCAACTTGAGACTTATGTAGTTTAAGCCTCATATGTTTGTAATTTAATGAGCGTCTCTTATGTAGTTTAATGAGCGTGAGACTTAATTTCTAGCTGTGAGCTTCATAAGAAGGCTCAGTTGCTCAACGGGCGATGGAAGAGGTTCTCTGCGTGGTCGATTTAGAACTGGCAAGATACGTAGAAGAGCAAAAGTAACTGTCCGAAGTGGCAATGGGCGAAACACATTCGAACATCTGATATAGATCGTTCAATCCACCAAGGCTCGTCGTTTTTTGGTTCTACACGATACCGTACCGGAACGCTAAATCGCTTGGCGGTACATCTTTGTCAGTAGGGTGGTAACTAGCCATGATCAAAGCCTCCCACCAGTCAGACTTGGACCAATTCAGAAAATCTTTATCGGCGGTAATAAGCCAATCAAGTGACCTTTGTCGAAAGTCGAGTAGGTCAACCTGAAGGAAGGACAGGAGTAAGGAAGCAAAGGAGCGATATTCTGGCTAAGTAACATTTAAATATGTAAATAAATTAATCATAATTAGAATTATAGCATATACTTGTTTGTTGCATGCTCACAAGGCGGAATTTGGCTGATGTTTATTTCTATTTTATTACTATAGACGTTGGGGGCCGTACTTTACTATATACATTAGGCTAAATAACTAAAGAATAATGTATGGTGACAGCATATCACCGATCAGCACATTATGTGTGCAATTCTAGACGATAGGTAGGTAGACGATACTCTGTATTTGAAGTCTTACGCTACAGTTCACCGTACTAGCTACCGCTTGTGTCTCGCGCCAACAAATTTTAAAGCTCTATATTTAGGTAGCAAAAGTCAGCTTGATCTCATCGAATAAAACCCATTTTCTGTTAAAGAAAATTGAAAAATCCGGCGCATTACTTAATAGAACCACATTTTGCGTTTTCAACTATAATCTTTTAACGTAACATTTGCGATCATTTCGCGTCGTGCTTGTTATTAAAACGAGAGCTTTTTAACAACGGCCCATTGTGAGCCGCCCCGCCCCGCCCCGTGCTACCCCGCGCCGCCCCGCGCCGCCCCGCCGCACATTATAACAATTAGAATAGAAGCGAAGCGCGCCCGCTCCGCTGTTGCAATAACATCGCATCAAAGGAAACTTAAAAGTTATTTTTACTTAAATGAGTGGTCGTTGAAAACTCTAAAGGCCGCTAGAACCTTTAGTGTAAGTAGTCAACCTAATAAAAGATAAAGTTACTTTTGTAAATGCAGTTGCATATCGCTTATATAACTTGAAATGAGTCGCACTGACAGAACTCATGTAGAGCCTAGCAACTCTGCAAAGCCTAACTTCACAAACCCTACAGCTTAGTCAAATGCTTGGCCTTGACTTGGCCATTTCACTGTATCCTCACTGTAAGGGCATAAAGAGAAAAGATTATCAACTGTTCATTACATCTCTGTTATATTGTATTTGTATGAACTTTCTGTTGATAATGCTATAAACATAAAAGGTTAGTAGACTTCAAAACACATACAACATACAAGAAAAGATATGCAACTTTGCAATATTCTATTAAAGAAATGGACGTAACGGCTCCCCGTGAGATTATGCGTCAGCCTAAAATATAGAGGTTCATTATATGAATAATTAAATACAAATTGGCGAATATAATTATGTAAGTTGTCCGACCGGGCCAGTTTGACGACACCAGTGACGAAACTCGTCGCAAATTAGTCCTATTTATTGCTGTACTATCGTGAACCAGTTACCGTCACTATATTTTTATCGTTTATTTAAACTAACATTCCTTGTTCATACATTTTTATCTTGAAGTGCCTCTTCTAACAAATGTCGGTGATCATTTGGGACGCCCGAGTGGCGCAGTGGGTAGTGATCCTACTTCTGCGTCCTTGGCTGTGGGTTCGATTCCCACGTCTGGAAAATGTTTATGTGATGAGCATGGATAATTGGATTTATCTATGTACTATAAGTATTTACGCTTACTTTGGGGCTATATAGCGATGTGTGTAATTGTCCTATAATATTTATTTATTTATTATTTAAAAAACAAAAGAAAAAAAATTTTGGCTACTTGAAATTTGGACACAGCAGCCCTGAATAGTGACCTATAGTGCCTGCGCTCTAACATGGTGCCTGTGACATATGTCATTAACTTTCCGTTTCACTCTTGAAAGTTGAAGCGATTTACAAATTATGACTTAGTATTTCAGCTGTTCCAAATTCGTAATATACTAAATCGTTAATAGCTGTAGTAACTTAAATTTAAAACCGTTAAACCCAGCCAGAATGTTCTAGTCTACAAATAAAATCAAATTGAAAGAAAAATTAAGCAAAGTGTTGTAACGTATAACGTAACGCCATAGACGTGTCTAGTGATGGGACGTACTTCTACGATGAATAGTCGATATTTTTTTTAATAATAAACGTATATTGTAGTACAATTTTTATTTTTAAAAAGTCTATGATTTTATACAACAACAGAACATCAGGGAAAGTTTACTCAAAAGGTTGCAAAGAAGAAATATATTTTATTCGTCTAAACTTATATCAGAATTAGGAACATTTGAGTTGTCACTAAATTCATCATCTGAATCTATGACGAATATTATTAACAACTAGCGGTCTCCCGGTATTTCACCCGCGTAGTTCCTGGTCCCGTGGTAATATCTGGATACAAATTACCTTATGTCACCCCTCATGAGTTGAGCTATCATAAACAAAAGGTTTTTTTATAATCCGACTGATGACTGATGTAGTTTCAGAGATTAGCCAGAACAAATAAACAGACAGACAGACAATAATTGAAAAAAATGTTATTTTGGTGTATGTACGGTATGCATATATGCACAAACAGACACTGCAATTTTATTTATATGTATAGATGAATTAATTATGTTGTTAATATGGACGTTACGATCCTAATCAGACATAATATCCCTTTTTGTTTTATTCACGACCTTCGACCAGGCTTCAGGTTAATCTTTGTTGATGGCCTCTTGTACCAGTGCCTTTTGACGTAGGTATTAAAAAAAAAAGTGCCAACATGTTATTTGCCGTTAATGGCGGTGAGGTAGGTATTAATTTTTGTGGCGTGACTGAAAATTAAATGGGAATATGGAAAAAAAGTATTTAAATTCAATCAATCAAATAATCAATTATTTCATAGGTAATGCTGCGTTCGCAACGCTGATGTTAAACATGCTGATTTTATAAAGCTTCAAAATATGAATTGAAATTAAAAGCATACATGTTATTTGGGCCCAATAACATTATATCTAAGGACCAAGGTCAGACCTATTGTCATCTCTTCTAGAGCATAGGTAGGAGTTGGTGCCTTTTGACGCCGGACTAAGGCAATAAGCTCCAACTTTAACATTTTTATATCTACTCCGTTTTCCAATTCATCAACTCGCTGTTGCGGTTGGATTGGTTTGGGGTTTATTAACCTGTACCAAATGGTAAAGCGGGGCAGATTGAGATTTTCTTAATTTGTCTTGGTCTGGCTGGAGGAAGGCTATCGCCGTGGCTAGTTACCACCCTACCGAAAAAGACGTACCGCCAAGCGATTTAGTGTTCCGATACGATGTTGTTTCATTCTACACCTAACAAGTTAGCCCGCATCCATCTTAGACTGCATCACACATCAGGTGTGATAGCAGTCAATTGCCAACTTGTAGTTGTTAAAAAAATTATCGCAGGGACTATAGTCAATAAAAGTTTAATCCCTAGAAACTATGCATTACTATAACCGCGATAACAAAGTCTCCTCATAAATAACGATCAAATAATAATTTGCCTTTTAAGCTAATTTTTTTACAACATTAAAAATAGCTAGATTTATGCTGCGAGTATCGTCAGCGATAAACATGAATTTCTAAGCGTCACATCCCTAGTCACTGACGTCAACGTCATACTGACAACTGTCAGCCGCACCTTCTTACAGCAATTCGAGTATAGTGCTTTTACAGAACCACTGGCGAAGGATTTTCAGCCAGAATAATATTTTTCTTATATACTCATGCTCCGTTTGCCCTGGGTGACTAATTGCAGTAGGTCATATTTTGGTTCTCGAAGTATCTGCCCCAGGCACTTCAACTTCTTTTGTTTTACAGTATGTAGAATCTCCCGTAATATTTCATGCATTGCTATGTTGTTTCATTTAGTACTTTGTCCTTCCAGGAAATCCTTAACATTCTTCTGTATACCCATATTTCGAAGGCTTCTTTATCGAGGCTTCCTTGAGCATCCACGCCTCTGCTCCATGCATACCTCTATACAATAGAATAGAGAAAATTTATTTCTTGTTACAAAGAACTTTCTTTCTCTTGTAAAATGCAGTACTGTTTAAACTTGTACTTTGTTGTATACACATACTTTATACAGATATTGGAAGATTTTTTTGCATTTGTATAATGTTTTCTGTACATATTCGTTTTCTCGGAAGCCGTGATGTGGTGATAATTGTCAGCTAACTCGAGCGCACTGCGCGTTGCCTCCTCTACTTCACCGCTAATTTTTGGCTCATATATAGATGCCACTCTATCTTGCTTTTATTTTGGAAATATATGACAGAACACTCGGCACCGCACGTAGTGTCGTACTTTTCTTTTAGCTCTAAAAATTTAAAAGTATTTTAGCAGTAGTAGAGGGAAACCGATAGATGTGGCGGTTTACGAGCGAGTAAAGAGGTTTTTAAAACAAGAAAATGTCACGCATTGGATGTCCAACGATTGGTAGTTTCAGATATAAGCCGGAACTTTTCTAGCGACGATAGAGGCAGTCTGCAGACAAATGGATCTACGGCGAGGAGCTCAGCAACATGACATTCAATTAAATCCTGGTATTGACTATTTGTTCATAGAGAAGCAATAGTATTGATAAACAAACATACGAGTAAGCCGGTCGTGATCTTGCATGCGGTAGTCAGCAACCAACACATAGAGTCATTCGGGTCAAGTGCGCGCACTTTACTGTTTACAGCCTCACAGAGCAGAACCAAAGCAGAAATTGGAAAATAAAAAAAATGTTTCGAAAAGAATGTTTATTAGCCTACAAATTGAAATAGAAAATAAAACATCCTGTTCTATAGTTAACAAAAAAAATCGAAATTTTGATAGTAAGTCGGAGTGCGGACACTTGACCCGTATTGCGGGTAAGTGTACGCAGCCCTGTGGGGTAAGTAGACGCAATAGGGTAAGTGAGCGCATATCAATATATAACAAAGAAATTGAAATAAAACTTAGATCATCACACAAAAAATATAAAGCCTTCTTAACGAAATATTTAGTTTTCATTTAAACACAGTCAAAAGTATGTTAAATTCTAACTTTAAGTCTTGTAAAGGTGATCTATATGTTATTAAATCTTCATGAATATTCTTACCTCTAGTACACAAATAAAACAATGAACACTACAGATATAAAGTAGTTTAACATTAAACCTGTTGATATGAATGACAATATCATGTTCAAAAATTTGTAGAATTTTAAATCAAATTGGAAGAATAATCACAAACAAATATACTATTATCACCTTCCTGAGAAACAAACAATCCATGCCATCAATCCTTATTCTTTACGCATTGAATCCATTCTTCTGTTGGTGGGTCAACATATTTATCTTGACATAGATAACGGGGAGCAAATGGGCTAGAAGGTCTAACTTTAAAAGGATTTTTTTTAGTTTAAGCGCGTGGGTAAGTGAGCGCATGCGCACACTTATCCGCGCACACTTTACCCAGAATGCCTAATATCAAACAAATGGCCGCCGACTTGCATACACTCAACTTAACCTTAAATAATACTTTAAAAAAGACAGGAGAATATGCACTTCAAAAACTAAAACGTAGCTTACCGTCTTCACATAACAATTTTAGAAGTATCCGTGTTTTCCAACACGCTAAAAAGTTGAAATTAAATCAACAAAAATACTTTTTTGACAATTACTAGCAGAGTGCACGGAATAAGGCGTTTGGGCATGCCGAAACTAATTCACCTTGCCGGTGCCCCTGATTGACCAAAACAAACTCCTCACCTCCAGTGCCCCTTCTTGGAGATAGAAGCAGTGCGCTCACTTACCCACTGCGCTCGGTTACCCCGAATGACTCTACCGGTCGTGACCTTGCATCCGGTAGTCGGTAATAACACGAGCCGGCGACTTACCACCTATTGGTAAATGCTTCCAATGCATTTCGCAAATTATATTGAATAAGTTATGTAAACAAATTAAATATCTTCGCAATTCACGATGTTTTGTTCATGTTACGGACACCCTTCTGTATCTTCGTATAAAGATCCAATTTGTGTAGTTTATTAACCGGATCTACGAGTTTTTATTAATCATTATTTGTTTAATACCTTGTACGAGTATAAGTAAAAGGTCGTCCTTACGGCCGGTTTATATCATTCCATTATAACTCGCATATTTTTGATTAAAATTGTACATTTTCAATCAAGTTTTGTAATGTATTAGCAGGATGTGATGTTTTAGATGTGAGTAATTTAAAATCAAGAGCCAGGGAGTATACGGTTATTTCACTGTTGTGTAATAGTTTTCAAAAATTTCATCACCAAAATTATTTTTAGTGAAATAATCAAAGTTCATTATTGTCACGAAAAAATATTTTTCTTATGTAACCAACTTTTACTAAAACATTAAAATTAATACATATAGGGTCTCTTGTCTTGTATAGTGTACAATCAACAACAGACAAAATACTGGAATAATGTGAAGCAGCCTTTACTACTAACGACCAGTCGCGATATTTAGACATCTCTATCATAGTTCCTAGTATTTGGTTAGATTAACACGTCGCGGAGATGCTGTTTGAGTATCTGGTGGTGTTGCTGGTGGTGCTGGTGGTCGTGCTGGTGAGGCTGCGGCCCAGCAGGCAGGTGCAGCTGCACCGGCGGCTCGGAGCTAACTTCGTCTACGTGCCAGTGGTCGGACACGCCTATAAGTTCATCGGCACTCATGAGGGTCAGACACTTCTTACTTCTTTTAAATTGTGCTTTATATGTGGCGAGAAGAAATCTTCTACAGAGATACGAAAAAATTAAGTAATTACCAAAAATATTTATTTCATGAAACTTTGGATCATTAAATGAATTTTTAATATTATTCTCAGTAATGCTGTTAATAATAATAATAATAATAAAAACTCTTTATTACACCAAAAATATGGATATAAAAATGAGAACATAAAAAAGGTATAAACAATAGTTTATCGGTGTAACGGCGGCCTTATTACTAAAAGCAATCTCTTCCAGGCAACCGTCATACGAATAGAGAATAGCGAATACAGAGGTGGTTGGTGCACAAATGACAATTCAATAAAAACAAGCATATTTATAATATACATACATACGATTACATATTATATTACACATTAAGATACACAAATATGAATATAATATACATATATAAACTAAATAAAATACATATATAAATTATTATAAACATACTTAAACAGAGCATACACACATACTTAATACAATACTTACATAGATAGGTAGTGGTTTTTAAGACGACTTTTAAATATAAAAAGAGATTTTGAATGCCTGATCTCCCGTGGCACTTCATTCCACAATTTTACGGCCTTAACAGTGAATGATTCACTATATCGATGAGTCCGACTGAGAGGAATTGATAGTTTATTATCGTTGCGGGATCGATGGTTGAGAAGATGGCCAGAACCAAGAAACTGAAACCTCTCTTTTAGATAAGGAGGAGAGTGATGATGAAATAGAATAGAGTAAAGAAGTGAAAGCATGTGGAAATATCGGCGCTGAGGTATAGTGAGCCATTTAAGGCGGACACGATATTGCGAAATGTGATCAAATTTCTTTAACCCAAATATGAATCTTATGACCAGATTTTGCAATCGTTCAAGTTTGTTGACAAGATTTTGTGGAAGGTCGCAGTAACAAGAATCTGCATAATCAAGTAAAGGGAGAAGGAGGGAATTAGCAAGAGAAATTTTAGTTTTAACCGGCAACAAGTTTTTCCATCTTCTCAACCTACCGATAACCGCAAAAATCTTTTGGCTAACAGCGCCAACCTGGGGAACCCATGAAAAAGACTCGTCTAAAACAAGACCGAGGTTTTTAACGGAGCTACTAAAGTTCAATTCAGTGCCGTCTAACAACAGAGGAGGGAGTGAGGAAATGTTGATTTTTGAGATTTGCTGACGTGAACCAATAATTATTGCCTGCGACTTATTTGCATTGATCGATAAACCATACGACTTACTCCAAGAAGCAACTGAACTGAGATTTGAATTTAGATTAACTAACGCGTTGTCTAGAGTATCGGTAGACGATGTTACATAGATTTGCAGGTCGTCAGCATATAAATGGAAGGAGAGGGAGAGGAGATCAAGATCGAGCTGTTAATTTAAATCATAAAACTTTAAAAGCTACGAAGTTTCCAAATGCAGCCAGTCAAGTCAAGTTGTCATTTCTCAAGTAAAACCCCCTCGACACAGGGAAGCTCTGGCAGCTTGCTCGTATTGGGATGTGGGACCTATCTATATTAATATTATAAAGAGGTAAAGTTTGCAAATTTGTAAATAAAGTTCTGTCGGGGCTAATCTTCGGAACTATTGATCCGATTTTAAAAATTCTTTCACCAGTAGAATGCTACTTTATCGGTGAGTGTCATAGGCTATATTTTATATTTGTATTGTATATATTATCTGAGTTATCATAATTTTTGTCGCGCGAGTCGGACCGTGAAATTTATTAAATCGGCTTTATACGCGTACGCTGCCTTAGCTATTGGATATAATTGAAAAAAGTCCGCGATAGCATATATCTATCTTTTATATTTTGGCAGATATATAAGTTTTTGTGTTTTAAAAAATCATTTAATTCATATGCTTACGTTTACATCGTCAACTAAACTTAAATCCTTATCAAAATAAATTATTTAGTAATTATAAGGATATTATAGAGATAAGATTTGCCTTTTACAGTATGTTAATTAGTTATATAGTTTCGGAGATATTACAAAATTTCTATAAAATATAACACTGCCGTAATAGCGTCCAAATTAAGTTGACCTCCTCCGTGTTATGTTATACGTAGTGAATAGGGGTCAACATTTTGGTACTGATAATCTTTGAAAATTCGATCTTTAATCTTTTCTTTCAATTTATTTGGCATGGCAGACCATATTTATATAATATACGAAAAAGTTTTTTCGTTTGTTTAAACGGGCCTATCTCTAGATCTGCGTGTCGGATTGTAAATAATTTTGTTTATTATGAAAGCTTGACTCAAAAGTGAAATAGACTATGTAATACAAGCTATACACATCAGCTTATAGCCATAAATATAATTATATTGTTAATGTTAATGTACTGTAATATCATACAATGTTTAACAAAAATGTAAATCTTTAGTAGGTACATGGGACGGGACGAAAGATATTACTTGACGGGAAACTATAAAAAAATTCAATTGAGAGGGGAGCGGGGATAGCGCAAAAAAGGGTACCTAAGAGGTTTCCACGCGGACGAAGTCGCGGGCGACTGCTAGTCTACACATAAAAGAGCAACGTTCTCTGCAACGGTCGAGTCACCTCGTATTGGATCTATTCTGCATCGATTTCACCCGCTGCGTTACTCACGGCTCGATTGGCACTTTGCTGTTCAACTGATAGGATAAATAAAAAAAGACAGCAGAAAGTAAATTATATCTTTACTTTCTGCTGTCCTTAATTATAGCTATTTCGATGCTTGAAACATTCGATCCCGTATTTAATTACACAAAGTGATTGTAAAGTTTATTTTTATTCTATTGCATTCCCAATATATTGCAACAATTACATTGTCTTGTTTTTTACAATAATTGAATACGACGGTGAATATTTTATATTCAAAGAAGAGACTAATCCAGCTTCAAGTTTTAGTCGCTAGGGTCGAGTTAATTGATCAATAGAGTGGAAATAGGTTCCATTTTAAATATTCATTCCACGGTAAAGACTTGCTCAGACTGCGGGCTGCGTTTGTTCAGATAAAGAGGAATATTATCGGCAAACAGTCCACATGCTAAGACGACGGAATAAACTGTTTATAGTCATTGGACTTAGACTCATTGGAGTCTAACGTGCACTCACACCAGTTTGTTCTTATAAGCCCATAAACTGTAGGCTCATATTATACTTCTATTATCCATTTTGGATGTGGTCAGAGAACTTTGTATAGGGACTGTGAAGTTTTAAGTCTTAAAAAATTAACTGCGGAACATAGTAAAGTATCAGGTAGCTTTAATCTGATGGCTCTCAGATCATTAACCTATTTCAAAAATATAACCAAACCGAACACTCTTTCTACAGTTAATATAATCATAGTTCTCATTATCCGTGAACCGACTACTCTAATAAATAATTAAATAATAATTACTAATTAAATTACAATAAAATTACATAATTATGAAGCTCCTTAAGTAGCGCGTACTGTTCTCAGACCGCATGTCGCTGTTCGCCGAGCTGGCCCGCCAGGCGCACGCCAGCCCGCACGGCGCCGTCAGCTTCTGGTTCGCGCACTACCTGTGCGTGTGTGAGTATATCGTCCACACAACGAGACATACAAACAAATAAACATACAAGCACTACGATGACTCGCAAATGTTTGCAGCCATATCAGAGCCGGTGTGGGCGGGCGCGGTGCTGAAGAGCTGCTTCGACAAGTGGCCCATCACGTTCTTCATGCGCCACCTGCTGGGCAACGGCTCCGTGTTCGGAGACGGTCAGTTTATATCACATACAAATATTTTTTTTACTAGATAACAAAATCCCGCCAAAACATTTTCATGTAAAATGTTGTCAAGACTAGAACAAATGACTCGTACCGTTAAAAAAATTATCAGATCTCATGTAGAGTAAAGCTTCTAACTCTACAAGGCCTTCACAAACCCTACAGTTAAGTGCTTGGCAATTTCTCAAGTAACTTAACTCTTAACTTACTTAAACTCTTAACTTTATACAAAATATATGGCTTGGCCATTTTGCTATGTTCACATACCCGTAGGCGCAAGGTGAAACATTTACCAAAATTTACCAAATTTAAAATTACAACTTGTACAATATTAACTTTCTTTAATATAAATTACAATCTTTGTTTAATCTAAGAAAAAAAGTTATTGTATAGTCTGTGTCACCAAAAAACTTTCTTTTTGCTGTGATTTGACAAGTGTAGGAGTAAAATTAAATGGAATAAAAAATACTTTATTTTTTCATGTTTTACTGTGCTCTCGATAATATTATAAAAAACCCCAATAAAAGTTGAAGAGTTAAGTAAGTAAGTTCAAGAGTTGAAAAATCTTTAAAATAAAGTACAATAAAAAATATTTGAACAAATCAACAATCAGAACTGTAATAAATAATAGTTTAAAAAAACTAAAAACACGCTTTTTATAGAAACCCAAACTAAAAAATTGAAAATAATTTTAATAAATTTAAATTAAGAATAGTGTTAAAATTTTCATTAACTATAAATTAATAATTTAGTGTAAATAAAAAAAAATTATTTTATTTTAAAAAAAGGGTGGGGTGCATGGTGTCAATATAGTTATAAATATTTTATTGACAGATATGAGTATCTTAAAAAGCACCCCACTTTTCTATTTTTTAGTTTGGGTTTCTATAAAAAGCGTGTTTTTAGTTTTTTTAAACTATTATTTATTTTTTACTTTTTAGTTTGGTTTATTTATACAAGCGTGATTTTTTAGTTTTTTTAAACTATTATTTGTTGATTATCAAAAATATTCATACTATGTTTCATAGTAAGCGTCGACATCGAATTCACATTCGATGTTTACAATTCTTATTTTTACTTACAATCTGTACCCGCATTTGCCTGTGCCCCACCCTTAGCACAGTGACCAAGGAAACCACAGAAACCTGGCCAGAGTACAGTCGGCACGGGAGCGAGCCTTGGAAGTCGCAGAAAAACTGCGACTGGTCGCTAGTAATTTATTTATTAGTGAGAATAAAATAATTATTTAATAAATATTATAAATACGGGGGATCAGAGCCTGAGAAACGGCTACCAGAACCAAGGAAGGCCGCAGGCGCGCAGATTACCCACGGAGAGTTACATACTGACATACTGACATACTGACAAACTGACATACAAGTGAATCTAATAAAAAGCGTGTAAAAATAAAGTTTGAGAGTTTCCTCGTCATCATCAGATCATGACTTAGTTAACATTAAACCAACTGGAATCTTTCAAATACTGTAAACCGTTAAAGAGCTCCCTCGCTGTCCTTCTTCTTCTCGCCAGACCCTCAATGACAGTCACAGCCCATCTAGATGTAAAGTTTATTTCATTTAGATCGAGCCCAAAACAAGGTAGTTACTGTAAACTACTTTATTTTTTCATGTTTTGCTGTAAATTTCTCATCGCTTATCACCCCACCATAGTACTGTAAGCCGTAAAAAACCCAACCAGAAAACAGTCACAGTCCATAAAGTAAATTTCTCAGAGTTTCAGAACAATCTTTAGCATAAACAGACCTCAATGACAGTACAATAAAAAATATTTGAACAAGTCAACAATCAGAACTGTAAAAATAACATTAAATACTTATCGGAAAAACTAACACTGTTGTCCCTACAATTTTTGAAAGTTCCCCTCGGTTTCTCCAGGATCCCATCATCAGATCCTGGTTTCCTTGTCATGGTACCACCACCGGACTATCTACTTTCCAACAAAAAAAGAATTATCAATATCGGTTCATAAACGACGAAGTTATGCGCGAACACATATACGAGTTACATACTGACAAACTGACATACTGACATACAAGTGAAGCTAATAAAAAGCAAAATGTAATGAGATTGTTCAGTGCTCAAAATCCTGATTGTTCCATAGTATAGAACTAAAAGTGCTTGCAATAAAAACATATAGTAGTATTATTTGTCCGATTAAGCTCGCGTACCTGAACTTTATTGAACAGTTAACACTCGCACTCGTAAATAATACGAGCGTGTGGCACCGAGCAGCGAGCACCGAGCACCGAGCAGCGAACAGCGAGCGAACATTACACCGCCTCAGAATGTATTCGTAACAGTTTACATTACGTACTTGCAGAAGACATATGGCGTCTCCGGCGAAAGATTCTCAACCCCATCTTCAGCTCCAAATACTTCGACAGTCACGTGCAAGTGTTCGAGAGGAACAATGAGATACTGATGCAGCAGCTAGCGGGCGCGGCCGGTGCAGGCGACGTGTCCGTGTGGGGCTACTTCAGCTCTTACGCCATGGACTCCGCTTTTGGTAATAATTTATTTCTATCTACGCACTCTTGTTTTTACAATAATAATTGACGGATCAAGCAATTAGTCCATCACACCATAAGTTGCCGTTGTCTTTAAGAGCACCACATCGGAGAGCATTTCAGGAACATATCCTGCAAAGTGCCCTTTACTTATCAAATGGAAAAATAGGTATTAAGCCCCTGTGTTTTTAATAGCACACTTGGCACGGAAGATAAATATGGTATTACTTATTTATACAGATTACTCCCGTCACTAAAAACTCTAGTAAAGAATATTCTTAATTTAAAGGTAGATAACTAATTTGTGTAGTAATACTACTTGTACTATGATATAATGTTCTCATAATATAATTTTAATAAGCTGATTTGGATTCCAATAACTGGAATTTTAGATATGAGTTTTGGAGAGAATCTCAACGCGCAACGGAATCCAAACCACCCGTTTGCCGTGGCCTTCCAAGACTACTTCGAGGAAATAGCGGTGCGGATCTGCCAGCCGTGGCTGTTCAGCTCGGCCATCTACGCGCTGCTGCCCGCCGCCACGCGCCAGGAGCGTCGCCGCGCACTCATGTGGGACTGCGTGGAGAGAGTAGAGTCATTCGGGGTAACCGAGCGCAGTGGGTAAGTGAGCGCACTGCTTCTATCTCCAGGAAGGGGCACTGGAGGTGAGGAGTTTGTTTTGGTCGATCAGGGGCACCGGTAAGGTGAATTAGTTGCGACATGCCCAAACCCCTTACTACGTGCACTCTGTTAGTAATTGTCAAAAAAGTATTTTTGTTGATTTAATTTCAACTTTTTAGCGTGTTGGAAAACACGGATACTTCTAAAATTGTTATGTGAAGACGGTAAGCGACGTTTTAGTTAGTGAAGTGCATATTCTCCTGTCTTTTTTAAATCATTATTTAAGATTAAGTTGAGTGTTTGTAAGTCGGCGGCCATTTGTTTGCTATTAGGCATTCTGGGTAAAGTGTGCGCGGATAAGTGTGCGCATGCGCTCACTTACCCGCGCGCTTAAACTAAAAATCCTTTTAAAGTTAGACTTAGCCCAATATTATTCCCCGTTACCTATGTCAAGATAAATATGTTGACCATCAGAAGAATGGATTCAATGCGTAAAGAATAAGGATTGATAGCATGAATTGTGTGTTTCTCAGGAAGGTGATAATAGTATATTTGTTTCTGATTATTCTTCCAATTTGATTTAAAATTCTTCAAATTTTTGAACATGATATTGTCATTCATATCAACAGGTTTAATGTTAAAACACTTTGTTTGTAGTGTTGATTGTTTTATTTGTGTACTAGAGATAAGTATGTTCTTGAAGATTTAATAACAGATAGATCTCCATTGCAAGATTTAATGTTAGATTTTAAGATACTTTTGACTGTGTTTAAATGAAAACTAAATATTTCGTTAAGATGGCTTTATATTATTTGTTTGATGATCTAAGTTTCATTTCAATTTATTTGTTATATATTGATTATTTATCGAATGCGCTCACTTACCCTATTGCGTCTACTTACCCCACAGGGCTGCGTACACTTACCCGCTATACGGGTCAAGTGTCCGCATTCCGACTTACTATCAAAATTTTGATTTTTTTTGTTAACTATGGAACAGGATGTTTTATTTTCTGTTTCAATTTGTAGGCTAATAAACATTCTTTTCGAAACATTTTTTTTATTTTCCAATTTCTTCTTTAGTTCTGCTCTGTGAGGCTGAAAACAGTAAAGTGCGCGCACTTGACCCGAATGACTCTAATATTACTGCACTGTTACTGTTTCATATGCTAACATCCCCGGTGAATACAAATGCTGTAGTGGTTCATTGTTAATTACCAAATCAAACATTCTAACTCAATGGACAAATAAAACTAATGGAATCGGTTGTCAATTAAGGAAAACAATACGCCTGGCGTGCAGCGTTTCAATATTGATGTTTTAGCGACACTAGTTGTGTCAAGCGATTTCTGTTGCATAGATTCCGTTCGATTGTATCGAGAAATCTGTTGTTATCGAACCTCTATATCTCCAAATAAGTAACTCAGCTAAATTTTCAAGCTAGCAAAGCAAAGTTAATCGAGCGAATTACCGGCCTCCGTGGTGCAGTGGTATATGTATGGAGCGCACTAAAGAACAATGGTCTGATATTTGTTGATGGAATTCGTAAGTGTCTACAAATGTAAACTATTACAGTTTACGTAAAATAATTTATTTTATTTTTTCAATCCGTATACAAGGTCCGAATAAGTCCTTTAAATAAAATAAAAAGTTAGTCATTACATTATCATAGTTGAGTATGGCAACCACGCAATAATAACACAAAGAAAGATTCAATATGACATCTGTCGGTCAACTAGGGACAGAATATCGAAAAGAAAGTATCGATACTGTACACATAAGTAGTATCGAACCAAATCGATACTTATTACCGGTTAAACTAACTCTTTTGTGTGCCGAACTACTCGTGTTCAATGATTTTAGCTTAATTTCAATAGAACAAACCTATAAAGTAATAACAATGGCGAACTAATAATACTTATTTTGAAATGTCAATAAATATTTTGATTTATAAACGCGTATTGCATTTCAATTCTTAATCATGACAAATATTCCATGCCAAAGTTCAATCTTACTTGGCGGCATTTTATACTATACTAAGAAAATAAACGAATAATAGTCAAATATAATATCAAGTATCAAAAGTACGGAGTAGGTTATTTTTTGAAGGAAAGGAAGATAATCATGATAAGAACAAGTATTTTTAGACGTAATTTAATGTATAAATTAGTATGTTCGATATAATTAAAATTAAGTTTTAAGTCATTTCCTGAAAACTATCGAGTAAATGTATCGAATGTACTCGATACTCCAAAGTATCGATGCTTTTTTGTCTAAAACTTCAAACATAAATATCTTTAATTCCAGACTTCACACAGTATAAAACCTTGAGAAAAAATTGCTCAGAAATAATTTCTCTATAATTTTATATTTTTTTCATTCATAGACGCAAAAAAAAGTCGTCAACAAAAAATTGTTAGGAAAATAACCATTGTTCTTTACGGAGGTCCTGGGTTCGGTTGTTGGCTGGGCCGATAAAGATTTTCTAAATTGTGGCTGGTTCTTACCAGTACAACTGGTAGTTACCACCCTACTGACAAAGCTCTAACAACTCAAGCGATATATCATTCTGGTACGATCTCGTGTAAGAACTGAAAGGGGTGTGGATTTGATACTACTCCTTTCAGGGTACCCCGCTCCGATCCTTGATTGCATCATCACTTAACATCTGGTGTGATTGCGGCAGGGTTAATTTGTAAAGAATAAAGCAAAAAAGAATAGTTTTTGTGACCTCGTCTGATATGACGATTATATGTACCTACAAATAAAACTGTCAACTTGTGTATGACTAGTAAAACCGATATTGCGTTACAATTCTTCATTTTACATTTTTTTTGGTGCTGGTTGGTTTTTAACATTCTAAGAAGTTTTTTGTAATATAATTTCACTTTTCGATAGTAGTCTAGTTATAACAATATTTTGTGACTATTATTAAAAGTTCTTTTTTCAGTTAATAGATAAGAAGAAACAAGCATCCAAAAAACAACTTCAAAATAATATGGATCATGATAATAGTGAGTATCAAAAATTTGAGGAACAAAGTCTTTATTTATTTTATTTAAACATCTTTATTGCAAATAAAAAAAAGGAACAATGGTACAATATAAACTTAAGCGCAAAAGGCGACCTTATCACATTCGGACCTTTACATTTGAGTGACGGGGAATTGCAATAAAAATAAAGAAGAATTAATGTACAATTGAAGAGGTACAATATATGAATAAACGTACAATAGATTACATATACAATAAAATAGATATCATACATACAAATTAATAAACATATACCTACATATAAAAAAAAAAATATAAAATACTAATAAATACATACAAAAATATAAATACACATAAATATATATTTGTACATGAAATAAATAAATTACAATGATAGATAGTGCTGTCTAACTCTGTTTTTAAATATCGCTAACGATTTTGACCCTCTTATGTCATCAGGGAGTGCGTTCCATAGTGAGATTGCTCTATGAGTGAAAGAATCCAAACCAGTTTGTGTGTTACACTTGATTGAACGAAGTATGTGTTCCCTGCACGATCGCTGAGACTCCTCAGAAGTGCAAGGTCCAAGGAATTTAAAGCGCTCTTTGAGATAGGGGGGTGTCCACGGAAGAAACAGAATACTATAAAGAAGGGAAAGTACATGTAGATTACGCCTAGAAAGTCTTGTTGGTGATTCGCACCTTGCTATCTAATAAAAATGTCTTATCGGCAGTGCACCCGTAATATAAACATTTTATGTCTCTACATTAAATTTTAACACTTTTATGACTCCTAAAACTTTAATAACAAAATCTGAGAGAAACGTCCGTAATAATTAAAATAATCTTTTTAGCGAAAACACATACAGGCGAATTTAAATCATTTCTGGATCTGTTGATTGAGTGTTCTGGAGGTGATGAGGGATACACGAACACAGAGCTGCGCGAGGAGATACTGATGATCATCCTGGGAGCTACGGACACTTCTGCCACTACCGCCTGCTTCACAGCGGTGCTCCTCGCCTACTACCCTCATGTGCAAGACAGAGTTTACGAAGAGTTAGTACTGGCTGATCTACACTTGAAAGTTTAATAGTTTTCATGTTATCAAGTAATCAATTATTAATGCCTTAAGACTGCTACTAAATCCAGCGACGTCTTTCGAAAACAAATTCCTCCATCTAGGTGGGAATTTTTCAGCAGCAAGTTTTTCCACTTTTATGGTTTTCCGTTTATATCTTGTAATTATTTAATAGTCCAGTCGTTTTAGGTTTTATCTACGTAAGAATTCCTAGTGAGCTGATTTTTTCTATACACCTTTAAAAGCTGCAGAGGCGCGTGGTGATAAATATGGAAGAAGTGTAAAGGAGCGTGTGAATTTTGAGTATGACTTAGTATCTGCCTACGGGGGAAACCATGTAAAAATAAACGCGCCCTGCATTCTACCTCGAAGGTGGTGAGGAAACGAGTGTGATAGATTATTTATATTATGATAAATTATTTAAAATAAAGGAGTAAAGAAAAAGACTAGTATTCTTGTGTGTATATTTTATTGTCAAGTTTACATTAGTCTATTGGATTACTTTTGATAAATTTCGACACATTTGTAATGAAACTTACCGCTGTTAATAATTTATCTCTATTCTAAAATTGTTTTAACATCATTAATAAATACAAAATAAATTAATAACGTTTAATTATATTTTACAGTATTAAATAGTTATAGAATATTTTAATTAGACTATTTTGATCGTTATCATATAGTCACTTTCTCGGCGCTTTACTCCGAAAACGGTTAATTCTACAGAAAAATGCAAGAGACATTGTTTGTAGAGCTCGCGATATTTGCGAAAAACTGATTTTCGTGACCTTTTGACCTTTATAACTTTTTTAGCCGGCACGATATCAATGTCGATTTTTCACATCTTCATTACAATGCCGTAATAAAGGTGTATACAAAAATTCAGCTCACTAGGAATTTTTCCGCAGATTGGGGTTTAAAATAGCTAAAATGACTGGACTATAATTCCAAACAAACGTGGATCGAAAATAATTTTTCACTAACATGTTATTTTCAAGTTATACACAATAGTTAGTACCTTATTATTTAATACACGCTATTGAGAAATGCTGCATTATGAGACAAAAGAGAGGTAAACATATAAATTAGCTAAATGTGCCAGAGTAATCTACGATCTCTTGCTTCTGTACAGGATTCAGAATGTTCTGGGTGATTCTGATCGTGCAGTTTCTAGTGACCTAGCGAGTCTCAAATATCTAGACGCAGTGGTGAAAGAGGCGCTGCGGCTGTACCCTCCCGTGCCGGTGTTTTTGAGGAGGTGCACCAAAGATGTGAACCTTTGTGAGTACTTCCTGAGTATTAGCTTTTTAACCGACGAAAAAAAACCGAGGAGGTTCTCAATTTGACACGTATATATTTTTTTTTATGTATGACCACGCATAACTTTTTACAGAGTTGTCCGATTTTGATAATAACGTGGCGATAAATCACTAAAAAGTAAGAAATAAAATTTTTTAACAAAAAATAAAACCGACTCAAAACGCAAAAAAAGTAAAAAATAATCATTTAGTTTCTTTACTTTACTTAAGCATATCTAGGAGTCGGTGCCGGCAAGGTTTCTACTTTAAGGACGTTACCTAAAATCAACAAACTGCTTTACTACGTAAAATAAATGTTCCTTAAACTGGGTTGGCACTGACTTCATAGATATGCTTAAGTAAAGTAAAACAACTAAATGACACAGTTATTTTTTACTTTTTGGTGCGTTTTGAGTCGGTTCTATTTTTTGTTAAAAAATTTTTAATTAACTAGCCGTCGTTTACTATGTTGAACGCATCTTTTACTCATATTTGTTTTGACTGCAGCGTCCGATATAACCCTACCGGAAGGCTGTGAAGTAATGCTGAACATATGGGGCATCCATCGCAACCCGCGCTACTGGGGCGCAGACGCGGACCAGTTCCGCCCGGAGCGCTTCTTGTCCGCTACACCCCACCAGCTCGCCGCATTTATGCCCTTCGGACACGGACCACGGAGTTGCACTGGTAACATTACGATTGTCGTAAAACGTGAAAGCTTTGCTTTACCGAATTTATAGGAACGTCACGCTACGAAGCTTTATTTAAGAGAAAGTCTACAAGACTATCCAGTTATTCCTGCCCAAGCCACGCTGCCCCGGTATGGGTGGCGTGTTATGTTGGCTAATTTTGTGAGGTAGTAATTCATAAGGAACATGGTCTGCAGGCATGCGTCTAGCGCTAGCGTCGCTGAAGCTGTCGCTGGGCGAGCTGACGCGGCGCTTCCGCCTGCTGCCCGCTGCCGGCTACTCTTGCAGCGTGCACCAGCCGCTGAGAGTCACCTTCGAGCTAATGCTGAAGCACGTACACGACTTCAAAGTGCAGTTGGAGCACAGAGCTTAGAGTATTCCTCAGGAAAATCCGCCACCTTCATGGCTCTACCGATCTCCCAGTCATATGGACCGAATCGTAAAAAGGCAAGCCCGGAACATGCTCTGGGTGTGTTTCCCGGGCCGCCTTTTTTTTTGACTGTTGTATATAATCTATCGTCCTAGTTCTATATATTATAACTTTCATACATTAAATGTGTAAAGGCAACTGGTTCACCGTCCCCCTCTCAATTTAATTTTTTTATAGTTTCCCGTGAAGCAATATTCGCCGTCCCGTTGAAACCACTTTTGTGTTGACATCAGTGCTGATCAATAATTGATATTCAATAGATATTTCACTCTTGATCTGATAAGCAAAAATAATTTTACGATCCGACACGCAGTTTTAGCCCGTTTAAACAAACGAACAAACTCTTCCGTGACTAAATAGATATTTGAATAAAATCATTCCTATTCATCATCGTATATATAACATTTAGACCGTCCTTGTGACGCTCATAACCCAAAAATATATTTTATTTCATATAATTATTTTCATTAATATACTACCTAAACTGTACTTGTATGAAAAATTTATTTTTAAGATTATCGCATGAGTAAAATTAATGTGGTCCAAAAAAATTCAAGATTTTTAAATAAAAAAATGTTTTGCCCTCGATTGATAGGTATAGGGTGTCGCGTACTTTTTTGTAGATATTTATAAGATCTCAGTTAATTAGAACATTTTATGGTTCCTTTCCTAGATTAGGCAGTGAAAATTACTTTTCTGATTTTTTGCACCTTGTGTCCGAAAAACCCAAATATTTTACGGAACCCTATTTTTTTCCAAAATAAAATTTAGCCTATGTTACTCGTGGATAATGTAGCTTTCAATGGTGAAAGAATGTTTAAAAACAGTCCAGAACTTTTTAGCCTATTCTTACAAACAAACAAAGCTTATAATTTAGTTAATTTAACTGGTACAACGCAAAAATATACTTGATATACAGTTCAATATGTTAAGATATTTTTACGTTCTTTAATTTGAGTAAAATCTTCCTTCTTGACATTTAGACCGTCCTTAACCCAAAAATTAATTCATATAATTATTTTAATTAATATACTACCTAGCATTTGGAGAACAATATTTTTAATATTATCGTTACTGTGGAATCGTTTTGCCCTCGTTTCCAGTTATCGGCTGCGGTACTTTAAGATCCATTTAGTCTCGGTCCCTTTCCTCGATAGCGCGGTGATTTTGATATTATGACTAAAAAGGTTAGATCGAAGCTGTAAAATAGGTACAGAAAGCTGATGCCGAACTTTAGATTTAAGCTTATATTTATTAAAGTATAAGTCAATTTTGTATAAGTTATTATGAATAATTTTCCAGCAGAGTTAATAGAACTCCATCATGAAAGATCAAAAAGATAATCCGTACAATTTTGCTATTATCAAATATTCTTATTTGCATTCAATTCATACAGTTCTCACGGAAAATAACCACATAGATTTGTATCCATTGTAAGTTTCCTTTTCACAAAGACGTCTTTTGAAACAGAATTGCAGCGTGTCAGCGGCGCGGCGCGGCGCAGTGCTGTGCGCTGTGGCGAGCCTCCATTTCCTTTTACTTTTATCATTCACGTTTTAGTATTTAGGCCAATGAGAACGAGATCGCATTGTCTGAGACGTGGCGGGCGGGCGGCGGGCGCGCGCCGACGGCTTTGTTGTCGGAATTGGTCAAATTTCACCGTCGAGACAATAGAACTAATTTGTTTTACATTAAACTAACTTTGTGTTGCTTAAAAATATAGTATATTTTACTTCATTTAAGCGTTGCATATTGCCAGCATGGAGAAGTATGAAAAGGTAATTATAGAATCTAAACTTTGGCTACCCATTTCATAAAACACAGGTAATGCTCAGATACCTGCTAGAACATATAGTCCCATACTGCTCATTGGATTCGAAAAAACTGCGTTGTATATTAGTGTTATCAACAATATAATCATGAAATCATCATACATTTCATTCAGAAAAAAGTACTGTTGTTCTCGAAGAATTGAAAAAACCTCTACATACGAACGTATTTCCGTGAAGGAAATCAGCGAAAAAGAGTCGAATTTTCTTTATCGGTTCGCAAAACGCACAGATTACGTAGTGATATAGAACCGACGAAACGATCCAAAACTATCTAATTATACAAGAAGTCGTAACCCTATGTATCTAATTGTTTACCCAAAACGACATAAAATTGCTAAGTTTCATACTTTACCCAGCTCAGTAAAGGACAGCACATTGAAGGTATATTAATATTTAACGTATACAGGTACAGGTAAACTCTCAGTTAAAAGTCCGGACACCTGCAGGGACGAGCTGATTTTCTGAAGCTCGATTGAATTTCCACAAATGTTCTTTGTGTTGTAAAGACGATTCGATTAGTATTCTGTTTATTGAAGTTCGCTCGATGTGAACATTGAATACATAACGATATACCTACCTGTACACTTGAATACTTTCACAAGCGTAGACCAGTGGACACCCGCAGCTTTATCCCCGTAGTTTTCATTCGCTAACAGAATGTCAGGACATCAGGCTACAATTCAGTCATGAGTCTAACATATAAAAAGAATTTTACAATCCTGCTAGTAGTTTACAGGGATTGCCGGAACGAACAGAAAGACAGAAACAAACATTTTAAAAATTGGTTTTTTGATGCAAAACTCCTTCATTCTTATATATTCTATAAGTTTAGCTATCATAATCATATTTTTTTCAATTTGACTGAGAGAGATTCGTTTCAGAGATTTGCCAGAACAAACAAATAGACCGACAAAAATGAAAATTAATTTTTGATGAATCGTATATACTTAAAATATTAAATTACAAATGGAAACTTTAGTTTTATTTATTAATGATAAGTCTTGCTGCGGTTGAGCGGAACATTTAATCTGTGCTTTTGTGTAATAAATAGAGTTTCTTAAAGATAATGTTCTGTCATACAGTGTGCCGGCTGGAAATAGGTCAGCTTGACAATCCGAAAAGCAATTTCACTCCTCACACAGGGCGCTGAAAGTTCGCGGAGTAACTCGCTTCACTCCGTCCACCAGTTTAATACAATCGTATTTAAATGACCTCTATAATACCCATTACAATTGCTTACGTTGAGTTGAAAATGATCTTGGGTTCGATTCATGACTTCGTGATTGGCTAAGGATTATTTAAGCGTATGTTAAGGTGATTAAATGCATCTAGGTCTAGTTAGGTTGAGATGATTCCATTAGTATACTCGGAGGACAAAAATTAACCGCGAAATGCATTCGTGCGTCAAAAAAACTTTTAATATATTTTACTTTCAGTTTTTATCGCAAATAGGCAGATGGAAGACTTTGTTTTACAATACGTAGTGATGTTGCTGTTCGTTTTGAAAATTTCATAGAAATATGTACAAACCAGTAGTGTCACTGTAATTCATCGCCTGCAGTTTTCGTCTTTAATCAGCTACGAACTTGCACCCTTAGATTACAATTTATCATCTCACTTCACACATGTATACCGGTTCAGACCGACTGCGCGACGCTCTCCCAATTGCAGAGATCAGAGCACAGCCGTCTGAACATAGCCCGAGATTGCGTTACCACAAGATATCCGTGAAACTCACAATAGCATAAACAAAGCTAACGTGATGAAGAGTTAATTATGTTCCGAACTGCGAGCTGTCAACGGTTATTGGCTTCCCGTGTAGGTAGGTGGACAGGTGGGTAGGTATACGTACGTTCGAGGAAATCATTAGCGAGTAGTGTTGGGCTGAAGTTGAAGAATTCAATTAGGAGTTTCAGATGTGGCTGCGGTACGAAGTTTAGCGCGCTCTATACAGCTCTTTGTGAATAGTTTTTTCACCGAAGAAAGTGTTCCGAAGTGCTTCGTTATTTTCTCGAACGCTTTGTCGGAACGGTCTTATTGCATTTAGTGAACAAATTGAATGTTGCGTCAGCGAGTGCTGAGTTTCATGTTCAGTTTAATTTTAGATATTTACTGTCGAAATGATTGATGTGACTAAGACTGCCTGGTTTTACAACTTTGTATATGAAGGTAATGTCTCGTAATATGATCGTTAAGTGGTTTAATAATTATTGCTTGTTTATCCTAAATCCTTGACTAAAGGTGAGCACGAGAGTTGAGGTGCTATGTACATTTGTGGCTATATATAAATGACTCAACGGATCCAGAAGAAGTTTGTGCATAAATAGATTATAATCTGAAATGGTAAACGGCTTATCACAAAATGCGCGCCTAAACGGGAAGTACGCGAGAGGAGACGCATCGCGCAGCTTGTTCCGTGAGTGTTGGGAGTAACGAGATGACGTCGTGTTTTCGAGGAACAAGGATGTAATTGACCTACAACTTCTAATATATTCCGACCCACAGTCCGAAACTCGTAATACGAAGCTAAACAGTTTGACGTATGTGATAAGATAATAAAGAACACCCGCTATTTCACTCACAAGGTTCCCGTTCCCATAAAAATCGGTATAAAAAGTAGACTATATGTTAATCCAGGGTATCAGCTAACTTCATACCAAATTTTATTAAAATCGTTCCAGCCGTTCGCCTTTATAATAGTGCTATGATTAATATTATTTAGTTAATACTAGTTTCACTTAACTAACACATCAACAAACCAAAGGCATAGTAGGTGTAATTGAATAAATTGTTTCACAACAATGAATAAATGTGGATGGCCCCATGATTTACATAAACTAGTTAATTCAACGACCGTCGGTAGTCGGAACAACATTCCAACAGCAACACTCAGCACTCAAGACTGCGGCTCCCGGCGAACGAGAGCTCGAATAGTAATGCGGCAGGCGATAGACCCTCGACCTGCTGCGGAGATACGACTCTCATCAATATCTGAGTAGGACTATGATGTTGTATCACTCAACAATAAGCTCTGTTTACTTGACGAATTTTGTGTTCAAATTCATCAAATATAATCTGGACTCAAACACAAAAATGAACTGGCTGAGGCTTGCTTTTAGACATAGTGGATGAATTGAATTTATTCTAATTTCTACAATATAAATACTGATTGTAATAGAAATATTTTGGTTCAATTTAGTAAATAAATGAACTCTTAACTAATATAATGAAAACAGATGTGAGTATGTTTGTAACGCTTTCACTATAACTACTCAACCGAACGTCATGCATACAACATTGTTAGCGCCACAGAAAGAGGCTTTCATATTCAAATAAAAGCAAAGCGCAGTTAAAACCATAAATATTCATTTCCATTATATAACAATTCAAAAACGCCATTTTACTGTGCTAGTGAAATGGTAACTAAAAGTTATTAATTTGAAATAACAAATAGTATAATTTTAATTGTATAGATAAAGATCAATTTGTCATCTGACGTCAACTATTATCGTTAACACGTAAAATATATTTAAGGCGTTAAAGTGGAAAATAATACGTTACACAGTTTTGCTCGCGGATGAAGTCACAGGCGTCTGCTAGAATTGTAACACAACGAGGGCAGAGGTAACAACGATGACCTCGAATATTTAAGTGACACTAATGATAAAACTCAACCCAACTCAACAATAAGCCCGCCAACCCGCAAAGCCCGCCAACCCGCATTGGAAAACGAAGCGATGCCTCAAATTTGTCAACTGCAACTATAAATTCATCTTTTTTGGCTTATAATTAAGTTACAATGTTTTGTTATACAAATATGGAATGGAGCGACGCGTGGAGAGGCGCGTCAGAGCTTAATACGCATTAATAAGCATTTTTTGTACAATACAACTTTGTACTTTGTTTGTTTGTTGGGTAAATATGTATGATTTTGCTATAGACGCTGAACGTGACGCGGCGTGTCTCTTCGCCTCTAGTCTGAGCTAATCCTCGAGGAAGTGAGTCCACTCTGACCGCAGCAGCACATCTTCTGACCCGTCCCGTCCGCACTCGACCCGTCCTGGCGTCGGTCGGCTGGGAGAGCCCTCGTCCAAGCAATTATCGCGTCCACATTCAAGTTACGAGTGCGAGTCGAGTCGACTGCTCGCTAATTGCTGGCACCACCGCCGGACCTGACACTAGACTAATTGGATCATACTTCAATATCCTTACGAGACTCATTGAGATCATAGAATGCGTATATATTCTCACCGAAAGCATAATCATACTTTAGACTTAAAGTTACGACAGATACGCTTCCTCAGCGAATATCGACTTACCCTCACAACCCTAGAGAAGCTATCTCCTTAGCAGCTTTGATAAAGAGTAACTGTACGATAAGTCCCGACATATATTCCGAGTCAAAGCTCTCGAATTAAACGCTGACGAGTGTACGTAAGCGACTTCGATATTCGCTTTGTATACCGGAAATTTAAAATTAAAGATTTGGAAAAATTCTTGGAAATTTTTATTAACAAAAAATAGAACCGACTCAAAACGCACTAAAAAGTAAATAAAAATTTTTAACAAAAAATAGAACCGACTCCAAACGCACTAAAAAGTAAAAAATAACTGTGTAATTTAGTTGAAGCATATCTATGAAGTCGGTGCCAGCCAAGTTTAAGGAACATTTATTTTACGTAGTAAAGCAGTTTGTGGGTTCTAGGTAACGTCCTTGAAAGTAGAAACCTTGGCTGGCACCGACTCCTAGATATGCTTAAGTAAATTAAAGCAACTAAATTACACAGTTATTTTTTACTTTTTAGTGCGTTTTGAGTCGGTTCTATTTTTTGTTAAAAATTTTTATTTCTTACTTTTTAGTGATTTATCGCCACGTAGCGTACTCGTACTATACTGTCATAGTATATTATATAGCACTAGTAGCCAAAAAGCTACCGATACCGAGTCAAAAACCGAAATCGCTGTAAGCGTGCCTCCAAAATTTGAAGAGTTCCTTCAATTTCCCCAGGATATCATCAGCAGATCCTAACAAGCGGACAATGGAACCACCTTGGATGTATGCCCTTTTTAATAAAAAAAGAATTATCAAAATCGGACAACACTGTAAAAAGTTATGCGTGGTCATACATAAAAAAAAAAAAAACAAAATATACGTGTCGAATTGAGAACCTCCTCCGTTTTTTTTCGTCGGTTAAAAATAACTGTCTCATTTAGTCGCTTTATTTACTTAAGCATATCTATGAAGTCGGTGCCAGCAAGTTTAGAGACATTTATTTAACGTAGTAAAGCAGTTTGTGGGTTCTAGGTAACGTCCTTAAAGTAGAAACCTTGGCTGGCACCCACTCCTAGATATGCTTAAGTAAATTAAAGTAACTAAATGACACAGTTATTTTTTACTTTTTAGTGCGTTTTGAGTCGGTTCTATTTTTTGTTAAAAATTTTTATTTCTTACTTTTTAGTGATTTATCACCACGTATCGTACTCGTAGTATACTGTCATAGTATATTATACGGCACTTGTAGCCAAAAAGCTACCGATACCGAGACAAAGACCGAAATCGCTATAAGCGTGCTTCTAAAATTTGAAGAGTTTCTTCAATTTCCCCAGGATATCATCATCCGATCCTTACATGATGACAATGGGACTACCTTGGAAGTATGCCCTTTCTAATAAAAAAAGAATTATCAAAATCGGACAACTCTGTAAAAAGTTATGCGTGGTCATATATAAAAAAAGATATACGTGTCGAATTGAGAACCTCCTCCGTTTTTTTTTCGTCGCTTAAAAAAGACACAGATATTTGTTGAATAAACACATGCACCGTAGTAGTCAAAGAGTGTGATAGGCCACGGAATGTATGAAATAAAAACACTTTAGATTCCTACATAAAAAGTCCGTGTATAACGAAGTCATCGTCTGTTCTCGAGCTGCACCTCGAAGTTGTGTACGTGTTTGAGCATGATGTCGAAGGTGAGTCGCAGCGGCTGCTGCTGGCTGGTCTGGTAGCTGGCGGCCGGCGTCAACTGGTAGTGGCGCACCAGCTCGGCTATCGACAGCTTGACTGATGCCAAAGCCAAGTTGAGACCTGCGAATCAGCAGATTACTAATATCTTAACTATCTTCGGGGCGCAGTGTAGTGCGCTGTGGATTTGTAAGACAAAGGTTCTTGATCCAATGTAGTAACCCGCTTCCATCTCAAATTAAATCATCACTAACCATCTGGTGTGATTGTAGATAAGGGTTAACTTGTAGTATAAAAAAGGGCGAAAATATATTTTTACGACCTCCGTGGCGCAGTGGTATACGCGGTGGATTTATAAGATGGAGGTCCTGGGTTCGATTCCCGGCGGGGCAGATTGAGATTTTTCTTAATT
Organism: Mycalesis mineus; assembly: GCA_034621355.1. Classification (NCBI taxonomy): domain Eukaryota; kingdom Metazoa; phylum Arthropoda; class Insecta; order Lepidoptera; family Nymphalidae; genus Mycalesis; species Mycalesis mineus. Next base: position 118,527 of record JAXAVZ010000191.1, on the reverse strand, counting down.
TTTTTTTGGTCTGGCTGGTGGGAGGCTTTCGCCGTGGCTAGTTACCACCCTACCGACAAAGACGTACCGCCAAGCGATTTAGCGTTCCGGTACGATGTCGTGTAGAAACCGATAGAAGTGTGGATTTCATCCTACTCCTAACAAGTTAGTTCGCTTCTATCTTAGATTGCTTCATCACTTAACATCAGGTGTGATAGCAGTCAAGAACCGATAAAAAAAAGGAAAAAACACTGTGTAATTACCTAGAAACCCTAGAGATATGCTATTAAACAAAATATTTTGTAATAGTATGGCTTTAACAGTACTTGTTCGGCAATGTACTAACACTAAGCTTATTTCGGTCGCTAAGCAGTATTGCTGTGCTCTCACTTGTTATGGACACACTTGCCGATGTATTTTTAGGCAGGCAGGTCAAATATCACTAAAAAAATGTACATTGGTCAAATAGTACACTGTAACATTGATCGTTGTAAAGACAGTTAGATATTTTCCGAGTCATCTGTTCTAATACTCGTTTCGTCTCACCGGTGCAACTCCTGGGTCCGTATCCGAAAGGCATGAACGCGGCGAGTTGTTCCGGGGAGGCGGACAGGAAGCGCTCCGGACGGAACTCGTCCGCGTCGGCGCCCCAGTAGTGTGGGTTGCGGTGGATGCCCCAGAAGTTCACCAGGAAATAACAGCCTTCGTTCAGAGTAAGACCGGAAGCTGCAATGATTATATTCATATACCTATTGATGGGATTGTACTAAATAAAATGATGTTCTTTCTTTTCTGTGTATCTGAGCCCTTGTCTCTCTCTATGAGATAATCTCCCCAAAAATGATCAAAGATTTAAATTAGATAGGATACGACGTGAAAGAGAAAGGGCAAAGAATTAGCGTCAAATTGTTTCCCTGCTTGCGCAAGTAGGTTACAAAAGAACAAACCAAAAGAGGCACTCACGCAAGTCGATATCCCTGCTGCAGCGGCGCACGGTGACGGGGGCGGGCGGGTACAGCCTCAGGCTCTCCTTCACCACGGCGTCCAAGTACTTCAGCTTACACAAATTGTCAAGAGTGCTCTCCGTCTCGCCCAATACTTGTTGGATCCTGAAATAGCACCAAATTTTAATTATATCGTCAATGGCCGAAATCAATATACTTAGAAATAATAATATTCCCGTAAAGGTCTGTATTATTTCACGATAGTACATAATTTATTTGTAGATAGAATTCGAATGATAAGAGCCGTTATATTCATAGCTTACTCACTATGATGCTCTTGGGAACTATTACTAAACCATAAATTTTATTTAAACGGGTACTATAAAACCTTATACCAAATAGCTGCAAATTCTCCTTCGCCGACTGTCGTACTAATTCGAACTGATTATCATCATCACGTGGTGCCATCCTCTAAACGAAGTTTGGCGGTCATTATGCGAAAAGCTTCTCTATTTTGTACAACTCTCTTTAGTTGCGGGTAATTGAGTCCAGTCCACTCTCTTATGTCGTCCAACCATTTCCGCCTTTGACGACCAGGTGCTCTCTTGCCCTGTAGCTTTCCTTCCAAAATTAACCTTGGAAAGGAAAACTGAGCTCCTCTTTGAAGGTGTCCAAAGAGACAGCTTTCTCTGCATGATAGTGGACATGAGTTTCCTCTTTTCATTCATCTTTTCCAGTACCCTGTTATTAGGTGTGAAGCTGTTCCAGGAGATTTTAAGCATTTTCCTGTATATCCACATTTCAAAAGCTTGCAGCTTGTTTACAGCTTCTTTTTTAAAGACCCAAGTCTCACTACCATACAAGAGAGTGGACCACACATAACATTTCATAAGACGACATCTTAATTTAGGATTTAACTTTGAGTTGCATAAAGTCTTTGAAAAACATTCTTAGCTTGGCCTATTCTACATTTTATATCTGAATTATGACTTCACCAAAAATCTGGCGACCGACAAATGGCGATATGCCCATCTAATGTGAGAATAGTTTGTTGGCTAGTCTAACGTGAGACAAGGTGGTATCAGTGGCTGCCAAGAGCAGCACCAGTGTTTCTTCGCGCAGCTCTGTGATACTTACTCTTCGCAAAGCCGATGTTGCACGCGCGGGTGGTTGGCGAGCAGCACGGTGATCAGGCACGAGGCCGTGGCGGTGGTGTCAGTAGCTGCCAAGAGCAGCACCAGTGTTTCTTCGCGCAGCTCTGTGATACTTACTCTTCGCAAAGCCGATGTTGCACGCGCGGGTGGTTGGCGAGCAGCACGGTGATCAGGCACGAGGCCGTGGCGGTGGTGTCAGTGGCTGCCAAGAGCAGCACCAGTGTTTCTTCGCGCAGCTCTGTGATACTTACTCTTCGCAAAGCCGATGTTGCACGCGCGGGTGGTTGGCGAGCAGCACGGTGATCAGGCACGAGGCCGTGGCGGTGGTGTCAGTGGCTGCCAAGAGCAGCACCAGTGTTTCTTCGCGCAGCTCTGTGATACTTACTCTTCGCAAAGCCGATGTTGCACGCGCGGGTGGTTGGCGAGCAGCACGGTGGTCAGGCACGAGGCCGTGGCGGTGGTGTCAGTAGCTGCCAAGAGCAGCACCAGTGTTTCTTCGCGCAGCTCTGTGATACTTACTCTTCGCAAAGCCGATGTTGCACGCGCGGGTGGTTGGCGAGCAGCACGGTGGTCAGGCACGAGGCCGTGGCGGTGGTGTCAGTAGCTGCCAAGAGCAGCACCAGTGTTTCTTCGCGCAGCTCTGTGATACTTACTCTTCGCAAAGCCGATGTTGCACGCGCGGGTGGTTGGCGAGCAGCACGGTGGTCAGGCACGAGGCCGTGGCGGTGGTGTCAGTAGCTGCCAAGAGCAGCACCAGTGTTTCTTCGCGCAGCTCTGTGATACTTACTCTTCGCAAAGCCGATGTTGCACGCGCGGGTGGTTGGCGAGCAGCACGGTGGTCAGGCACGAGGCCGTGGCGGTGGTGTCAGTAGCTGCCAAGAGCAGCACCAGTGTTTCTTCGCGCAGCTCTGTGATACTTACTCTTCGCAAAGCCGATGTTGCACGCGCGGGTGGTTGGCGAGCAGCACGGTGGTCAGGCACGAGGCCGTGGCGGTGGTGTCAGTAGCTGCCAAGAGCAGCACCAGTGTTTCTTCGCGCAGCTCTGTGATACTTACTCTTCGCAAAGCCGATGTTGCACGCGCGGGTGGTTGGCGAGCAGCACGGTGGTCAGGCACGAGGCCGTGGCGGTGGTGTCAGTAGCTGCCAAGAGCAGCACCAGCGTTTCTTCGCGTAGCTCTGTGTCTGAATATCCACCCTGTTCACCGGAGAACTCTATCAGCAGCTCCAAAAATGACTTAAACTGACCATCGAAGGGTTCTGAAACAAATATTGGACATAAGTTGTCAATGTTTGCAAATGTAATAGAGATTTAAAATCTTAAACTTATGATACGTACGGTTGTCACCATCTAGTTTGTTCTCCAGGCGTTCTTTGGGTCGCGATTTTTTATGTTTAGCTATTAGCTAGAACAAAATAAATTTGTCTTAATACAAAAATTTCACACATTACCTGGTCAGTTTGTGAGTAATAAAGCAGTTTTATAAATTAATATATTTGATGTTAGACGAGGGTCATTTCAGTATATAATTTGCAGTCAATTGAATTTTTATTTTTTGCAGTTAAAGACGTCAAGTTATTTGTCCCATCAATCTATCAGTAATAATCGTCACTTAGTCAAACTAAAATCCGAGCAGTCTGGTGGTCAAACTTTGTCATCTTATAGAAAACAGGTGAGATGGGCGTTATAGTTTTTACAGTTGATGATAAAGCTAATAAGCAATTGATGATAAAGCTTTTGACACGTTTGAGTGTGATAGTGACTTGCTCCACAAAGTCCCACATGAATGCGCGGCGACGCTCCTGGCGCGCGCCGGCGGGCAGCAGCTCGTACAGCGCGTCGCTGAACAGCCACGGCTGGCACACGCGCGCCGCCACGCTCTTGAAGTACTCCTGGAACGCTCTGGCGAACGGGTGGCTGGGGTCGCTCTGAGCGTTTATGTTTTCACCAAAAGCCATATCTATAAAAATAATAAAAAGATGTGAAATAGTTAAAAAGTAAATTCAAAAACTGCTACATGAAACTTGTGAAACTTGACTTAAAAAAAAATTATACAAACGCGGCAAAGGCGAGCACGACCGTACACCCAGCAGTAACAATCGCCAGGAAATATTCACAATAGTCCGAAATATTTTTAGCGTTGAAATTTTTCTTAGTACAACAAACAAACGCAATCTTAACTTAAGAGGCCAAGAATTCAAGGCGGTCAAGAATATTATTTGGCTGAAAATATTAAACTGTTCATTCAAATTAAACCGGACCTTTACGATCGTTGAGTGTTAAAGTAATAATGTATTCCTAATTCCTACTTACCAAAAGCTGAGTCGAGTGCATAGGTACTGAAATACTTCCACACGGAGCAGTCCCCCCGCCCCGCCGCCGCCGCCATCTTGTCTATCATGATCCTATTGTTTTTCTCAAATACTTTCACAAAATTTTCGCAGTATTTAGAATTGAACACTGGAACAAGAATCTTTCTGCGAAGTCGCCATATTTCTTCTGCAAAACAATAATTAATTATTGAAAGTGCAAAAAGTGTCCGCGTCTGCGTCACTGTATTAATTATAATAAATTATGAGATAATTATAATATGTCTAAAATAGAATCGTACAAATTTCGGAAGGACCTAGGTTTGTTTACCATTTTACATTGTATAATTCTTTATCGACCGAACGAGTAAGAAAATATAAAATTTATCGATTTGAAAATTAAACCTAGAGTTTCCCTGATATTTTTGTGTGTCATGTTCTCTGTTGTAAAATTAGCAAACTCTAATAAATAGCTCGTCCTCGCTCGATACCGTCAGGGATCAAGTGGAGGGTACGGTTTTCGAGTCATGCTCCTTACTCGGGAGAATTGACGGGAATTTTACTTTCCCAATCGTTATCTTTCAGCCACTTTTGGGGCGGAAGTTTTCTGTCTACGGGTCAGTCAGGTGGCAAGTCCAAGTCCCTGCAGTGTCTGTGATGTGAACACGGTACTGTCCTGTGTCGGGATGGTGTCGAGTTTGCTGTTAACGTCATCCGCATCATCGCTCTCGCCTGGAGTAACTTCAGCTCACCTTCTCCAAACACGGAGCCGTTCCCCAGCAGATGTCGCATGGACAGCGTGACGGGCCACTTGTCGGAGAAGGCTCGCAACACCACACTAGCGGCCACCGGCTCCGATATACCTGGAAATTCCTTATTTACTCATTCTGAGAGCTAGCTGATATTTTTGAGTAGATTTTAGGCAAGCTGAAAACTTGACCGATAACTTTACCCTAATAAAATGTAGGTATATTTGCAGTGACATTTTTGCCTTAAGGCAATCAGATATTTTCATACTATTTATTATGTTACTAAATAGCTGCAGATAAGAATATAAAATTCAACAAATCTAAATTAGTTTATTTCAGTTAGGCTTTGTATACAAGCACTTTTCAAAGGTCGAGTTTAACTCTTTGAAATGACACAGCTTAGTTAACAGATTTTCATTCGCTCGTATTATAGGTATCGGATGAGCTTATCTCCTATCTAAAAATGTCAACTGCCTGATACTTAACACTGAGGCCGGTAGGGGCTTGAGGAAATAAGATCGAGACTCGGCTCCCTGGAACGTCAAGTAGCTCACCGAAAACCGTATATAAATCATTTATTTATATACGGTTTAAACAGATAAATATAGAGTCGGTATACAACGGTGAACTCACAGACACACAGGTAGTGCGCCAGCCAGAAGCTAGCAGCGCCGTGCGGGTTGCCGTGTGCCTGACGCGCCAGCTCGCCGAACATCTGCATGCGATCTGCAAACAGTTGTTCTACAGTCTACTGTAACGGAGCCCGATAATAACTTCCGATAATAATCAGTGACCGATTATTATTTGTAGAAGAACGTGCTGACTGCGATAGAGCAATGCAAACGTCCGTCAAGAAGGTCAGTATAACGGACTAACTTTATCTCCTATACTCTTATTAGTAGATAAAGTTGATCCAATTATCCGATCCTATAAAAATTGGGTTCGGGCGAACATTGAATTTTCACCTATTTAGTATCTTAAGTTTACTTATGACATCCTGGTCTACATATATGTGAAAAATATTAAATTTTATCAAAATTTATTTATGAGTTTGGACTTTGTAAATTAAATGTATTTACAATGATAAATATACCCTAATTAAATTACATAATTTGAATCCTGTGTCATTTAAGCACAATCAATCATTCGTCATGAGGGAAACCCGCGACTTATTCCGCTTAAAATCATCAAAATCGTAAACAGATACAAATATTCAAATGTATAATTTGTTCAAAGTAAACACACTGTATTTCACCCGATTCTTTAACTTATAAACATTCATAAATTACTTTGTGTAATAATTATAAAATAATATGTTTACCTTCATTGGATCCTATGAACTTGTACGCGTGTCCAATGAGTGGAATATACGAGAAGTTCACTTTGGTCTGGTTGTGCTGCAGGAGAAGTTTGCGCGGTCGGGCCGCCAGCGACGCCAGCAGCACTAGCGCTACCAACACCAACCCGCATGCCAGGAGCATCGTGCAACACTATATACCACTGCACTTTACCGCAAACCTTTTTGAAATAATTTTGACGACCTTAATTTATCTCAGTTTAAATAAAATCTGGTAAAGTCGCTGACTCGCGCGCAGGACACGCTCTGCCGGTTTTCTGACTAAATACAGGTTTTATAGTTAAAATTAATGATATATTCTTACCTATAATTCACAATTTATACAAATTAAATGATAAATAATGGTAATTTTTTTATTACAAGTAGGTATAGTGATGACACATAGTACCTACTCTGATAATATTAGCATATTATTTATCATTTATTTATTTACATTTATTTTTGAATTTTCAACAATGCTTATAAAACAATTATAAAAACACTATTAAAAATTTATAAAAAAATCCATTCCGCCTGCTGCGGGGCCCGGGGGTCCAAGGGTCCAAGCAACCGGTGGTCAGGGCTCCAGAGTGAGGAACCTCCTCACAATACGCGCCGTTTCAAGAATTACTGCCTTCTGTATCCGACCCTTGATCCAACAAATAAGCGAAAGCTTTTTAAGATGTTCGTCAAAGCTTTTCGCCATAAGACAATTGACTGAAACGACTATAGGAACAATCATTGTTGAATCAACATTCCACGTGACGGTACTCTCATGAGCAAGGTCCAAGTATTTTGATACTTTTTCCTTTTCAGCTTTCACCAGATTATCATCATGTGGAACAGTAATATCAACAATCATTGCACGGCGCGTTAATCGATCAATTATCACTATATCAGGTCTATTGGCTACAATATACCTATCAGTGATAATTGTTCGATCCCAGTAGAGCAACGCACTGCTAGCGTGTATGTATGTATGTATGTATGTATGTATGTATGTATGTAGGTATGTATGTATGTATGTATGTATGTTCATTCATTTTCATTGCTATTAAGAGCCAATTGAATGGACCATTGCACATGGACAGGGTCGAATACATCTATTTATAGAGTTATGGAGCTTAAACATACGACGCTGCTCCAATGTGGATCGGTGGGTTACGTGTGACAACGTTTGATTGTAAGTTTGTTACAATCATTATCAAAAGTTAATACTATGACCAGGACGACGACTTCACGTGATCTCTGAGGCTCTAAAGTGTAACATCAACTTAATAACTCCAGTCTAATATTTGTCTTAAGAATATTACGAAAGAAAAAACGACTTAATTATTCATAGGCCGACTTGAACTCGAATTCGAAACCTCGTGATCCGAGGCCACATAAAATGCCACAGTTTATAATTATTGTCAACGAGGTAACCTTACATAAATTATAAAACGCATATTACGATACTGTTATAAATGGATGTGTTATAAAATTGTCAAAAAGTAAAAGGTAAAGAGCACTTGAACAATTTTATAGAACGCAAGGACGAAATTCCGAGTATGTTACTGAAGCCGAGCTAAGCCTAGAGTGACGAACCAGACACTAGTGCCATGTTATACGTATAGAGTGAGCATTGCAAAGGGATTGTAATGTAGGCAACGACGTTTTGTAACATCTTAGAATATAGGCATAGTATCGAAAGAATCACGTCCGGTGGTCACTCGAATCGCTGTAAGATTATTGTTGTGACACAACTTTTAAATTGCTTCTGCGCATCGAGTGGATCATCCCACCTTCAGTTTGTCTGTCAGTTGAATACCACATAATGTCATTGGAGAATTCGGATATTCTTTCTGTTCACTTTTCAGCCGTTTTACATCAGCTTCAATACTGACTTTTTTAAGAATCGACGCACTGATATTTTTAAAGGGATTAATGAAAGGCGAGTATAAATTAATGATAATTTATTTAATTCTTAGAACAAACTTCAACATCTGTGCTCCAGTTGCAGTTTGAAGTCGTGAACGTGCTTCAGCATCAGCTCGAAGCTGACCCTGAGTGGCTGGTGCACGCTGCACCGGTAGCCGGCAGCGGGCAGTAGGCGGAAACGCCGCGTCAGCTCGCCCAGCGACAGCTTCAGCGACGCTAGCGCTAGACGAGAGCCTGCAATATACCAAAAGCAAGCAAACTTAGTTTACTTATACGTTTGAAACATCAAATTCATCTGTCTGTAGTGAACCTGTTTGGAATTTACTGAGAAGAGCCGGGCGGACACTCAACAGTTGTTCTATTGAAAAAATATAAACTCTGTTATATTTTACAATTATTATTAGGTTGAAATTATAATTTCTTTTGGTTCCTGTGTGGAGGTGATAAATTATTTAATGTCATTAAGGAATTCATTAATTGTATCGTGACAGCGACATCAACGCACGACACAGGCACTGAGCGACGAAAGCGTTGCTCAGCAGGGAGATGCGACAGTGACGTCAAGACAAGTGACTCTTCGCCCGCTGCCTGATAATACTCAGGCATCTTGGGCTTTATACTTTGTAAGAAAATTTGACGTACAGATATCCAAGGTTCGAAAGATAGGCAACGCGGGTGTTATAGTTGAGACGACGAACCAGGAGTCAGCTGTGCGCCTCCGCAGTGCGGTCCCCCCTTCACTGCGCGTGACTGAGCCGAAGAAACTGCAGCCCAGGATTTGCATCAGGGGAGTGGATGGCGACCCACCCAAGGAGGAGTTCATGTTGGCACTTCACGACCAGAACCTACGTGGCACGGAGTGGTCAGTTGAGAAGCTGAGGGCCCTGATATCTGTCTTTAAGCGGCGGGGTAGGAACAACTCCACCAACATAATTGTAGAATGTCCAGCCGCACTCAGAGACTTGCTTATAAAAAAAGAGCGCCTATTCATAGGTTGGCAAGCCGTCGTAGTAGTGGATTATGTGCAAGTAACCTGCTGCTCCAAGTGCCAAATGTACGGGCACCCTGCCAAGTATTGTAAGGCCAAGGAAGAAATCTGCGGCAAGTGTGGCCTACCTGGGCACAAAAAAGAAGACTGCCAGGCGGCTACCGCACGGTGCGCTACTTGTCATCGTTTTGGCCGTGATGGTGCCGACTCTCACCTGACCGCCTCGAAGGAATGCCCGGCGAGACACTACGCGGAGCAGAGGGCAGTCCACTCCACTAACTATGGCTGCCCCTAGTGGGCTCACAGCGTCATTAAAAATTGGCCAGCTAAACCTCGGCGGTGCTGCGCTCGCGACCAGCGAGCTCGTTTCCATTGCCCAGGACGAGGGATTGGATATTGTTCTTGTCCAAGAACAACATTCTCAGCCTCCCCCTGGACTTATCCAGCACGGCAGCCATGCCAAGGCTGGGATCCTAGTCGTATCGCCTGATATCGCGGTGGTGACCCTGAGCCATTTATCTCACAGCCATTGCCTGGTGGCCTCCGCAAGGAGGGGTCCCCTGGACGTAGCCCTGGTCTCGGCCTACTTTCAGTACTCTGACCCCATCGACAGGCACTTGGGGCACATTGAGCAGGTTGTAGACTCTCTGAGTGGCGGCGCCATGATAATTGGAGCCGACGTGAACACGCACTCGCCATGGTGGTTCAGCGAGCCCCGTCATTACACCGGACGTGGTCAGGAAGCCGAGCACAGAAGAAGGTCTCTTGAAGAGTTCATCACCTCCAGGGACCTAGTTATACGAAACAAAGAGGATCAACCGGCAACTTTTAGTGGCCCCGCTGGGGAATCAAACATCGATATTACTCTCACCACCAGGCGCGTCGCAGTGCGCAATTGGCGAGTACATGACGGCGTTTCTACCAGCGACCACCGTCTCATCACCTTTGAGATCACCTGTGGACCATCGTGCCGAGACGCAGTGTGCGCGGAGCTTTCCGAGGGTGGTCCGCCGCGCTTCCGGGAGAATGGGGTAGACTGGTGTCGCTTCCAAGCAGCGGTCAGTAAGCGCGTGGCGAACCTGAACGTATTAAAGACAGCGTCGGATTTAGCCCAGGACTTCACGGAAGCGGTATCGCGTTCAGCTTTTGAGTGCTTGGGACTGCGTGGTAAGTGTAGGGATGGCGGGTACGAGTGGTGGAATGAAAGGTTGGACACTATGCGAAGGAAAGTCGGTCGCCTGCGTGGGGCATGGCAGAAAGCGAGGAGAATGAATGGACCGCGGGCAGAAAGGGCAAGAGACGCATACCGTGTGGAACGCCGGAAGTACCGGCACCTCATGGTGGAGACGCAGAACAGCTACCATCTCCGGGCAGCTGAGTCGGGCAACGCCGACCCCTACGGGCAGGCGTACCGTATAGCCAGTGGTCGATCTCGGCCCCCCGCAAATATCATTAACGGCATCCGATACGCAGACGGCCACCCGGGGACGGTCGGTGAGGCCGTGGATAACCTGCTGCACGCTTTGTGCCCAGACGACGATCCGTCTAGGGACTCGGCGTACCACAGGGAGGTCCGGTTTGCGGCTTCCATTGTACCGAATGGCTGTGACGCGCCTCCACCAGGCCGTGACGCGCTAGGAGTCATAGTTAGGTCTCTCTCTAACACGGCACCGGGAATTGACGGGATCACTGCACGAATGGTTAAGCGTGTGTGGACAGTAGCGGCTGCGGAACTCGTATATATCATAGGTAAGTGCGTGCAAGAAGGGGTCTTCCCGGATGTTTGGAAGGACGGGAGGCTTATCGTTCTGCCTAAAGGCAACGGCAAGCCGCTGACCGACCCAAAGGCGTACCGCCCGATAACGCTCCTCCCTGTATTTGGCAAAATATTAGAACGCGTTCTTTTAATGTGTGCGCCCCAGATTACTAGAGGGATATCCACCTGCCAGCATGGGTTCACACGAGGCAGGTCGACCGTAACGGCATTGAACGAAATGCTTAGCACGGTGAAGGAAACTTCATCAAAATACGTTCAAGCAATTTTCCTGGACATTTCTGGCGCCTTCGACAACGCTTGGTGGCCAATGATTCTCCTGAAGTCTAAGCGCGGAGGCTGTCCTCCCAACATATACCGAATGCTGGCGGACTACTTCCGCGGCAGACGTGTGGGAATGTTCGTTGGTGACCGTGTGCAGTGGAAGACGTCAACCATGGGGTGCCCTCAAGGTTCCGTGCTAGGCCCCACTTTGTGGAACGTCCTGCTCGACGACTTGCTTCGGTTGCCGCTACCGGGGGGTGTAAGGGTTGTCGCATATGCGGATGACGTCACTGTTCTGATTGAGGCAGCCTCCAGACGTGCGATTGAAGAGGCTGCGGCCAAATCTATCGCCCTGTTTGAGAGCTGGGCCCAGAGGAACCGCCTCTCGTTCGCCCCAAGCAAGTCACAGACTGTGACGTTCAGAGGAAAACTCCAGCGGGCTCCAGTCATCAAGCTTGGTGGCGCATCGATCAGGTCAGTGCGGCATACCGTAGTCCTTGGCGTCACAATCGACTCGAGTCTGTCCTTCGCTGAGCATGCGCGATCGATCGGAGAACGCGCTGCCAACTGCTTTGGCAAGATGTCGCGTGTATCTACCACCTCATGGGGTGTTCGGTATCCCGCGCTTCGCACACTATATTACGGCACTTTTGTTGCGACGGTCGCGTATGCTGCGGCGTGTTGGGCCGAGAGGGCGACGTTATACGTTGTTCGGACGACCCTCATCAGGGTCCAAAGACCGGCTTTGGTCCTTCTGACCAAGGCCTATCGATCTAACAGCGCTGCGGCGCTCGCTGTTCTGGCGGGCGTGTTGCCGGCGGACCTCGAGGTGATCCGTGCTGCCAGGTTGGATGCGGCGCGTAGATCCGCGGCCAAAGGGGAGTGGAGCAGGCGGAAACGGGAAATCGGGTTGGTTGTAACCGGGGAGTGGCAGAAGAGATGGGCGAGTGAGACGAAAGGTAGTGAGCTGCGTCGATACTTCCCGGACGTGGCCGGTCGGCTCAGGGCGACCTGGGTCGCTCCGGACTATGAGACCTCGCAAATACTTACGGGTCATGGCTGCTTCCGGAAACGTCTGCGTGATATGTGCCTCAGTGAGACTGGAGATTGTTTGTGCGGGTTGGCGGAGGAGGACCTCCACCATGTCTTGTGGGAGTGCAATGAATATAATGACTTTCGGCGCGTACTGTTGGATGGGATCGTTCGCGAAGAAGTGGGACCTGTGTACTACCAGGACCTCGTGAGCTCGGCGGCCAACTTCGGCAAGCTACGGGAGTTCGCGCACCATTGGCATAAGAGGCGGAGCGTCTCGGAGCGATGAACACTGGGCAGAGGTGATGTGGAGCTGCTACGGACCGCGGCGTCGCGAGCGAGTCGCGTTGTGTGACGTGCATGCCCCAGAAAGGGGAGAGTGTACATTAGGGACAAGGATGAGATGACAAAGAACTTGTAGGGAGTCAAGAAGGCAGCCCGGTGATGAAACGCGAAGAGAAGTGCGGATTCCGGGTTGCCCTCCCGAGATTGGGCCCAAATGACCGAGAGGTTGAAAGGGCCATGGGTGGTGGTGGGTTGTCCCCTGGTTCCTGTGTGGAGGTGATAAATTATTTAATGTCATTAAGGAATTCATTAATTGTATCGTGACAGCGACATCAACGCACGACACAGGCACTGAGCGACGAAAGCGTTGCTCAGCAGGGAGATGCGACAGTGACGTCAAGACAAGTGACTCTTCGCCCGCTGCCTGATAATACTCAGGCATCTTGGGCTTTATACTTTGTAAGAAAATTTGACGTACAGATATCCAAGGTTCGAAAGATAGGCAACGCGGGTGTTATAGTTGAGACGACGAACCAGGAGTCAGCTGTGCGCCTCCGCAGTGCGGTCCCCCCTTCACTGCGCGTGACTGAGCCGAAGAAACTGCAGCCCAGGATTTGCATCAGGGGAGTGGATGGCGACCCACCCAAGGAGGAGTTCATGTTGGCACTTCACGACCAGAACCTACGTGGCACGGAGTGGTCAGTTGAGAAGCTGAGGGCCCTGATATCTGTCTTTAAGCGGCGGGGTAGGAACAACTCCACCAACATAATTGTAGAATGTCCAGCCGCACTCAGAGACTTGCTTATAAAAAAAGAGCGCCTATTCATAGGTTGGCAAGCCGTCGTAGTAGTGGATTATGTGCAAGTAACCTGCTGCTCCAAGTGCCAAATGTACGGGCACCCTGCCAAGTATTGTAAGGCCAAGGAAGAAATCTGCGGCAAGTGTGGCCTACCTGGGCACAAAAAAGAAGACTGCCAGGCGGCTACCGCACGGTGCGCTACTTGTCATCGTTTTGGCCGTGATGGTGCCGACTCTCACCTGACCGCCTCGAAGGAATGCCCGGCGAGACACTACGCGGAGCAGAGGGCAGTCCACTCCACTAACTATGGCTGCCCCTAGTGGGCTCACAGCGTCATTAAAAATTGGCCAGCTAAACCTCGGCGGTGCTGCGCTCGCGACCAGCGAGCTCGTTTCCATTGCCCAGGACGAGGGATTGGATATTGTTCTTGTCCAAGAACAACATTCTCAGCCTCCCCCTGGACTTATCCAGCACGGCAGCCATGCCAAGGCTGGGATCCTAGTCGTATCGCCTGATATCGCGGTGGTGACCCTGAGCCATTTATCTCACAGCCATTGCCTGGTGGCCTCCGCAAGGAGGGGTCCCCTGGACGTAGCCCTGGTCTCGGCCTACTTTCAGTACTCTGACCCCATCGACAGGCACTTGGGGCACATTGAGCAGGTTGTAGACTCTCTGAGTGGCGGCGCCATGATAATTGGAGCCGACGTGAACACGCACTCGCCATGGTGGTTCAGCGAGCCCCGTCATTACACCGGACGTGGTCAGGAAGCCGAGCACAGAAGAAGGTCTCTTGAAGAGTTCATCACCTCCAGGGACCTAGTTATACGAAACAAAGAGGATCAACCGGCAACTTTTAGTGGCCCCGCTGGGGAATCAAACATCGATATTACTCTCACCACCAGGCGCGTCGCAGTGCGCAATTGGCGAGTACATGACGGCGTTTCTACCAGCGACCACCGTCTCATCACCTTTGAGATCACCTGTGGACCATCGTGCCGAGACGCAGTGTGCGCGGAGCTTTCCGAGGGTGGTCCGCCGCGCTTCCGGGAGAATGGGGTAGACTGGTGTCGCTTCCAAGCAGCGGTCAGTAAGCGCGTGGCGAACCTGAACGTATTAAAGACAGCGTCGGATTTAGCCCAGGACTTCACGGAAGCGGTATCGCGTTCAGCTTTTGAGTGCTTGGGACTGCGTGGTAAGTGTAGGGATGGCGGGTACGAGTGGTGGAATGAAAGGTTGGACACTATGCGAAGGAAAGTCGGTCGCCTGCGTGGGGCATGGCAGAAAGCGAGGAGAATGAATGGACCGCGGGCAGAAAGGGCAAGAGACGCATACCGTGTGGAACGCCGGAAGTACCGGCACCTCATGGTGGAGACGCAGAACAGCTACCATCTCCGGGCAGCTGAGTCGGGCAACGCCGACCCCTACGGGCAGGCGTACCGTATAGCCAGTGGTCGATCTCGGCCCCCCGCAAATATCATTAACGGCATCCGATACGCAGACGGCCACCCGGGGACGGTCGGTGAGGCCGTGGATAACCTGCTGCACGCTTTGTGCCCAGACGACGATCCGTCTAGGGACTCGGCGTACCACAGGGAGGTCCGGTTTGCGGCTTCCATTGTACCGAATGGCTGTGACGCGCCTCCACCAGGCCGTGACGCGCTAGGAGTCATAGTTAGGTCTCTCTCTAACACGGCACCGGGAATTGACGGGATCACTGCACGAATGGTTAAGCGTGTGTGGACAGTAGCGGCTGCGGAACTCGTATATATCATAGGTAAGTGCGTGCAAGAAGGGGTCTTCCCGGATGTTTGGAAGGACGGGAGGCTTATCGTTCTGCCTAAAGGCAACGGCAAGCCGCTGACCGACCCAAAGGCGTACCGCCCGATAACGCTCCTCCCTGTATTTGGCAAAATATTAGAACGCGTTCTTTTAATGTGTGCGCCCCAGATTACTAGAGGGATATCCACCTGCCAGCATGGGTTCACACGAGGCAGGTCGACCGTAACGGCATTGAACGAAATGCTTAGCACGGTGAAGGAAACTTCATCAAAATACGTTCAAGCAATTTTCCTGGACATTTCTGGCGCCTTCGACAACGCTTGGTGGCCAATGATTCTCCTGAAGTCTAAGCGCGGAGGCTGTCCTCCCAACATATACCGAATGCTGGCGGACTACTTCCGCGGCAGACGTGTGGGAATGTTCGTTGGTGACCGTGTGCAGTGGAAGACGTCAACCATGGGGTGCCCTCAAGGTTCCGTGCTAGGCCCCACTTTGTGGAACGTCCTGCTCGACGACTTGCTTCGGTTGCCGCTACCGGGGGGTGTAAGGGTTGTCGCATATGCGGATGACGTCACTGTTCTGATTGAGGCAGCCTCCAGACGTGCGATTGAAGAGGCTGCGGCCAAATCTATCGCCCTGTTTGAGAGCTGGGCCCAGAGGAACCGCCTCTCGTTCGCCCCAAGCAAGTCACAGACTGTGACGTTCAGAGGAAAACTCCAGCGGGCTCCAGTCATCAAGCTTGGTGGCGCATCGATCAGGTCAGTGCGGCATACCGTAGTCCTTGGCGTCACAATCGACTCGAGTCTGTCCTTCGCTGAGCATGCGCGATCGATCGGAGAACGCGCTGCCAACTGCTTTGGCAAGATGTCGCGTGTATCTACCACCTCATGGGGTGTTCGGTATCCCGCGCTTCGCACACTATATTACGGCACTTTTGTTGCGACGGTCGCGTATGCTGCGGCGTGTTGGGCCGAGAGGGCGACGTTATACGTTGTTCGGACGACCCTCATCAGGGTCCAAAGACCGGCTTTGGTCCTTCTGACCAAGGCCTATCGATCTAACAGCGCTGCGGCGCTCGCTGTTCTGGCGGGCGTGTTGCCGGCGGACCTCGAGGTGATCCGTGCTGCCAGGTTGGATGCGGCGCGTAGATCCGCGGCCAAAGGGGAGTGGAGCAGGCGGAAACGGGAAATCGGGTTGGTTGTAACCGGGGAGTGGCAGAAGAGATGGGCGAGTGAGACGAAAGGTAGTGAGCTGCGTCGATACTTCCCGGACGTGGCCGGTCGGCTCAGGGCGACCTGGGTCGCTCCGGACTATGAGACCTCGCAAATACTTACGGGTCATGGCTGCTTCCGGAAACGTCTGCGTGATATGTGCCTCAGTGAGACTGGAGATTGTTTGTGCGGGTTGGCGGAGGAGGACCTCCACCATGTCTTGTGGGAGTGCAATGAATATAATGACTTTCGGCGCGTACTGTTGGATGGGATCGTTCGCGAAGAAGTGGGACCTGTGTACTACCAGGACCTCGTGAGCTCGGCGGCCAACTTCGGCAAGCTACGGGAGTTCGCGCACCATTGGCATAAGAGGCGGAGCGTCTCGGAGCGATGAACACTGGGCAGAGGTGATGTGGAGCTGCTACGGACCGCGGCGTCGCGAGCGAGTCGCGTTGTGTGACGTGCATGCCCCAGAAAGGGGAGAGTGTACATTAGGGACAAGGATGAGATGACAAAGAACTTGTAGGGAGTCAAGAAGGCAGCCCGGTGATGAAACGCGAAGAGAAGTGCGGATTCCGGGTTGCCCTCCCGAGATTGGGCCCAAATGACCGAGAGGTTGAAAGGGCCATGGGTGGTGGTGGGTTGTCCCCTGGTTCCTGTGTGGAGGTGATAAATTATTTAATGTCATTAAGGAATTCATTAATTGTATCGTGACAGCGACATCAACGCACGACACAGGCACTGAGCGACGAAAGCGTTGCTCAGCAGGGAGATGCGACAGTGACGTCAAGACAAGTGACTCTTCGCCCGCTGCCTGATAATACTCAGGCATCTTGGGCTTTATACTTTGTAAGAAAATTTGACGTACAGATATCCAAGGTTCGAAAGATAGGCAACGCGGGTGTTATAGTTGAGACGACGAACCAGGAGTCAGCTGTGCGCCTCCGCAGTGCGGTCCCCCCTTCACTGCGCGTGACTGAGCCGAAGAAACTGCAGCCCAGGATTTGCATCAGGGGAGTGGATGGCGACCCACCCAAGGAGGAGTTCATGTTGGCACTTCACGACCAGAACCTACGTGGCACGGAGTGGTCAGTTGAGAAGCTGAGGGCCCTGATATCTGTCTTTAAGCGGCGGGGTAGGAACAACTCCACCAACATAATTGTAGAATGTCCAGCCGCACTCAGAGACTTGCTTATAAAAAAAGAGCGCCTATTCATAGGTTGGCAAGCCGTCGTAGTAGTGGATTATGTGCAAGTAACCTGCTGCTCCAAGTGCCAAATGTACGGGCACCCTGCCAAGTATTGTAAGGCCAAGGAAGAAATCTGCGGCAAGTGTGGCCTACCTGGGCACAAAAAAGAAGACTGCCAGGCGGCTACCGCACGGTGCGCTACTTGTCATCGTTTTGGCCGTGATGGTGCCGACTCTCACCTGACCGCCTCGAAGGAATGCCCGGCGAGACACTACGCGGAGCAGAGGGCAGTCCACTCCACTAACTATGGCTGCCCCTAGTGGGCTCACAGCGTCATTAAAAATTGGCCAGCTAAACCTCGGCGGTGCTGCGCTCGCGACCAGCGAGCTCGTTTCCATTGCCCAGGACGAGGGATTGGATATTGTTCTTGTCCAAGAACAACATTCTCAGCCCCCCCCTGGACTTATCCAGCACGGCAGCCATGCCAAGGCTGGGATCCTAGTCGTATCGCCTGATATCGCGGTGGTGACCCTGAGCCATTTATCTCACAGCCATTGCCTGGTGGCCTCCGCAAGGAGGGGTCCCCTGGACGTAGCCCTGGTCTCGGCCTACTTTCAGTACTCTGACCCCATCGACAGGCACTTGGGGCACATTGAGCAGGTTGTAGACTCTCTGAGTGGCGGCGCCATGATAATTGGAGCCGACGTGAACACGCACTCGCCATGGTGGTTCAGCGAGCCCCGTCATTACACCGGACGTGGTCAGGAAGCCGAGCACAGAAGAAGGTCTCTTGAAGAGTTCATCACCTCCAGGGACCTAGTTATACGAAACAAAGAGGATCAACCGGCAACTTTTAGTGGCCCCGCTGGGGAATCAAACATCGATATTACTCTCACCACCAGGCGCGTCGCAGTGCGCAATTGGCGAGTACATGACGGCGTTTCTACCAGCGACCACCGTCTCATCACCTTTGAGATCACCTGTGGACCATCGTGCCGAGACGCAGTGTGCGCGGAGCTTTCCGAGGGTGGTCCGCCGCGCTTCCGGGAGAATGGGGTAGACTGGTGTCGCTTCCAAGCAGCGGTCAGTAAGCGCGTGGCGAACCTGAACGTATTAAAGACAGCGTCGGATTTAGCCCAGGACTTCACGGAAGCGGTATCGCGTTCAGCTTTTGAGTGCTTGGGACTGCGTGGTAAGTGTAGGGATGGCGGGTACGAGTGGTGGAATGAAAGGTTGGACACTATGCGAAGGAAAGTCGGTCGCCTGCGTGGGGCATGGCAGAAAGCGAGGAGAATGAATGGACCGCGGGCAGAAAGGGCAAGAGACGCATACCGTGTGGAACGCCGGAAGTACCGGCACCTCATGGTGGAGACGCAGAACAGCTACCATCTCCGGGCAGCTGAGTCGGGCAACGCCGACCCCTACGGGCAGGCGTACCGTATAGCCAGTGGTCGATCTCGGCCCCCCGCAAATATCATTAACGGCATCCGATACGCAGACGGCCACCCGGGGACGGTCGGTGAGGCCGTGGATAACCTGCTGCACGCTTTGTGCCCAGACGACGATCCGTCTAGGGACTCGGCGTACCACAGGGAGGTCCGGTTTGCGGCTTCCATTGTACCGAATGGCTGTGACGCGCCTCCACCAGGCCGTGACGCGCTAGGAGTCATAGTTAGGTCTCTCTCTAACACGGCACCGGGAATTGACGGGATCACTGCACGAATGGTTAAGCGTGTGTGGACAGTAGCGGCTGCGGAACTCGTATATATCATAGGTAAGTGCGTGCAAGAAGGGGTCTTCCCGGATGTTTGGAAGGACGGGAGGCTTATCGTTCTGCCTAAAGGCAACGGCAAGCCGCTGACCGACCCAAAGGCGTACCGCCCGATAACGCTCCTCCCTGTATTTGGCAAAATATTAGAACGCGTTCTTTTAATGTGTGCGCCCCAGATTACTAGAGGGATATCCACCTGCCAGCATGGGTTCACACGAGGCAGGTCGACCGTAACGGCATTGAACGAAATGCTTAGCACGGTGAAGGAAACTTCATCAAAATACGTTCAAGCAATTTTCCTGGACATTTCTGGCGCCTTCGACAACGCTTGGTGGCCAATGATTCTCCTGAAGTCTAAGCGCGGAGGCTGTCCTCCCAACATATACCGAATGCTGGCGGACTACTTCCGCGGCAGACGTGTGGGAATGTTCGTTGGTGACCGTGTGCAGTGGAAGACGTCAACCATGGGGTGCCCTCAAGGTTCCGTGCTAGGCCCCACTTTGTGGAACGTCCTGCTCGACGACTTGCTTCGGTTGCCGCTACCGGGGGGTGTAAGGGTTGTCGCATATGCGGATGACGTCACTGTTCTGATTGAGGCAGCCTCCAGACGTGCGATTGAAGAGGCTGCGGCCAAATCTATCGCCCTGTTTGAGAGCTGGGCCCAGAGGAACCGCCTCTCGTTCGCCCCAAGCAAGTCACAGACTGTGACGTTCAGAGGAAAACTCCAGCGGGCTCCAGTCATCAAGCTTGGTGGCGCATCGATCAGGTCAGTGCGGCATACCGTAGTCCTTGGCGTCACAATCGACTCGAGTCTGTCCTTCGCTGAGCATGCGCGATCGATCGGAGAACGCGCTGCCAACTGCTTTGGCAAGATGTCGCGTGTATCTACCACCTCATGGGGTGTTCGGTATCCCGCGCTTCGCACACTATATTACGGCACTTTTGTTGCGACGGTCGCGTATGCTGCGGCGTGTTGGGCCGAGAGGGCGACGTTATACGTTGTTCGGACGACCCTCATCAGGGTCCAAAGACCGGCTTTGGTCCTTCTGACCAAGGCCTATCGATCTAACAGCGCTGCGGCGCTCGCTGTTCTGGCGGGCGTGTTGCCGGCGGACCTCGAGGTGATCCGTGCTGCCAGGTTGGATGCGGCGCGTAGATCCGCGGCCAAAGGGGAGTGGAGCAGGCGGAAACGGGAAATCGGGTTGGTTGTAACCGGGGAGTGGCAGAAGAGATGGGCGAGTGAGACGAAAGGTAGTGAGCTGCGTCGATACTTCCCGGACGTGGCCGGTCGGCTCAGGGCGACCTGGGTCGCTCCGGACTATGAGACCTCGCAAATACTTACGGGTCATGGCTGCTTCCGGAAACGTCTGCGTGATATGTGCCTCAGTGAGACTGGAGATTGTTTGTGCGGGTTGGCGGAGGAGGACCTCCACCATGTCTTGTGGGAGTGCAATGAATATAATGACTTTCGGCGCGTACTGTTGGATGGGATCGTTCGCGAAGAAGTGGGACCTGTGTACTACCAGGACCTCGTGAGCTCGGCGGCCAACTTCGGCAAGCTACGGGAGTTCGCGCACCATTGGCATAAGAGGCGGAGCGTCTCGGAGCGATGAACACTGGGCAGAGGTGATGTGGAGCTGCTACGGACCGCGGCGTCGCGAGCGAGTCGCGTTGTGTGACGTGCATGCCCCAGAAAGGGGAGAGTGTACATTAGGGACAAGGATGAGATGACAAAGAACTTGTAGGGAGTCAAGAAGGCAGCCCGGTGATGAAACGCGAAGAGAAGTGCGGATTCCGGGTTGCCCTCCCGAGATTGGGCCCAAATGACCGAGAGGTTGAAAGGGCCATGGGTGGTGGTGGGTTGTCCCCTGGTTCCTGTGTGGAGGTGATAAATTATTTAATGTCATTAAGGAATTCATTAATTGTATCGTGACAGCGACATCAACGCACGACACAGGCACTGAGCGACGAAAGCGTTGCTCAGCAGGGAGATGCGACAGTGACGTCAAGACAAGTGACTCTTCGCCCGCTGCCTGATAATACTCAGGCATCTTGGGCTTTATACTTTGTAAGAAAATTTGATAAGGTAAGTTACTAAGGTGAAGTAACGATTCTTTAGAGTCGCGCTATACGACGCTCGTAATTTACCAGCACAATTCCGTGGTCCGTGTCCGAACGGCATGAATGCGGCGAGCTGGTGGGGCGTGGCGCTCAGGAAGCGCTCCGGACGGAACTCGTCCGCGTCTGCTCCCCAGTAGTGCGGATTGCGGTGGAGGCCCCAGAAGTGAAGGAGCACCTCGCATCCTTGAGGGAGGGTTATACCTGAGGCTGAGACAACGAATGACCATGTCGCTTCACAAGTTCCTTGTACTTATACTCAGATAAAAAATGTTTATCTAATACTGACAACCTCTTTAGCGCACTTAGTAAGTGGTGAGTACAATTTTACACACCAAACGTAGTCACGATCCCGGTAGAAGTTACCAATTTGTCTAAACATTGTAAAGGAGTCACTCACGCAGCCGCACATCTTTGTTACATCTCCTGAGAGTGAGGGGCGCGGGCGGGTACAGACGCAGGGCCTCCTTCACCACGGCGTCCAAATACTTTAGTTTTGGTATATCGTCAATGCACACCGATCTATCTGAATATCCCAATACTTCCTGGACTCTGAAAGATACATAGAGATAGTCAACAGACCGGGCTTTATTACTGTTTTTTTTTTTAAAATATGATTAGACGGTGGAATCCGAAATAATCTAGAAATTATTACCCAATAAATATTAAGGATCTCTATAATTGTAAAATCGAACCCTGGTTATTGTTACACTGTTGAAGTTGAAGTAGTATAGATTTATTCAATAAGGAGAAACTGATCACTGGTATGAAAAAAAGAAACCAACCTCGCCGCCCAACAGATCCATCAGTAGCTGCAAGATACTAACTCTTCATAGACCGAGTCCTGTACGCGCGGGTGGTTAGTGACCAGCACGGGGGCGAGGCAGGCCGCAGTGGCGCTGGTATCGGTAGCAGCCGGCAGCAGCGCCAGCGTCTCCTCGCGCAGCTTTATGTGCGAGTAGCCCGCCTCGCCGCCCGACAACTCCATCAGTAACTGAGAGATACTAACTCTTCATAGACCGAGTCCTGCACGTGCGGGTGGTTGGCGAGCAGCACAGCGGCGAAGCAGGCCGCAGTGGCGCTGGTGTCGGTAGCAGCCAGCAGCAGCACCAGCGTCTCCTCGCGCAGCTCCGTGTGCGAGTAGCCCGCCTTGCCGCCTGACAACTCCATCAGTAGCTCCAAAAACGATTTCATTTTAGTATTTAACAAACTGGCTGAAACGTAAGTAGCATTAATTGACCAATAAGTGCATTAATTTTATAAAATAAAATTTCTTTCTCCCAAAATGGGTGCCCTATACTTAGAATTCATTATTTTGTTACATCTTAGATCGAAAATGTATCGCTGCGCTCTACGAAGCGAAACGTTATAAATCTACAGAAACTATATTGTTCGATGTTTGTCTTTAAGCAGGCAATTTTATTATTTTATGACTGCATCATCTTGCTGTCAACTGTCACTCCGATGTTTGTGTGGGTTGACAAGCAAGCGACCAATAAGTAGTCGACAAGAGTGTCGTATTCGCCGATCGTACTGCAGACACATTTTATACAATTTATTTTGATTTCCGTAATTTAAGAAAAGAAAACATTTTCCCGTGAATTCCTCAAGCTGCTGCCGTGCGAGCATCTGGCGTCGTCTGAGACACGAGGTTGGAGTAGTCATTTGAAATTATTTATCGTTAAGGGCGAAGATCAGACACATCTTTCAGCCACACAGTCCACCTTACATACCGAACCAGCATTATATTAAAATTACGCAAAAACCGCACAGATATGATGTTCATTCTAAGGTAATATAAAGAAAGGAAAGAACATCATAATTATCATTTCAAATAATACCAGATAAATGATACACATACAAATTATTCATTTGTACATGAGTTGCCAACTCAATCGCTGTGGTCATTTTGAAGCAACTTGACAGACGCGGTTAGGTAGATTCGCAATTGATCCTATTAGTATTTCCTTCTGATCCCTAAAAATATATACTTACAGTTATTTTTCTCGGTTTCAAGGCTTGTTGTGCACATTGCTTCTTTCTTTTTTTGGATTAACTGAAATAATGGGTTAATAAATAAGTAGATGGACGACTTGTGGACTGGACTATGACGGAAAGCAGTTGTGAACATACGGTAGTTGGTAACGATATGTACAGTTTCAACGCAATTCCACATGACGGCTCTGTTGCGCCGCATCCTGGCCGGCCGCCCCGTGAGGCGGTACAGCAGGCTGCCGCACAGCCAGGGTTGGCAGACCACCAGCGCTCCCACCTTGGAGTAGTCTTGCAACGCTTCGAGGAAGGCAACATTGACATGCTTCTGACGATTCACATTTTCTCCAAACGTCATCTCTAAAATAATAATATTTTTGCAACATAACCTTAATAATTATGCGTATAGTTTATATTATTACATTTTCACAGATTATTAAAAAAATATTGGAAAAATGATTTTGAAAAGTGTTTAAAGTATAATATTTATAGCAATATTGCGTAAAATACCAAGAGCAGAGTCGAGCGAGTAGGAGCTAAAGTACTGCCACATGGACAGATCCCCGGAGCCCGCCGCCGCCGCGAGCTGATCCATCAATGTTCTGCTTCTCCGCTGGAACACTGGCATGAAGTTGTTGTAGTATTTAGTAGCAAAAATCGGGTTGAGGATCTTGCGCCGAACTCGCGATATTTCTTCTGAAATGGTTAGGTACATAGCATAAGACGACACACTTCTCATTCTACGAGAGCCATAAACGATATACTCAAATTCAATACAGATCGTCTCTGCAAATAGGACGATATAACTTGCAAAGAATACAAATAATACAAGTCTGTCTTTTAGTAACTGATTCGTGTTCAAATTGCTAGTATCCGAGTAACATGGGGTGTGCTTCAAACTTTATAGTCACAATGTAGTAGGCTATATTCTAAAAATATTTATTTTGACTTTTTGAGCTGGTCATGTAAAGTTGTACATACTTGAATATTTTAGGAGTAAAGCAAGGACTGCCTGTAGGGCCGTTAGTCCTATCAATTGTCATAACTCTGACATTATCTTGAATAGTTTAAGCTCACCCTGACCGAAAACGGAGCCGTTACCGATGAGATGTCGCGCAAACTTTGTGAGGGGCCACTTGTCCATACACGTCCTCAACACGATGCTCGCTGACTCCGGATCTGTCACAACTGATAAGCAAAATTGAGTTATCGATTTTATAAGGGAGAATTTTAAGACAACTAAATCACGGAACCCACCAACAACGAACATATCCAACGCCCAGAAACTGACCAGTTTGTGTTTACTGTCGTAAGTTTCGCGAGCGACCGTGTCGAAAGCTTTCATTCGATCTGTGAACAAAAATAATAATGGATTCTAATAGCTATAATCAACATTTTAAACTTTGTATTAACAATAAGATATGTACTTAAAGTATTTCTGGCACCATGTGAACGTATAACAGTAATTCCACTTTCACAAACAATCTCAATATCGTTAGTTGTAAGGAGCTTACTGAGCATTACTCCCGTGAGTCCCGCTTGAGGTGAAGGGCAGTACTAAATGTAATCATTTTAATAGGAGATACCAAATATAGGGTAAACTGGAACACAACAATACTGCAGTGTTGTTGTGTTCTAGTCTGAAGAATATATTTGCAGGCTTCATGGCTCCTTTTCAGATTGACCTACTCAGACCGGCATCTTTAAGGACGCATTCTTTGCATTCCCTGCGAAGTACCATTATTTTTTTATATGCAATAGTAGATCCCCCAACCCCAATAGATCTAACTTCTAATCCGTTTCTGTTGGATTCTTGTCACATATAAACAATTGTCTAACAAAAGCTGTGTGTTTAGTTGGAACAAGAACAAAATATTTTGATAGAAATAAAATGTACACTAAGAGGGGCTGGGGAACAGGCTCACCTTCATTATTTCCAAAATACTTGTAAATGTGTCCAATGACCGGTAAGCAGGGGGAGTGAACCCCTATCATACTGTGTACATCTAAGAATTTCTGCGGCCTCCTTTTACACACAAAAATCAAAACTATCAGTACCGCGATCAAAATATATAGAAGCGCCATGTTGCGGGCGAGGTTGAATCAAACACTGCAAAATATCGGAAGATTCAAAAAATCGTTACACAGCGTCAATAGCCCTTCTCTTATTGTTGATGTTTACGACTTCAGTTGAAGGTAATGTGGAATATTTTATTATTTATAACTCCAGGCAAGTGCGAGACCTCGAATCGCACCGCCACTTCCGTATAAGTTTAAAAGTATGTAATTAAGTAACATCGCTTAAGTTGCATAAATTTTATTTCGCATATAATAGTGCAATCACATTAAGAAGGATGTGCTAAGTAGGTACCAGTTTGATGCATCAGACTCGATCGATCGTCGCCCTAGGAGGACATATACACAGACATAGGAGGTGATGAAATGATTACATAATCGAAATTTGCAAAGCATCAAAAGTTAGTCAATCGATAAAATTAACTGATTTGAGAGGCATACTTAGCTCAGCTGTTTAACTGTTAACTGCAAATAATTCGAAAGTTTTTCGTAATGAAAGTTCGTAATTTATGCTGCTAGGTACTTTTATTTTTTGACGTGAAAACGTCTTATAATTCGATAGAGCCGGCTGCACGCACGAAAAAACATGACTCATGCGTTACCTCGCTTTGAGGCGTTCCATGTAAGGCTTGAAGTGCAAGCGAGAGAGCAGAACGAGCGACAAAGAAGCACAATCGGCCTTTGCGTTCGGCAGCGTTCGACATCCGTCTATTAAATATAATTATTAAATATATTAATTTTAAATTAAAAATTAATATATTTATTATAAATTTAAAATATAAATTTATAAAATCAAAATCAATTATTTTATTAATTTAAATTAATATTTATAAAAATATACTTAAATTAAAAATTTTAATAACCAATTAAATGCTACCATTCCATCAGTATTTTCTTAAGACGTTGTCACGTTCAACTATCGTCAGTAAACCGACTTTACAGACAACCAATTTTTTTCTGCAAATATAGAGACAGAAAATTATTTTCAAATGCAAATAACAGTGATTAAGACTTAGATTATCTTAGACCTTATATTAGCTTTTTATAGGGCTGGATTGCATAGAAAAGCTATTCTAGGGACAGTGACGGAAGCCCTCCCTTCAGGGGCCTGGGCCGACAATGCTACTGCTATTGCTACTTTGGGCCCACGTGACTTTGATAAAAGCTATAAATTTCTTGAAACGAATATAAAACATCACTTATCGGATGCAACACCCCTATTGCCACCCAGTTAGTATCTAAGAGTATATCAGTATAACAATTATTAACAAATTCTCGCTTTGTTAATGTAACTGTTTCGAAGTCCCATACAAAGGTAAACATTCGTCACATAAAAACACAAACACAATTTACATCATGTTTTAGATCTTTCTAAAGGTTATTATATATAAGATAAAATTCATGCAACCATAAATAAATCTTGACTATCCCTAAACTCACACTTTTCCACTGTATTACATGAACTGATTCTCATGTATGTGGCCCCTTTTATGTTTTATAAATTAATTGCTTTATATTTTTCAATACACGAAGTGTTTCCCATTTATGTGGCCTCTTCATGTATCGTATAATTTCAAATAATGGGATTGGGATCAAATTCTCTTAAGAACTTAAAATTCCAATCAATATTAGAGTGGTATTACTGATACGCACACAGAGTGATCCGAGTAAGTCCTCAGACAAACTTTAGATTGATGGTATCTTTCTATTGAAAGATGGTCAATTCCGTTCAATGTTAGAATGGTATTACAGATACGCACACAGAGTGATCCGAGTAAGTCCTCAGACAAACTTTAGATTGATGGTATCTTTCTATTGAAAGATGGTCAATTCCGTTCAATGTTAGAATGGTATTACAGATACGCACACAGAGCGATCCGAGTAAGTCCTCAGACAAGCCTTCTTTCTATTGAAAGATGGTCATATGCTCCATCCCGCAATATGACGGTGGCCCGCTACCGGAAATGCTAGTTCTATGATGCCCGGGGCGAGTGAGGGTTACCGCAAAACGCGGTAAAAAAAAATCTTAATAATTAAATTAAAATCTTAAATTAAAATTAAAAAAAAAATCTTAATGATAGCCACACTTCGTGAATGCAGCCTCCGTTAATGTCTCTATAAACTTCGCTAGTTGCTAGAACATTCTGCGCCAACCGCGTCGCACAGCTCACCGAACCGTTCAAAGAACCGGCACGATTCTGTGGAAAGAATCTAATAATCGAATCTCTTATTAGAGAAACCGGAGACCGGAGAAAAAGCTTTAACATAGATATAAATACAACAGTCGTATTTTATTGTGTAAATGCCCAAGCTGTCAAGGCATATTTATATGAAGATGTTAATATATTTATATTATTATGTGTCTTGCTATCACATAATTCAATAATTTATTTTATTAAATTCTATATTTCTTAGTAAGGGTGCATAACCTTACTTGATGGATTATTGCTTATTAATCTCTTTCCATATATGCTTTCTCACACTATTTATAACCGACCTCTATGTATTATATTCATCGCTCGATGAAAACACAGAGGACGACACAGACGCGGAGCACTGCATCGTCATAGACACAGCGGACACCCCCTCTCTCACACATCTCCACATAGGTGGCGGCGCGCGCTTCGCTCAAACACCGAGCAGATCCTTCGATCTAGCATTCGTTCGAAAGTCACTTCACTATTCGTCTCCGGCAGCCCTCGGGGCGTATTTGACATACAATATGTATACAAATTTGAATAAGGAGCGCTTCCCGATTGTGCATTCTATTAGAAGATACTTCTAATTGCTCGTTTTATATAAAACACTGTTGTTTATCGTTTTACTATTCTTTAATAAAACACTTTTATATATTTTACATGTATATATATATTTATATATATTTTAATTATTTTTTAGTGTTATTATATATGTTACTAACATACTGTGTGCGATTATGATCGTCACATTAACGCCTAGAAAAAAAATGTTAGCAATAATTAATGTAGGTAAAATAGTTATTAATCTTCAAAAGTAAGAAATGTTTTTAATTTTTTTTTGGCAAGTAACAACAGCTTTTGGATTTCAGCTCAGCGGGGGTCTCTTGCGCAGTGTCAGTCGCTCGCCCGATCCCCTCGACGATTATATATATAGTGCGGCACCACTTCGGGGCCCACAACTGCGAGCGCGTGGCTTGCTTGCAGGGTGAGTGTGAGAGGCGCTCAGAGCTGTGTTTGCTCAAGTTTGGGCGGATTTATTTCCGGAGCGTCGCTGCAAGTCGCTATTGATCCGCCGGATATAGAATAACCGTCGCCATCCGACTGTTCAATTATTTATTTAATTTGCAACTATTACCTACCTCTGTCTGCCCGAATGCCTCCTTCGTCTAGTGGTTCCTGGGTTATTTTGTAGAATAATTCTAAGGCTTTTTTAATCATCAAGGAATTAAACATTATCAATCTAAGCCCGCCAACCTGCATTGAAGCAGCATAGTGAATCCACGCTCTATATCTTCTATCCTAAAAAGTGGGAGACTTATGGAGTGGGCTGTTATTGAGTTAATAATGATGATTGCCTACAGAAGTATTTATCCGCCTTATCATACATGTTTTAGCGAATTGTCATAATGGTTCAGTAGATAGATGTAATTAAAAAGAAAACAAGTTAATGCAAACATCCGAAATCGACTTCAGTTATTCTTAGATATAACCACTATAACACAGAAATACGAGTATTATAATATATTCATTGTTCAAAAGGAGCATTTACAAATCTCTTTGTCTCTACGTATGGAATAAATCAGCCCGCATGGCGAGCCATGTCGGGATCAGCGATGTTTCTACATAGGTACCTTTGAACAACGTTGTAGAACATACGTATAAGCTTATCTAAATTAAATACTTTCAATCCGAGTTGTAGGCAAGAGTGCATTTGTTCTCATACAACTGGCAGACAATTCGACGCAGTGGTAAAACTGCTCATAACTTTCGTGTAAATGTTTGTAGGTATTACTGCAAAGAAAGTGAAGTTCACAGCTCATAGGACCCGCCCGTTCTCTGATCAGCACCGCTTGGAGGTTCTGTGTCCACTCGTCGACCACTGATAGTTCGCGGGTAGCCTTATTAATCAAATGTACATTGCGTTCAGAACTGACGGTCTATTGATATTTCTAGTCTATTAACAGCCCACTAATGACCCTTCTTATAGTAGAGAGGATATGAAGCGTACACCCCCCACGCAATGTGGATTGGCGAAATTAGGATGATAATGTTTAATTCATTAACTATATCAGATGACCGAAGCGAAGACTTAACCGGCTTTCCGAGGCATTGGGTGTTATACCGCTTAACTTCCCGACTCCGAACTTAGAACGTACTGAAAATTTCTTACAAGAAAGAAAAGCTTATAATTATTCTACAACTCTACCCAAAATTCAAAAACATGGCATCGGGATCAAAGCGTGCTTCGACCAGACTAACAAGGTACCTATGGCATTGTAATTCATACTAATCTACCGATCAGGCGCCGAATGGTGTCGGTGAGCAATGATCATCAGACAGCACTGCAAGCGCGTGCGAGTTAGCTGGCTGCCCGACGCAGAGGCCGGTGCCAGTGCGCGGTGCCTGTGCCCGGTGCACGCCGTGACCCATTTGCAGTAGGTACACGGTGCTGCCAGCTTAGATCATAAGCACTTTTAAGACTCATCTCTTTATCACTACATAAAGATTATTGCCTTCCGAGCCGCTAGTAGAGTCACTCTACCATCGGCTGGGAAGGCTCTCTGCTTCATCTGCTGAGAAAAGTCAGCAAGAAACTCAACAGTTGCTCTTTTAACATAACATCATGTACATCGTTATACTTTACAATGTTTATTATTTTCAATTTTGTACAATTTATTTTAATACCCTTTAGTTCCTGTGTGAAGGGGAAAGCTTCGTAAGGCACTTGAATTTTATTCTTCTTTCAGAGACATTTGAAGCAAATTATGATCAGATAACAGAAATGTGGTATATTGCATAATAAATAAAAAAATAACACTATAATACAAATACAAGTTAGTATACTAAAATTTCTCTAGTTTTACTACAATGAATACTTATTTTATTTTTCTCAATGTATCTAATTTTCTCATCAAAGCAAACACAGACATGTTGAAATTGTTTAAAAATAGTAGTAGATTTTTTATTAGTTTATTCGAAGTTCACTGAAGCAGTTAACGTAAAATGTAAAGTGGTTATTTAATGAGAAACTTAACGGTTAAGTTACACAGCAAACAACTACATAAGTTAATGTACGGCGGCATAGAGACTGAATCTGAGCCAGTTTTGTTTGAACGTCAAACAAAACAAAACAAATAATGGAAATGAATTTCTATCTATTCACAATCCTCGGGGATTATGAAAGATTTTTATAAGAACCGCGTAATGTACAATTTATACCATCTTAATATTATTTATTGGCGTACAACCTTCAATGCCCTTATTAATAAATATATAAAAAAATAAATAACTTCATTTCTTAATAATTCTGTAAAAGCTGTTTAAATAAAGCCTCGATAGCTTGTCTCAATAACGATAAGTCGTAGGTTTTAATTTGTTATATTGTTATCGTACTCTCCTAACACAGGCTGCGTTGAAAGGGTGGGCAATCGCAGTGATACTTAAAGTTTATCAGTTATTGTCGGTTTGTGATAATTATTTGGACATACAATGCAGTCAAACAAGGTTCATCGGCTTAGTCATTGTAAAATTCAAAATCAAGGCAGTTTAGGTTTTATGAGATTAATAAACATCAACTGATATTTGAAAAATGAAAACTACTCAAAAGTTTTTAAGCAAGTACGCGAATACAGAGAGAGATATATATATAGACGCGAGAATACTTGGAGAGGGGTGGGCCCCGCGGCTCCTCGTAACGAGCTCGTGTCAGACGCTGCTGATCCGATCACTGCACAACACCTCGCCTCGAACATAATACTTTTCGTTTTGTATCATAAATCTAATTCAAGCTTACAGAAAAACACGTAGTAGTTGAAGCCGACTCACTTCCCGCAAGAGCCTTATACGATGTAAATAAATTACTTAAATATTTTTTAAATCTGCTAGATAGAGCGATGGTATGGTTGAAAAGTGTTATACTTTCATTACCTATTGAACTATATTTCATTAGCATATATCTCTATTATATTATTATTTTATTTGATCAATTGTTGCGTGAAGACTTACAGCGAGGCTTGAGCTTGGTAACCGGCGGCCAGGCATTCTATTCTGAGGAATCTCTATATGACACTCGCCGTCTCAACAGTTATCGCCTTCTATAGCCAGGCGAAAGCTTCTAAGGTTGTTTTAAAGCTTTTCTGAAACGATTGTATTCGTAAGAATAAAGATAGAGTTTTCTATGATAGAGCCTAAATAACGTAGGTGCCGAATTCATCGTACTCCTAACAAGTTAGCCCGCTCCCATATTACATTGCATCATCACTTACCGTCTGGTGCATGACAGTCAACGGCTAACTTGTAATGAATAAAAATTTTTAAACAAAAATAGAACCGACTCAAAACGCACTAAAAAGTAAAAAATAACTGTGTCATTTAGTTGCTTTAATTTACTTAAGCATATCTATGAAATCGGTGCCAGCAAGTTTAAGGAACATTTATTTAACGAAGTAAAGCAAAGTTCTAGGTAATGACCTTAACTTAGAAACCTTGGCTGGCACCGACTCCTAGATATGCTTAAGGACTATAGAGGATTTGTTATAGCAACTAAATGACACAGTTATTTTTTACTTTTTAGTGCGTTTTAAGTCGGTTCTATTTTTGTTTAAAAATTTTTATTGCTTACTTTTTAGTGATTTATCGCCACGTAACGAACTCGTACTATACTAACATAGTATATTATACGGCACTTGTAGCCAAAAAGCTACCGATACCGAGACAAAAACCGAAATCGCTGTAAGCATGCATCCAAAATTTGAAGAGTTCCTTCAATTTTCCCAGGATATCATCATCCGATCCAAACATGATGAAAATGGGATCACCTTCGAAGTATGCCCTTTCTAATAAAAAAAGAATTTTCAAAATCGGACAACTCTGTAAAAAGTTATGCGTGGTCATACATAAAAAATACGTGTCGAATTGAGAACCTCCTCCCTTTTTTTTTCGTCGGTTAATAAAAAGCACTTGGTAACATATGTTATTGGTATTCAATGATTTCGTCCCACCAACACACGTAAATGCTAACATCAAGTTGACATTGTAAGTGCGACATAACGTGTCAACTTAGTGTTAGTGTTAGCAACAACAACAACACGGCGTACGGCGTAACGGCGTAGTGTCGCGTCAGCTGAAATTTCGATCAAGTGTCTTATCTGCGTAACATCCGCCGAAGGAAACAAATTGATATCCGATAGATACGGCGTAAGGTACTAGTGTTAGTGTTAGCAACAACAACAACACGGCGTAGTGTCGCGTCAGCTGAACTTTCAATTAAGTGCCTTATCTGCGTAACGTCTGCCGATGGAAACAAATTGATATCCGATAGATACGGCGAAAGGTGCTAGTGTTAATGTTAGCAACAACAACAACACAGCGTAATGTCGCGTCAGCCGAACTTTCAATTAAGTGCCTTATCTGCGTAACGTCTGCCGATGGAAACAAATTGATATCCGATAGATACGGCGAAGGGTGCTAGTGTTAGTGTTAGCAACAACAACAACACAGCGTAGTGTCGCGTCAGCCGAACTTTCAATTAAGTGCCTTATCTGCGTAACGTCTGCCGATGAAAACAAATTGATATCCGATAGATACGACGTAGCGTACTAGTGATAGTGTTAGCAACAACAACAACACGGCGTAGTGTCGCGTCAGCCGAACTTTCAATTAAGTGCCTTATCTGCGTAACGTCTGCCGATGGAAACAAATTGATATCCGATAGATACGGCGTAGCGTACTAGTGATAGTGTTAGCAACAACAACAACACGGCGTAGTGTCGCGTCAGCCGAACTTTCAATTAAGTGCCTTATCTGCGTAACGTCTGCCGATGGAAACAAATTGATATCCGATAGATACGGCGAAGGGTGCTAGGCGCAGAGACAGTGCCTCGACCATAGAACAAAATAGCACTAACTAGATATTATGTATTTGAAACCACACACACAAGTAAGCAAAAAATTCTATCATTTTTTTATATTTCGGTATTTCTTTTGACGTGATAATTATTTAATCATCTTATGGCAAATATGAAAGTGGATTTATTGATTAATAGTTATATAGTATAAATGATACTGTATTTCAAAATATTTATTTACAACCAATCTTCTTCAACTAGAAGTTCAGTGCTCTTGGATAAAAGAACACTGCTTTTGGGTATATACTTACTCGTAGAATCTTTCAAAGTCAAAATTTATTTTAAATAGGCATAGTTTACTAGCACTTTTGAAACTGCAATTATTTTCCATTTACAATCTGCTTATTGAATAGATATCTGGGGATATTAGGCTGTCTGTTTAAAACTACGTTTATAATAACAGCAAGCAGCAAAAAAGTAAATGAGATTGATTTTAAAAGTAATGACCAAATGCTACTTATGGCGTAGGTACGAGTACGGTGTAGAAACTAATAGCTATCGCCAGCAGCTCTTCGCCTAGAAGGGTATCGGAGGGGTGGTAGGCAGCGCTGCGAGGGGAAGGGGAGGGAGGCACGACGCTCATGAATAATAAAGAACAATATTTTAGAAAGTGGCTCGCAAACTGTTTGTGATGAAGTTATTGGGCGATAAAACGGCCGTCAAATCCTCCATGAATTTATAAATTTGGGGCACTTACCTGCCCGCGCTGTCTGTCGCCTAGCATTTGTATTATAACCTAGTAGCTACCTGCGTTATTTTAGATCCTAATGGATTATCTATGCGACGACGAATAATCGTCGTCCGCGTGAACTGATTTTTGGATTATATTTTTTCCTTACGTCTCATTTTCAGAGAACATAATCAAAAGCTTGTAAAATAATGAAGTACCTACCCCCTTTTGTGATGTGTCTGAAATGCCAGTCATAACTTTTTCAAATAAAAGACAGTCAGGCAAAAATATGACCTTCCTTGTTTGTGCCAGGCTTGCCAGCACTGCCTGCGTCAATCGCATCGCATTAGCGCCTACGTCAATCACTCTAATAACCTTTGAACGAAGACACAGTGAATCTGTCCTGGTTATTCGTTTGGTCCTCCACTGGTGCTCAGAAGGACTTTAGATACCAGCTGTCAATATTCTCTATTCCTTATTTTACTGAGCTGACGTCCTAAATAGTCCCAAGAAGTAATACAAGGCAGGACTAGAGTTATCTATATCCACACCAAAAGTCAAAACCTCAATCTATTACAGTACTTTTCGAGAACTAGTAAATATACAGTAAGGAATTTTGATTGATATGCCTTCTTATATATATGCCCGTTATTATAATATGTGAAACAGTGTCCCTAGTCGCCAGACTCAAAGCTTCCTTGCAACTGTCGGTGGAACACCGTTAAAGATTAAACTTCAAAGCCCGCGGTTAGGAACTCAACAACATGAATATTCAGATAGTCCAAAATGTCCCTCGACAGCAGCAGCGAGAGCGGCGCGTGGTGAGACGGGTATTCCCCGACCGAGCGCGACGGGTATTCCCCGGCCGGGCTTGACGCCTGCATGATGGATGGCGGCTAAAAGCTTTGTTTGCCCCTCTTCACCGTTCACTGGTAATGCGCCCCGACGTCCCGCGGCGCGCTCCGAGCATCGTTCAGCGCTCTCCAGATCAAATCACGAGCGATTCGCAAATTGAGATGTTTCAAAATCTAAAACAATTAAAGCCACTGTTTAACGACATAGTTTTGTAAAAATTAGGAAAAACAGAGCTCACAAATGAAACAAAGGGCCTGAGTTTGATAAAGCTCGTTGTACAAATCTTGAGGACTCGAATGACATATAATATGTCATCCACATGCAGTGCAATGGTCAAACAGAGATACGAGCTTAAATAATTTAAGCAAATAATCTGGATACGACTACGAACGACTCCAATCTCCGCAAACATCAATAGCGCTGTGTCCTCATAGAGTTCGCTGATCGCTCTACTGTTTGCTAACAATATTAAAACGACTCTAATCGCAGCAATCAATCCATTGCGCGATGTGTACAACGAGTCGCAGCTGGCAGCAGTATGAGTCCCCGTAGAGCCTCTAGAGCTCTTAGAGCCCGTAGAGCTCGCCGATCGCTGGACAGTTTGCAAACAATACTAAAGCGCCAGCAAGTGTTCAACTCGCGCGGTAAACAAGCCACTTGATTACAGTCCACACGATTCATGTGCCGCTAGTTAAAACATTGTACTCATTTATATTCTGATTCGAGCTACAGTAAAGAAAATATTCGTCAATATCATTATCAGACTATTGACGGTCCAGTAGCCAGGCCTTACTGCTTGTAGGAGAGGGCATATGTAGTTTACAACCACCATGCTAACCCAATGCTGGTTGGTGAACTTAGGTTAATATTGTTTAACTAATATAATAACGATCTGTTTTAGATGATAGTGACAGTAACAGACACAAGTGTATAACAATACCAACTTCTCGATTCCGGGCTTCAAATTGTACTGAATAACAACCACAACCCGATCCAGGATTAGAACCATGGACCTCGTGATCTAAAGCCACAAAGGCTAACCACTAGACCAATGAAGCAGTCGACAAGAGAAGTTATCTAAATTTTACTGACTTTTTCGTTAGTAGAGTGTCTATACAAGTTGATCTTGTGATAATAAGTTCGTATCCCGGGTGCGGGCAATGAAATATATAGCTTCCTTTTTTTTAAAAGGAAGCTATATATTTCATTGCCATATATTATGTTTAATAATACATACTACTAATTAGATAGTTATTACCTTACATCACGTAATATCAGGTGTGATAGCAGTTAAGGCTAACTTGTAGTCGATAAAAAAGCTCGTCGTCGCCACGCCGCATTGAAGAAGCATGGAAGACTTAAACTCCTAATTTCCTCTCCTATAAGGTGGCCCCTGCATTAAACGTGTAGGTACATAGCTTGTGGATGAGAACGAATTCTTATAATGGTTATCTTACCTAAATAAGTAACGGATAAGTCAGCTTATGTAGAGGCTAGGCAAAAAACTTGGCCATCTCGTGGTTGCTTCAGTTTGTAAGTTTCCGTGGCTTTCTCTGCGGTTTACTGGAGTTTAAGAGGTTAAACCCTCTCAAACTTAATATATTGGAAACTGTTAATATTGGGTGTTATCAGCAAATTAACCGCAATATCCCTAATGCGTGGGCCAAATGTAATGGAAACCCTTAGAGCACACATTACCTGCCTCGTTACCCGGCCGTGTGTGTGTGTGTGTGTGTGGGCCGCTGTGACGTCACACGCACGCACACACGTACACGCCTATCGTGTTTATGCTCAATTGCTCGGAATGGGCTAATTTGCGACGATACATGCAGATTGTGCCCATAACCAAAACTTATTACTGAACAGATTCAATCATAAATGAAATTATAGTTTTGATAATACTCTCTCTGGCTGTTCGAAACTGGTTCCACTGCAGATCATAGAGTAACATCTGGTCGAAGTTTAACTAAATGTAATCATTATGATTATTAATTTAGGATTTGAAAAATGTTTGTTAAATAATGACAAAGGTAAAGAAGGTTCAACACCTGCGCCACAATTTGATCGGCGGCGGCACTGTGCAGGTCGCATTCCTTGCATGTTCTGTGGATTGCTACTCTGTTGTATGCGATAGTTATGCACTTACCAGGGGAGTCATAACCTTAATTAAGTTGTCTGTTTATAATTTCAAATTAAGAGTTTTTCACTAAATGCATTCTTCGTCGTCACATCGTTATAGAGCGCTCGTCGTCCTCCAACACAACCCGGCGCCATTGCTCCCGTACTGCAACATCTCTAGTGCATTCGTAAATGCATTACGAATAAATACGTACGATAAGTACTAAAACAATTATAAAATTGTTAGTTTGCCTTTTTTTTGTTTTTTATCGATTACAAGTTGGCCCTTGACTGCTATCACACCTGATGTTAAGTGATGATGCAATCTAAGATGGACTGACTTGTTAGGAGTAGGATGAAACTCCACACCCCTTTCGGTTTCTACACGACATCGTACCGGAACGCTAAGTCACTTGGCGGTACGTCTTTGTCGGTAGGGTGGTAACTAGCCACGGCGAAAGCCTCCCACCAGCCAGACCAAGACAAATTAAGAAAAATCTCAATCTGCCCCGCCGGGAATCGAACCCAGGACCTCCGTCTTATGAATCCACCGCGCATACCGCTGCGCCACGGAGATCGTCATGTCTGTATGTTTTGCTTAATTTCTGCGACTACCTATCTTATTATAACTTTGTTTGTATATATAATAGACACATTCACAAGGAGTGAAATGAGCTACTTTGTGCACAGATATACGAACGCAAACTGGAACTACGAGATTAAAACTACAGACATTCGCTGCTTAATAGTATATAAAAAAGTTATATCGAACACCTATCACACACATACAGACAAAATGTGAATGTGAAGAGAGAAAGCGCCTCGCATGTCAAAAGCCGTAATATCTCGTCCCACGCGGTATCTCGTCCGCAGACTCTCGTCCGTATCATAGCGTCACCTGCTGCTGGCAGCCATCCATTTCACATTTAATACGATCCGAGCTTTCCCGCGTACGTGAAAAGTGTGAACTCAACTGCAGCGAATTGCCTGCTTACAATATTTCCTATAAGAACAAATCGTTTCTCATAACAAACGAGATTTTTCATGTTGTTTTGTATTTACATTTTGAACAACATCTGGTAGTGCTTAAGGCGTGAAAAGCTGGAGGTAATCCGAACAAGTCTTTTCTTATTTGTAAGATTAAATGTTAACTTTATATTACTTATTTTTGTAAACTGAAAAGACTTTGAAAAGAAATTAATATAAAAGTTAAAGTAGCGCGAGAATTCTAATCTTTGTAATCATAATTAACTTATGTGCAGCGAAAGTGTGATTTATCTGGGAGAACATACCAGTGAACGTGAAATAAAGCCAGCTTAAAAAGTTTGGCCTAACTGCAGAAGATCACGTACACATTCACTAGTTGTGTCAAATGCTGAGTGAGGACAAAGACGCGAGCAGTAAAGGTGAGCCTTCACCGCCATCTGCGCGGATATTTTGTGCCACACGATGGACCCGGCACGAATCCACGTAATTTATCTCTTTATAATAAAATGGAAGTGCGTAAATTGGAAGTGGAAGTGTGTTCATAAATAAATAAGCGCAATCCCGCATACTTTGACGTGTTTCAATGACGGAGATTAACTAGAGCTCAGCGCTCCTCGCGGACATAAAGAAGCTTTAGACGCGAATATAAATGAAAACGCAATTTGCTGCGGCTGCAATCGTGAAATGTGTGCACTGTTCGCGCCAAATATATTCACAGCTCTTGATCCCGTTTCCAAATAAAAACCGGCCAAGTGTGAATCGGACTCGCGCACGCACGGTCCCGTACCATTCATATCAACGAGTATATATTCCAAGTGTCTACCTGTTATATAATAATGTCGTCAAAAAATAACATTCCTAAATAAATAGCAAAAAATATATAAGCCCCACTATAATTTTCATTTTAATATAATCAATGTTAAAGTCCACACAATACTAATAATATAGAGCAAAAAAATACATTAAAAATTTAAGAACCACCCATCAAGTGTATAATTCGTCATTTTTTCGTGGCAGACGTTTTGAATTTCAAACTTTTCATAGTCTATGTACTGTACTATTCAAACTATTTAGTTAAAAAATTAATGTTGGCCGTTTTCAATTTTCAA
Organism: Mycalesis mineus; assembly: GCA_034621355.1. NCBI lineage: Eukaryota > Metazoa > Arthropoda > Insecta > Lepidoptera > Nymphalidae > Mycalesis > Mycalesis mineus. The sequence continues at coordinate 79,017 of JAXAVZ010000191.1, read as the reverse complement.
ATTAATCTTGTTTGCATTTGTTGTTATAGCGTTATCTATAAATTATATCAAAGTTTTAAATGTCTGTTAATGGATACAGCCTGCTGACATACAGACAGACAGTCTTTGGCTACGGAACCCTAACAATTCCTCCGCCGCCGCGCGCCGCCCGCCCTCCGCCCTCCGCCCGAACAACTGCAAACGAGACGATTGCTGTTGAAACTATACACTGCATTTAAAATTGCACGGAAATGTAATTTTAGTATGAGCTTTAATATGCTTGTTGTGTTTGTAGTCGGTTCAGTTTTTTATCCGACTATATTAAAACTCTTCTCGGTTTTATTCGTAACCTTGTTTAGCGCAAGAATGCTACAAACTTGGTGAATTAGCGTTAGTGATTGTTTATTGTACAGATAAAGTCTAAAAGACAAAATATATCGAGAACACTTTGCAGCGACTCGATTGGAATTTGTAAACGTTTTAAAAGTAAGTTTAAAATCATGAACGTGTGCTTTTAAATAACGTTTTAAAGCTTTTAAAGTGCAGCTCAAATAAATGGTTCGAGAGAAAAAAACGGGAAAAATTTAAGTGAAGTAGTTACGAAAGTAGAAGTTATAGTTAATCGCATAGGCAAAGTTTTCCCACTAACGATAAGGATCAGGGCTCGAGTTTTGAGCAACTTTTGAGCAAGTAAAATGACGAGGGAGTTCGCGTCAGCTGTCGGCTCGAGGGTGCATTAAGAGCTCTTACCCGCACAATTATAACTTTCAGATAGCTCTGCTTGCAAACGCGATAGTGCGACTAGCCGAGCAGGCTCGACTTATCACCGCTACACGTGGACAAAAATCAAAGGCGAAATTTGGTCAGTCAAGTAAATGTATTTTAGACTTTTGTGTGAAGTGGCTATAGAACATTGAGCTTTTCTCTTTTAAAAGAAATTAGTTGTGTCCGCGGTTTCAACCGCGTAGTTCCCATTCCTGAGGCACTTTTTAACCGACGAAAAAAAACAGAGGAGGTTCTCAATTCGACACGTATATTTTTTTTTTATGTATGACCACGCATAACTTTTTACTGAGTTGTCCGATTTTGATAATTCTTTTTTTATTAGAAAGGGCACACTTCCAAGGTAGTTCCATTGTCATCATGTTAGGATCTGATGATGATATCTTGGGGAAATTGAAGGAACTCTTCAAATTTTGGAGGCACGCTTACCGCGATTTCGGTTTTTGTCTCGGTATCGGTAGCTTTTTGGCTACTAGTGCCGTATAATATACTAAGTATATTACGAGTACGTTACGTGGCGATAAATCTCTAAAAAGTAAGAAATAAAATTTTTTAAATAAAAATAGAACCGATGTCATTTAGTTGCTTTAATTTACTTAAGCATATCTAGGAGTCGGTGCCAGCCAAGGTTTCTACCTTACCTAGAACCCACCAACTGCTTTACTACGTAAAATAAATGTTCCTTAAACTTGGCTGGCACCAACTTCATAGATATGCTTAAGTAAATTAAAGCAACTAAATAACACAGTTATTTTTTACTTTTTAGTGCGTTTTGAGTCGGTTCTGTTTTTATTTAAAAATTTTTATTATATAATAATATTATTAGGTTTAACAGGTAATCGAAAGAGTACATTTACACAAACATATCTCTTTTAATAATCTGACGATAGCATTATTTTTTCCTGGATAAAAAGTAACACAAGGTTTAAATCCAGGATTAAATCAATTTCTATTCCAAACAGCACAGTCGAACAATAGTTACGGCTTAAAGAATTGACAATTAAAATCCGCAGGGCAGAGTTAAAAAGTCGAAGGTGTTATACGCCAGTGATTGCAGAGAGCTGTTTAGGCCGTCGGTCCGGTCACTATCTCATCAACTCCAATAGTGTGGTGTATGTCCTCGTATCTATAGACATTAAACATTATCACATTATCACCTTAAGTACGCTAACCCGGAATTGGAGCAACGTGGTGCTCCATGTCTCCTCTACAGTAGGAAGGGAAGCTATTGTCCTGTAGTGGCCGTTAATTGACTGATAATGATGACCACCATGAATAGTGAAGTGGGTCTAGTTAGCCCCATACCCCTTTTCCTATAAGGAAGGATATTGAGCCCTGTAAAATGCCGTCTAAACGGGCTCATAATGATAATGAAAACATTTCATCACTTACTCGAGTAAGGAAAGTAGATAAAACCATTATTATTCAAATCACAACACAAAATAAGACTTGGTTCAATGAATTTAATATAAAATCGATTTTAATTTTATCGAACAAAATGACCGTTTGATTAAAGTTTAATCGAAAAATATCGACGAGATGGCAGCAAACATCGACGGGAGAGCAGCAAATTGGCCGGCGGATGGATACGGGTATATCAAAAGAAGATCAGGCGAGCGAGGGCGGGCGGGCGGTGGTGCGGCGCGGGGCGGGGCGGCTCATGAATAATAAACAATAATATGTAGGGACGGCTCGGGAGCGGTTTAAGGTGGTCTTATCGCCCGATAAAATAAATCCCGGCCAGCAAATACTTATGTTCTATTATTACTAGAGGTATTTCACAGGTACTACCGAAGACTCCGTGTAAAACGTAGACGGGCGCCGAGGGCGGGTGACGGCTAATTTTGTTTTTACTGAAGAGCAACTCACGACCTCTCGAAAGAGCGAGCTGTCCACTACACGTGAGAGATACTTCGCTTAGTTTGTTGCGTCGCCATCTGCATCGCGCACGTATGTATGTACGAGACGATTGTTTTTATTGTATTAATTGAAAGAGCCAAATTCAAGGTCCTTGGGGACTGGGGAGTAAATGGGGAGTTGAATGCTATTATCTATAAGAGCAGATATATAAGAGAGAGATATAGCAACATTCAGCAAGGCTTGTAAAGAATTCGTCCTATCTAGGTTTATCATAAAATGCTCTACATCCTAGTAAAGTTAAGGTTGAAATAATTTCTGTTTATAATTCTCTAATAACTTTAATACTATTACAATGTACACCAGGAGCCTTCCGTCATTTTCAAGTAACATCATCAGGACATCAGTATTTTCTGTCATTTTATAGTTCAAATGTAATTTCATCTCCATATTTACAGTGAAATATTCATACATATGTATTACCATATTCAATAAATACTTTTTATTATTTATTGTTTTAGATCAGAACCGTGTGTGGCGAGTGAACAGCACTAGCGAACTAAACAAAGAACAACAAAAGTGTAGTGTAAACACAGAACACTTACGTTTACGGAGCGGTCGGAGCAGCGCGCCGTAACGCCGTAACGCCGTAACGCCGCGCGCCGTAAACTCGACAAGGGATTGGCACCTCTAGATTGCACCCTCATTACGTATTCTGAGTGAGGCTGCGAGCGCTATTTGGACTGTGACTCGGTGGCTTCTACTATTATTTCTTTTTACACTTTTTAGAATAGTTCTTCATTTAAATCTGGAAAATTTTCTTGCTCTTTTTACCTGGATAAAAAGATTTATTTTTCGTTCACATTAATTGATAGCAGACGACCACTAAAACCGCAGTAGTGATACAAAATAATCAAAAACATAATTTCAGACTTCTTTTTTGCCCCTTTCTAATATTAGGAAAGGAAGTTGGACCTTAGATCTAAGCTGATCTGTAGTGGATAAGCAGATTTAAAGTGATGGTGTACTGGCACTTGACTCTGAATCAATGATTGTAATGTACGAAACTAAGAATTTAACTTCATTTACGAAGTATAGTGTGTAACTACATTAGAATAATAATCAGCTATGAACTAAATCAGGGTAATCCTCGGAAGGAACAGGCCGCCTCGTCCCGCGCCCCGCACCGAAAAGACCGGAAAGGTCCGTACACGCTTCGGTTGGAACAACATCTGCAACTTACGACGCTTAATTTCGTAACAACGACTCATTGTTTAATACAGATCTGCACAGAGCGGTAAAATATAACCAATTTCAGCCAAATCGCCTGCAGCCCTCGAGAATAATGGCCGCTCTCATACAAAGCGAAAGATTTATAGACAAAAATCACTCGCCGACGTCTCCCCCCGCCCGCACTCTCCGCGGCCCTCATCCTGTCACGCATTGTGAAAAGTAACAAAGGCAAGATAAACGACGATCGCACACCGCCCCGACAGCCGCAGGAGCGCAGCCCGACTGTACCCCGTGCGCGAAGGGGTTTATGTGTAGCCCGCGGGTCAATCGGAGCTTTACGTACACGACCAAACTGCTTTGTTGATCCAGCGGCCTTTCAAATTATCCCATGGGGCTTAGAATCATGAAGTTCGAATATTGAGCTTTGTTTTATTCTAAAAAATTACTTGTAGCATAACCCGGAGTTACGGAGTTGAGGATGTCAAACATCATACCTACACGAACACTTTAAGCCGTTGGTTTTGGTCAATATGTACAGTAAAACACTGTAAAGTGTTGTCAAAAACATCCTTAGCCTTTTGACTTCGCGTGGTGGGGAAAACTCTAAATCCCTTTACCTATAAATAGTTTCGTTTATGTTGGTAGCAATGGTCGGGCTGTGGTATCGTTAACATAGGCTGACACGTTTTCAATAAAGATAATTTGCTTCCTTGCGTTAACTAAAACAAATCTGCGATTACCGTAATTAAAGCTTTTGTGAAAATTAAATGAAATGGATGCAATATATTTTAACAAACCTATTCTGTGGTTTGTCGATCCGCCATCTTTGCTTGTCACCTGTTAATGTCATTGTACTTTTTTGTGCGATTGCGTTGTCACTGAATATTTTTCATTTTCTATTTTTCATGTTATTTTCAAATTAATTTGTGTTAAAATGCATAAACGGAAACGAAAATATGAATAATATATCAATAGAAGATTGGAATCTATTGATTCATTACTTAGTGAGTAAAATTGTCGCAAGGTTATATTGTGCGAGCCGTTAAGGTAATGTGTGTAAAAATGATTAAGAAGAAATTCGCTGTAGGCCTTCAAAGTGTTGACTGTTCATACCACCCAGAGCTTTCACGAGAGGTTAGCCGTGGTATATTATGTTGAAACGTCCACTTTGCAGCGAGAACAGTCTGTACGCCACTAAGGTGTTGACTGTTCATACCACCCAGAGCTTTCACGAGAGGTTAGCCCGTGGTATATTAAGATGATCATAAAACGATTTAGCAAAATTCGCTGTAGGCCTTCAAAGTGTTGACTGTCCATACCACCCAGAGCTTTCACGAGAGGTTAGCCGTGGTATATTATGTTTATAAGTCCACTTTGCAGCAAGAATAGTTTGTACGCCACCAAGGTGTTGACTGTTCATACCGCCCAGAGCTTTCACGTGAGGTTAGCCCGTGGTATATTAAGAGGCACATTAAACGATTCAGCAAAATTAACTGGAGGCCTTCAATGTGTTGATTGTTCATACCACCCAGAGCTTTCACGACAGGTTAGCCCGTGTTACATTATGTTGGTAAGTACACTTTGCAGCTAAAATGTCTGTACGCCATCAAGGTGTTGACAATCTATACCATCCAAAGCTTTCACGAGAGGTCAGCTTGTGGTATTTTATATTGATAATCACACTTTACAGCAAAATAGGATGTACGCTATCGAGGTGTCGACTGCTTATATTCAGTGCTTTCACGAGATGTTTGCCAACTTTGTATATTACGTTACACGTCACAGAATTTAACGCGCATACGCTGTATTTTATAGAAGTGTTGACATTAATACTCGGAGCTTACACGAGAGGTTAGCCCGTGATATCTATGCGTTGTTTGTCACACTATTTACCAAACTTACACTGTAACACTAGATACGAATGTTGAATGTGTATTCTTAGAGTTTTCACGGAGATTGATGATAGAACTTTTACGTAACAGTCTGAATTGTAAGCCATCTGTATTTTCAGGTGATTTGGAGTCTTTCAGTGATAGTCTGCATTATCCTTCAGCGTGTTATCCGCTGTAGTAGATTGTGGATTCAACTGACTATCGGCACTATTTATCAAATAAAACAGAACAAACACTATTAATTAATTTACATTTATATAAAAGTAAGCAAAAAAGTTGATAATAGCCGCAAACAATAACGTGCCATGCGATGTCGCTCGAGTGAAGAAGTAGGCATGTGGCAGTCGATACTGACCAAGCGCCGGCCGCAGGCAGGGTTATCTTACGAAATACTCGTCGATGCGGCGCGCGCGCAGAATTTTTTTTTCTATCTTCGCTATCAGTGAAGTATTGCTCGACTTTATAGCGGAACGGTTTGTTGTGTATTAACGTCCGTCACACCCCCAAACCGAAGCACCCTCACCGTATTAGAAATTGAAAGAGTCCACACTAGTATCACTTATCTTAATTATTATAATAATAATTATTTTTTCTTCTGCCATCTTCGTACAGTTGTCAAAGAAGACAGGGACAGACAAAGATACCAGTGCTTGCAGGACAAACAACAAATGAGAGCCGCAATTCCTGATCTGGCATTCAGTATAGATTGAGAGTATGCTAATTAGACTAACACCTTGATACAGACTGCTATGTCGAATTACTCATTCAGGGACAAGGTGCAAAACGAGGTGAAGTTGGGAATAAGTTTAGAGAACTGTTATCGAATACAAAACCTCAAACTTTGTCTAAGTTACTCAATTTATACTTTTGAAGCCCGCAACAATCGCAGTTGCTATGTCCGAGTAAGCAGAAACCAAAGCACAAGCAGAGAAGCAGAGTAGCAGATGTAAGGATAGCGAGAGCAGCCACAGCCTGGACGAGAACTCCAATTCCTACGGAGTCGAGAGCGCCCATCCGAAAACGTGGACTCTGAATTAGTGACACTGATTCGAGTAAAGACAGGCAGATTAGATATGTCAATGATAATTGGGCTAACATTACCTCCAACTCTATCCTAAATGGGTGGCTTGTAGGATTTGAAATCCCCAATATGTGAGGAAAGTATATTAATAACTGTGATCTGCTTAACTTATGATAATGAAGTGTTCTCAGAATTTCACCATTATCTGAATGCTGTGGCTTTATAACATATTCGTATAAAAGCCGATACATAGGAGGCAGTGTTTAGAATTTCTTGTCTTAAACCTAAATTCAGAGATTCTCACTTTTCTCCAGCTCAAAAGAAAAGAGAATCCATTCGCAAGTATTATAATAGTACAGAGCTATAATAATATAAGTTTATAATTAAAAATATATATTTTATGCTGATTCTTCCCGCTTCGCGGAATGGCTGGGGATTAGCTTGTAATGATATCAAAAATCATGGACATTAATCTACGGATGAGAAACTTTTTATAAAAATTACTGTAAACATTTTTAAGTTTTACAAATATCGCATCATTCTAGAAACAAAAAAGTTTTGGTAAAAATCAACAATATAACCAACAGCCATTGCCTTTGTTAAAATAGTTGGTACACGATTTGCTTACTGTAACAAATTAGCAAAGGCTTTTCTGCAATGGTGTGAGTATAGGCCACACATGGATGTTTATGTAAGTTTTAAATAAAATAACATTTGCAAGCAAGTGTTAAGGCAATAAATTTTTAGAGACACATAATACACATAAGCCTCAAATTGATAGCCGCCATATTATTAATTAAGTGTTCCTGAAGAAAAGATAACTACCGCACCAGTTCGAAATAATACTGAGTTATATGTTTTGATGGCCTTCGTGGCGCAGTGGTGTGAGCGGTAGATTTACAAAAAATAAGGAGGTCCTGATTCCATTCCCGGCTGACTGATTTAATGTTCTGATAAGATATCTTATAGAAACTAATTCGGATTTGGATTCCATCTTGCTCCTATTGTTTAACCTGATTCTTTCTTGGACTAATTAGACTAAAACCAAAATACAATATGAGGGTGGATAAATAGTCTGTCAGAACTAAACAACAGATCATCTCTTAGACTCTGCCTGATGAGGACGGCAAATGATTTCTGACACAGGAATCTAATGAGAATCCTTCCATTATAATAATATAACTAACTGTATTAGGGCAGAGATATATCCTTATTTTTAGGACCGCAAACAGAGACAAATGCGCAGATGGCAAGATTATTAAGGGGAATTTACGAGTATATTGAGAATCTCGATATATTATTGTATTGTATTCTAATATTATGTTTACCTTTTTTCCTCATGCAGATCTGAGTACAGAATTGCATACTTTTCAAACATTGTCTTTGATATGCTTAGATAAGTAAGCATCGATGACAATATTAATATAAGGGTTCCATCACCCATGCAAATTTTAGGCCCTAATATACCACATCCTAATCTTAATATTGTTTGTGGAACATATAATTACCATAAGCCAAGCCAACTAGCGCTATTTTTTTGTTTTATGGAAAAAACTAACTTGCAAACGTACCTTAATATATTATACAAATTCTTCTTATTTTGTGTGAATATATCATAGTCAATCAAGTAGTATCAAGTCACTTTTCTTACAGCAAGTTGGTACTTTTATGTAGCTTTAATTGCTTCTACTAGCAGATTTAGGTAGTCTTGTGTGAAAGTGGTACGAATATCACTAGGTTTACAGTTCATAATAAAAAACATGCATTCACTTCTAATGCATAATAATAACAGCTAGTATCAATATTGAAGCTATCAGAGAGAGCAGTTAAATCAATAGTTTTTGTATGTTCATTCGTTAAAACGAATTTTGATTATTTTAATATGTTTGCTGAGGCAATGTCCTAGAAATACTTTTCAAATCATTCCTGCCATACCTTAAATAAAACTGCACTAATTAAAAGTGTAGTGATCCATATGTTATAAATATTAAATAATTTGTAAAAACAGTCAATACGTTTTCAATGAATATTGTATACAATATTTAAAGACTAATAGTATTCTATATCCTACGAAGTGCTAATAATACATTTTTTTGGAGTAATATATACTTTGGTCTACACTGTTGATTTTACCAACACAACTTTCTTTCTTTGAACATCTACATAGTGTACAAAAGTGAGGACGAGATCACGCAACACAATTTAAAAGATTGGACTAACTTACCTAGTGACGTCCAATCCCCAATTGTGTGAAGTGATCTCGTCCTCACTTAGTCCCAACCCTACCCGTCACAGACCATAGTGATGGCTCTTTGATTAAGGTTATAATTTTTCCCCAGTGAAAGTTGTGTTTAGAGTTCTTTGAAATAATGACATTAACAGGTGACAAGCAAAGATGGCGGATCGACAAACCACAGAATAGGTTTGTTGACATAGAGTAAAAATAAAATTAATTTTTCTAATATTTGAAGATTGTGACAGCGCAGTAGTACAAGAGTACGACTACATAGTGTACAAAAGTGAGGACGAGATCACTTCACACAATTGGGGATTGGACGTCACTAGGTAAGTTAGTCCAATCTTTTAAATTATATGTTAATAAAATAATTATTAGCTATCATACTACGAATATATAGACGAAAGGTTTCGAGTGTGTGTGTTTGTTACTTTACGCAAAAACTACTAAATGGATTTTGTTAAACTTCACAATAATATAGCTTATACATCAGAATAACATATAGGTTACTTTTTATCCCGAAATACCCACGGGAATGAGAACTACGCGAGTAAAACCGCGGGCGTCCTCTAGTTATTAATAAGCACGGGGCATATATACCCCTAGACAGACTCAGTGACGCTTAAATATTTTCCTGATGTTCTGGAAGGAGCTTAACATTACTATGATAACATCCTCAGGAACACTTAGGAAAGTATTCTTAATTAAAACCGCTCGAGCGACGTCACGCATGACGGTATGACGTCACGCCATAGCTCCGGCGAATACCTGCCCGAGAATGTCGTATACCTACTGCGTAATGAACTCGGCCGGCCGGCGGCATCCCGGGCGGGTCGTAAAGTGGGCATTATGGGACATCGCTTAGTGATACTGCCGGGGCCGATACAGATCGGGCCCTGGACGAGGATATTACGCCGTATTAAATGATGTGGCCGCCGTTTTGTGGATATTTTGGTTTCAGGACTACAAATAATATTATAGAACACAACTACCGTTATTAGTTTTTACTTTTATTTTCTACTTATATTATCTCGGTGGACTTCTCATGGATACGTCATCAAACTGGTCCTAACAAGTGTATCGATGGAACAAATCGGACAAAGTGATTTTGTTTGTACACTTTAAAACCCATATTGCTAAGATAAGAAAAAAATATAGACAGCCCCCCTTTTCTGCCCATCTACAGCCGCCATTTTGAAATTTTATATAGCTTTTGTAACTACCACAATTCTAACAAATTTAACGATACCTGTCTACATGTCTGTCCAGCCTTAGGCTGTAGCGCGTGCCAAAAAAAATGGACATACATACATAATATACACACATACGCTCGAAAATATTACCCTCCTTCTGACACAATCGGGTAAAAAATGTGGATGAGCCCCGCGTGGACTGGCGATCGAAAACATGAAGTGGGTTGCAAGGAGCCGCAGGATGGAGACTGTTAACGACCGAGGTATCTCAAAGTCCTTAGAACAGAACTATGTCCAACACTCGTCCATCGGCTGATAATGATGATGTTGACGATGGGTCATGTCAGATAAATTCTGAGGCTACAAATGCCAAAATCGACACACTGTAGCCTTTTCAAGATAAAATCTAGTAATTTAGTAAACAAATTACTAGAGCTAATATGTAACCATCCAGCCAGCTGATATGTAACCATCGTGTTTCAAACCTTGTCACTGATACTTATATCTAACGGCAAAAAACCAACGCTTGCGCGACCTAATAACATACAGCGCCATCTATGATTTGATTCCGTTAACATACGTATAACATATTTCGGTAAGGGGTTTACAATAAGAGGTTTTTTGTTTTAAATGCATTAAATAGTTTTGTAATTGAATTCTAAATTGCGAATAGATATTTTTAAGTCATATCAAATATCGTAAGTAACACACCAATCGTCGAATGTCTTTGTGCCGCTTCACGATGACTAGATAGTCATCTCCTTAGTGAGCTAAACCTACTCGCCGCGTTTTTCTTTGGTTTCGTGGTATAATGTATATAATACGAGTAGGAATTTCAGCCCACTTGAAAATAATGTTAAAATATGAGATTTTGTACCTGTTTTTTAGTATGGGTGAAACCTGAATAAATGATTTTTGAATAAATTTTTGACTTTTCAATAAATGACTTTTTTATGAATAAATAATAGCTTAATAATAAATTAGTCATAAATGTACATAATTAAAATCAGAATCAGAACAATTTATTTGCATGAAACATTACAATTATAATATATATAGGTCTTTTTTATGAAATACTCGTATAATAATACATTTCAATATACCATAAATTACTCTAGGGACTATATATATTTACTTATCACAGCCGCTATACATTGTACCTTTGCTTGTTACGATAAAATGTGTCAAATGTAAACATATATCACAGTTTTACGAATGAACAAATCCGATATTAAGATAAAATCCTATCCAAATGCCTCCAAGCATTTTTGTCAATAAGAATATAATAATAAATAAATAAATTGTTTATTGTCCAAAAACATAGGTACAAATAATATTACTGCTTCTTAAGAATTACTTAATTTAAGTTATTCGAAATATATGAGTATACAGAAGTCAACTGTCCCTAAGCTAAGTATAAACCAGTGTTTTAGGCGACAGTGCTCTCCTTATATATATTGATCGTTTAAGCAAAACAAAGATGCAATCCGCAGAAAAGACAAGTAAATAGTAATTGTATAGGTACTTATTACTAATATTAGATACGATATGAAACAATTTATGAACATCTATATCTATATACGTTTTGAGTCGTTCGTGCGTGCGTGTGCGTGTGTGTGAGTGTGTGTGTTTGTGTGTGTGTGTGTGTGTGTGTGTGTGTGTGCGTGTGCGTGCGTGTGTGCGTGTGTGTGTGTGAGAGCGCATGTGAGTGTAAGGGCATACTTAAATACACTAAACTGATACTTCCAGCAACTTTTCTGTTTCAGCATATTTGAGTGTGAGTAACCACTCTTTAACTTGTTTTTTACATTCATTTCCATTAAGTTGATAAATATTTATAGCATCATGTATTTTTTTTGTAAAGTCTAGAGCTAATAATGTGGTACTGTCTCCCAGCAAGTTTACTTCTGTGCCTTTTAGTTCTAAGCATATCCAATCTTCTCTTAACCTGATTTTTATCATAAGTAAGTGAGGTATGTTTACGTTTTATAACTTGAGATACGAAGAGTTTACGCACCGATAGAACCTTGCATTCCTTATATAAATCTACTGTGGGGAATCGATATGGCTTTTTTGTTATAACCTTTAAAACGAATTTCTGTGCTCTCTCTAACTGCAACAGCAATGTTTTATTACTACCTCCCCAGACTGATATGCAATACATGAGTAATGATTGTACAATTGCGTAATACACCATGAACATAATACTATGATTAGCTGATGAACTAAGATTTTTGAATACATATATAAGTTTCCTAACTTTAGTAGTTAAATTTGAAATGTGTAAATTCCATGACAATGTGTTATCTATAAGTAGTCCAAGATATTTTATGTTAGTAGCATATTCTACAGCAGGGCAAGCGCATGTTGAGTTATCAGCAAAAGAATTACAGGTATGAGCTTTCATTACGCATGTATCAGCACTGGGTTGCGAAATTGTGGAGGGTGAAAAAGTAAGTAACTTTGTTTTATTAACATTTAGGCTAAGTAAAGAAGTTAAATTTGCTTTAAAACGAGTCCAAAATTACTATTAAACTTACACGAAAATAAAAGGCTAGGTACTGTATCATCATTATCAGTTGATGAACGATCAAAGATAAAAATAGACTTATTGTAAGGACATGCAATTGAGATTCAACAATATATTATGAAAGGTGTTTCTCTTTTCGCCTTTATTCGATGTAATGTGCCACCATTACAATCGGCATCGGAAACCGGCGACGGCTCGTAATATTTATTTCCCAAAAGTAACAAAGGAGTGTTCGGCGCTCGGCGGACACGGCGGATACTGATAGGGGCCATCCATCGCTCTCAGCGCACCTCTGAACCCGACCCGCGACGAAATATTGCGACAGAGAACAACAACCAGCCCACACTGAGGACATGTTGCGCATCGAGTCTGCTACATTTCATTACAAGTTAATTGTAATGTAAAAAGGAAGCGGGCAAAGTTGTTCGGAGTAGAATTCAAAAAATTCAAAATTCGATTCAATTAGCAAAAATAAAGACGTGACGCTTCGCCTTAACTCTATCTCTGATAACTTAAACAATAAAGTTCCGGCGTTCGACGATAATACATTAATTTTTTTATGACTCTTCTACGAACAGATAACTTGATAAATAAAATAACTTGTGGTTGACGAACGCGCCGCTTCACTTCAGGTCTGAGTTGAGTCTAAGTGAATGTGTTTGCCATTTTATTAATTTTGAAATGGAGTAACAGAAAGATAGAATCTTTCATAAGTATACAGCTTTAAGGATACAGTAAAATATAACAAATTTTGTAAACCCATCGTGAAAACTTTTTTTTATCGATTACAAGTTGGCCCTTGAGAGCTATCACACCTGATGTTAAGTGATGATGCCGTTTAAGATGGTAGCGGTCTAACCTGCGAGGAGTAGGATGAAATCCATACCCCTTTCGGTTTCTACATGACTTCGTACCGGAACGCTAAATCGCTTGGCTTCTCACTTCTAACCGCACTACCTATAGAGTGTTATGTTTTTGGAGGGAACGTACGAGCATGTATGTCCTCATTTTTTGTCACATCCCACAGCCTAAACCTAGCCTAGATTTTAACATAATGAAGTGTAGTGTGGACAGCAAATCACCAAGCATCAGTGTTCTAAGGAGGTATTTGATTTCACTCTCGTCATTTGGATTGTTGGATATCTAAAACGACTGGATTTACCTAAGGGTATTTCCACTCACATGCAAATTTGAAAAATCAACTTCCTGCTTCGGAATTTTACGATAATATTCCCATGGGGTTGTTTAAACGCCAAACAAATTCCTCAAAGGCTGGCAATGCATTAGCAGTTTCATGTAGGCTCTTATACAAGCACTTTTGAAAGTCAAGTCTGTCATTGTCTGGTGACACTACCACCGGGTCAAAAGGTAGATTCTGCCAAGAAGAGCAGGCAAGAAACTCAATTAGTTAGATAATAAAAACCTATTTCTTTGCATATTTCTAGCTGTAACTAGGCATGCGAGGTATTGCACGTAGCAGCTACCTCTCGTCAACGGGACGACTGTAAGAATTTTTCAACACGAATGTGACCCGATGGGAATTCAATTCTGTCGGAATGAATCGGAATGAATGTTAGCGATGCTCTAGTCCGTCACGTGTACACGTGAACACACACACACACACACACACGTGAAACGTGTGCGTGTCCGTATATCGCAGCGGCGCCGAGCACGTACGTGATTTAATCGATTTTAGATTTTACGATGAACCTTGTTATTGAATTATTCATCGTTTTGTTTTCGTCTGTGTTTTACTTGTATTCCTGCGCATCACGTGGAATTATATTCAAAATGTTAAGCTCTCTATGTTGCATTCACTTCATACTAATAATTTAATAGCACTAAGCAAATTTTGAGATGTGTACTATACTGGAAATAATTTTGGGTGAAAATCAAAAAGCTATAAAATAATAATTTAAGTAAAAATAATATTTTTTTCATAATAAGACAACAATCTGCAATGAAGTTTATATCATAATGGATGAGCTTTAAGGTTAAAAAAATCCAAAGCCTAAATAATTCAAATAATAATTTTGTAGTGTAATTTTTTTATTATTTTACACGGGTAAAATGAAAAATCAAGACGCACCATACACAAAGGACGGAGGCCATCACAGTACTTTACACCACGAACATCTAAACAAGTATCTATGTTACAAGGTTTGTCTGTTTCAGACACCTTACTCTGTGATTTTCGTAAAGCCCCTTTACCGAGGTCCCTAAAATTATAATGCTCTAATTCCTTTTTCACAAAATAATCTAGTTCAGAGCGAAGGTATGTTCAACATTTCGCAATGTGAACTAAACGTGCTTCAATTATCTTTTGTTTGTGATCAGCGTCCCGTCGCGAGCCGGCCGCTCCAAACTCGCAGATGTAGACCAGGAGCAAGGGCAATACTACTGCTTAAACAAAGCGGAAAAGTGGAGTATTGCTTGACCAATATGCACTGACGACATGAGACTTACAGCAGAAGCCGCAGGGAGACGCAGGGACGTGCATCGACTGATGTGTTGACGATGATGATGATGTATAACCAAGTGTTTTGTCCACTGACTATATTTTTTTATTTTCTTCTATTTTATTTTTTCAGGGAATTAAATATCTAGTATATAGAAATCCAACAGACGATGAATCTTTCATAACACAACACATTATTAGTAGGTATCTACCCAAAAACACATTACTTACAATGATATATCTGTAAGATTTGATGAATGAGCGACAAATCTATCGCAATGTAAAGCCCTCAATGCATTGGTGACATCTGATGTTGCAAATATTCATACTTGGTGTCACTTGACACCAGGTGATTTGCTTGGCTCGTTCGTGCTCATCTCAGAAGAATAATTAGTCCAACAGAGCAGTCCAACAGGCCGTCGTTTGATCCGTCGCCGCCGTAGCGCGCCGTCCTCGGGGAAGCGCCTCCTGCGAGCTGAGCTTTTATCGCGCGCCTCCTCATAATTTCCCACGAGCCCCCGACCTATCAGGAATCTCTCAAATTGAAACTGAATTATTCGGTAGGCTCATTGTACAGGACCGAAACTCTCGATTTCGCCCCCCGTCGACGTAAACTCGTCATTACCGACTTAATTAAAACAACAAACAGGTGCGTACATGTAAAACATTCCAATTTAACTTTACTAATTACAGCACCCGTCACTATTAGTCGGGCTACAAGGAACTCTACCCGGCCTATTCAAATTTCGGTAAAACTTTGATAAAGGTAGAGCAAATTTAATTAACAATAGAAATGTTAGTTTTTAAATAGTTACAGTTAGGAGGAAAAGAGTGAAACCCGTAATTTCTCGAATCATTTTTGCAACAATTGCAAGGAAAATCCTTTTTCATCGCACTTGTTCTAAAAAGTTTTATTTGCGCAACGCAACGAATAGTCTATTAGCAGCATGTCGGCCATTTGTGAAAGAAGTTCTAATTTTTGTTTAAAAATTAAAACTACTCGTAACGCTATTTCTTTCCTAGCCTTGTGTGTGATAACTAATCAAAATATAATAATTATTGCACTTCTTACTTGTAACAAGTGGATGCCCGTAATTTCACTCGCGTAATGAAGGATATATCAGGACACAAACTAGTCTATGTTACTCTCATGAGTCCGGCTGTCAATCATAGTGACTTAATATAAACCTCAAGCTCGCAAAAGCTCTTCAAAACCAAGCAACTTTTATTAACTACATATCAGGTAAGCCTGTTGTAGCCGTTTAGTATAAAAGGCGGTTATTGTAGATTCGGGCTCGGGCTAGAGCGCGAGCGAGGGCACGGGCGAGGGCGCGGATGTAGGTCTGCGCAGTGGGTCAAGGGCGAGTGGCGGCTGTCTGCTCATAACGTCGCTCTTATTACCCGTGAGTGCAGCCGACACACTCTCTCGACTACATCGTCTTTAACTTTTATCGATATAACAATTCTTTTTTAATACCTGCTGCACTTTCTATACAATAAAGACAAATGCGGTCCCTGTTTATGATTAAAAATTAACAGCTTTTCATTAAACGTATATGAAAGTATCTATATACGGTACTTACATTAAAAAATCTTTTTTTAATTATTTTTTGTCTGTCTGTTTGTTCTGGCTAATCTCTTAAATTTCCAGTCGGATTGTAGAAGTTATAATTGTATACGATAGCCAAACACGTGACGCGTGACATAGGACAACTTGTATCCTAATATTCCCGCGTGAACGGGAACTAAGTAGTTAAAACCTCGGGAGTACGCTAATTTTGCTTACAACAGCAAAGAAACTGCAACAAACGACTGAATTCAAGCCAGCGCTGAACAATGTTAAAATGCTGACGATGGGCACTTACGTACAACATTCTCCATTATTAATTTGATCGTTATTCCGGGAGCAATGTATTGAAGTCACGTCGATCGTTCAGCCGGGCCTGTCGTGTTCGATACATTCACTTACATTTAAACTGGCAGGCGCGTTGGTAAAAAAATAGCGCAGCAGAAAAAAGTATGGCGCTGTCAGTGGGGCGGCGTACCAGCCCGCACGTACCGCAGTGATGACGCTTCCTGACGCCCGCCACTGCGTTTCACTCGTCCGGCCATCGTAACGACACTTAAATAAGATTAATGTACATTGCTGCGTTGTTACATCTCAATCAAAATATAATAAAATGCAAATGCAACCAATACTCCGTTATATCCAGTTCGATATAGTTAGCTACGCTTTATAGTTTGTGTTCAGATATGCTTGGTATTCGTAATATTTCTATCAAATCGAACATGACGAATCTATACAAATATTATTAGTTAATCATGCCTAATAGAGCCTAAAATGGACACAGGCTAGTTTTGTCGAAATATCACAAAACAAAATTTCTCGCGGACGGAGTCGCGGGTAATAAAATTTTTGTCTTTGACTAATAAGAAATGAAATGAAGGTATAACAATAATTAATCTCTCTGCACATCATTTTTTAGTAAATTAAGGCCTTTGAGCTATAAAATTGTAATAAAAGTATATTTTCATTAGGAACACTAATTTATATGTTCCTATTTATTTATATTTTAAATGTTTTCTCAGATAATAATATTTTAGTGAAAATTATTAATTAGGAGGTATTTGAATAAATAAATGGAACCAAAACCAATTTCAATTATTTTTTTATTTAAATTATTTGTTATTGCAATGATTCTACCACCGTTTCGGAAATGCAGCCCTTGTTAAGAAGACAACGGCAAGAAACTCAACAAATGCTCTTTTAAATATGTTTTTTTTACAATATTACATAATAATAACAAATATAAATAGTCAAACTCTCAAATACAAATTGTAACCCAAGTACAACCGTTACTCTTTTTCTTTTACATAAATATTTCAATATTTGAATATATGTATTTACAAGTATGGACACAAAATAATATTACAAATACTAAAAATAAGAATAAGGAATAACATTATAAAATATACTTAGCTTTTGCACAACACTGTTACTACTTGTCTCGCTGATAGAAAAATACAATAAAAACTGAGGGCTAAAAGTAACTCGCTACCCTTTTATAACAAACAAGCCAAAATGGCCACTGTCGGAAATCGACCTACTTTTAAGTATACTGTACAATATGAATCTACGTTACGTCTCTATATAAACCAATATTAATCTTATAATTATAATCTTGGTTTCACATAAATTATACAAATAAGTTTTGTATTAATAACATAATAAATTGTTCCATGACTATAACGTTTCCCAACAGTGGTGTTATCATGTAGTACTCTTAATTTTTATTTAAAATAAAGTGCTTTAATTATATCGTTACATTTCTTAAATAATATATTAAGAATTATTTAATAACAATAACAACGAAACCAATAGGCAATAGGCATAATGATAAAAAATGCTAACAGTAATTAAGTTTCATTACGGATATACTACGATTTGTCAAAAATAGTCTAAGTTAAATATTCTATAATAATTTATTACTGTAAAACACAAGTAAAAGTAATTCATTTAATTGTAATTCATTAATGATGTTAAAACAATTTAAAATAGAGATAAATTACTAAAAGTGGCTAAGTTTCATTACAGAAATGTTGTTATTGTTCAAAATAGTGTAATTAAAATATTCTATAACTATTGAATACTGTAAAACACAATTAAACGTTATTAATTTATTTTGTATTTATTAATGATGTTAAAACAATTTTAGAATAGAGATAAATTATTAACAGCGGTAAGTTTCATTACAAATGTGTCGAAATTTATCAAAAGTAATCCAATAGACTAATGTAAACTTGACAATAAAATATACACACAAGAATACTAGTCTTTATCTTTACTCATTTATTTTAAATAATTTATCATAATATAAATAATCTATCACGGGCGAACAATAATGTGTAAGATATTGTGTAATATAGGATATATAGGACACGCCTTGAGTTTCAATTTGACCACAATGTCAACACAGTAACCAGTAGTATACGAGGCAAAGTGTCCCGTTGCAGCGTGGTAGCGGGCGCAGGTCGCCGGGCGCGCTATTTGTCTGGCGGGCGGAAGGCGCGGGCCCGCAGTGGACGTGCGATACGTCGACTCGATCGCGCCATTATTTTCTCACATTTTTGCGAAAATGAGAAGCCATCCGACCGTTAAACGTCTGAGCCGTTTTATTAACGTTCTAGGATAGCGATTAAGGGATGTTTTCAATAGGTATTTCATATATACTATTAAGAAAATTACTTATGTTTGACCAGACCGAATGCTGTTCTGCCACGGAATATTTTCAGTAAATGTATGGCGCAACTGTTCCATTTAATCTTTTAATTCTAAGGTTTTGTGATAAGCGATCCCTAATTTTTATTTTTATTACAAAATGAAATTGCCAATTTAGATGTTTTACACTTTTCAGTATTCTTTGGTTTTCTATCATCTCTTATCATTTATATTTTGTATTTTAAGAAAATTATCTCATCAAAACCTGAAGAAATTTAAATCGATTATCAACACAGTTTTTTAGCTACTTCGGAAACCAATATTTTTATAAGAAATATAATATATTTTATTGATAATATTTTATATGCAATATTTATGTAAAATAATGTGCTAGTCTTTAAGTCGGGAATCGATTTCACCAAACATTTTATTTTTAAACGACTTCAAAAAAAAAAGGCGTTTCTCAATTCGACCGTATATATTTTTTTTTATTTTTTTATGTGTGTTCGCGCATAACTTCGTCGTTTATGAACCGATTTTGATAATTCTTTTTTTGTTGGAAAGAAGATAATCCGGTGGTGGTACCATGACAAGGAAACTAGGATCTGATGATGGGATCCTGGAGAAAACGAGGGAAACTTTCAAAAATTGTAGGGACAACAAGTACGTTTGTTAATTTTTCCGGTAAGTATTTAAAAGCACTACAATTTGATGAAGGTCTGGAGTCGATCTGATGATGGAGCCGATCTATATATAAGAGAACTCCGTAACGTTTTACAGTAGCTACCTTGTGTTTGGGCTCGATTAATTTGTCTCAATGAGAACTTTACATTTAGATGGGCTGTGACTGTCATTGAGGGTCTGGTGATGAAGACGACGTACAGTTAAGGGAGCTCCGTAACGTTTTACAGTAGCTACCTTGTGTTTGGGCTCGATTAATTTGTTTCAATGAGAACTTTACATTTAGATGGGCTGTGACTGTCATTAAGGGTCTGGCGATGAAGACGAGGGACAGCTGAGGGAGCTCTTTAACGGTTTACAGTAGCTACCTTGTGTTTGGGCTCGATTAATTTGTCTCAATGAGAACTTTACATTTAGATGGGCTGTGACTGTCGTTGAGGGTCTGGTGATGAAGACGACGTACAGTTAAGGGAGCTCCGTAACGTTTTACAGTAGCTACCTTGTGTTTGGGCTCGATTAATTTGTTTCAATGAGAACTTTACATTTAGATGGGCTGTGACTGTCATTAAGGGTCTGGCGATGAAGACGAGGAACAGCTGAGGGAGCTCTTTTTTACGGTTTACAGTAGCTACCTTGTGTTTGGGGTCGATTAATTTGTGTCAATGAGAACTTTATATTTACATGGGCTGTGACTGTCATTCAGGGTCTGGCGATGAAGACGAGGGACAGCTGAGGGAGCTCTTTAACGGTTTACAGTAGCTACCTTGTGTTTGGGCTCGATTAATTTGTCTCAATGAGAACTTTACATTTAGATGGGCTGTGAGGCATTGAGGGTCTGGTGATGAAGACGACGTACAGTTAAGGGAGCTCCGTAACGTTTTACAGTAGCTACCTTGTGTTTGGGGTCGATTAATTTGTGTCAATGAGAACTTTATATTTACATGGGCTGTGACTGTCATTCAGGGTCTGGCGATGAAGACGAGGGACAGCTGAGGGAGCTCTTTAACGGTTTACAGTAGCTACCTTGTGTTTGGGCTCGATTAATTTGTCTCAATGAGAACTTTACATTTAGATGGGCTGTGAGGCATTGAGGGTCTGGTGATGAAGACGACGTACAGTTAAGGGAGCTCCGTAACGTTTTACAGTAGCTACCTTGTGTTTGGGCTCGATTAATTTGTTTCAATGAGAACTTTACATTTAGATGGGCTGTGACTGTCATTGAGGGTCTGGCGATGAAGAAGAAGGACAGTTGAGGGAGCTATTTAACGGTTTACAGTAGCTACTTTGTGATTGGGCTCGATTAATTTATGTCTCAATAAGAAGTTTGAAAGGTTATAGTTTCCAGTTAGTTTAATGTTTACTAAGTCATGATCCAATGATCTACGAAAACTCGAGGAAACTCTTTAAACTTTATATTCACTTTTGCAGGGGCGTTGGAATGTTATAAGTAGGTAGTGAATATTGGTACTTATGGTTTAGTTCGAGTAGGTTTATTAGTATGTTCGTTGTTGATAAAGCACTAAAAAGTATGAAATAAAAAAATTTTAACAAAAAATAAAAACGCCTTCAAAACGCACTAAAAAGTAAAAAATAACTACGTCATTTACTTACTTTAATTTACTTAATCACGTCTATGAAGTCGGTGCCACCCGAGCTTTCTACTTTAAAGTCTTTACCTAAACTTGGATGGCACCGACTTCATAGATGTGGTTAAGTAAATTAAAGTAAGTAAATGACGTAGTTATTTTTTACTTTTTAGTGCGTTTTGAAGGCGTTTTTATTTTTTGTTAAAATTTTTTTATCATCATTAAACCCAAATGTTTTGATAATTTTCAATTCAGTTAAATTCGTTAAGCTGAGGTGGACACAATAAAACCTTTGTAACGTTACAAATATAAAACCCGGCAACGCAATTGGGTGTCCTAAATAAAACGAGGTCACGCCGGGACAGGCAGCGTGACGCAACTACTACTACTGCTTGTTTAACACCAAATATCTGCAGACTATTCCTTTAGTACTTGTCCATGACAACACACCCAAGAGTCAGAAATCCATTGTATGTACGAAAGAAAGGAATGAGACAGAAGAAACGAATCCTAATCGAGTCTCAACGCTGTTTAAAAAACTTCTCTTACGTAGAGATATTTCGCCGTCGAAAAAAAACGACTCAAGTATAGCCGCAGGAATGACGGACGGAAAACTGCTGTAACATTGTGTTGAGAGGAAAATATTCTTTGAAGAGAAATAGGAATTTTTCCAGGAAAACGAGTGTCTTCTGACGTTTCACAAAATTGTAGGCAATTTCACTCAATATTTTGTTATGTAGGCATATGCATGTATTTGCAGGACATTGTTTTGTACAAATTTGAACTGTCAGCTTACTACTCTACTTACTTACTTACTTATTAGCGAACAAGTCTCAGATACCACGGTCTTACGGGTTAACATCAGTGATGTTATACTGGGCATTTTTAATTGTTAATCTAAAACATTATAAGACTAATTTAACGAGCTATCGTTGTCTGTGTATTGGAAATATGTACGCTCTGAAACCTGATCAGAATAATGAATCGTGATCGGTCTCGGAATGTTGCCGAAGAGCCGCTAACAATGATATCTGAAGACGCCTGTAGGAGCCATTGATGCGCAGTAATCACATCAACAGCACCTGATTGGCGCTTGTGCAGACGCGCCCAGCGCGAGCCCAGCATTCTAATCACTAAACATGATCGCACATTTTACATACTTTCAAAAAATATAGAATATTATCATACCGTCAAAAGTTATAAGATTTAAGGCGACATGTTGAGTGTTCGAGACACCTATCAGTTTGTCAACAAACTACATACCCGTGGAGGTATTGAAGCTACATGTTGATGTCGATGCAAAATACGTTACCTAATCTTTCCTCTCCATTTATACGTACAGTAATCATTAATCGACCGAGCGGGTCATACACACACGTGATGGTAAATGGAAACATTCACAATATGATCAGAGCAAACTTTGGCCTGAGGTGATAAGCGATTAAGCTGTCAGCCATTGGCAACCGTGCTCTTCAAGTTACCAAAAAACACCATCGCTGCAGGCGATAGAATATTTTTTCATACCGGTATTACTACTCTACATTACTCTACCACTACCAAACTATCTTTTATATTTTTCATTATTTATTTTTTTTTATCGACTACAAGTTCGCCCTTGACTGCTATCACACCTGATGTTAAGTGATGATGCAGTCTAAGATGGAAGCGGGCTAACTTGTTAGGAGTGGGACGAAAACCCACACCCCTTTCGGTTTCTACACGACATCGTACCGGAACGCTAAATCGCTCGGCGATACGTCTTTGTCGGTAGGGTGGTAACTAGCCACGACGATAGCCTCCCACCAGCCAGACCAAGACAAATTCAGAAAAATCTCAATCTGCCCCGCCGGGAATCAAACCCAGGACCTCCGTCATATAAGTCCACCGCGCATACCACTGCGCCACGGAGGTCGTCAAGTTATACTCATGTTACAACAATACAACTGTTACAATGTTGTAGTACAGCTCATTTCAAAGTTTGAAATATAAGGGTCGGCGCACACGAGCATGTGACACAGTAGCAGGCGCAGTGAAGTGCAGTTGTTATTAAACTGTTATTGACGTTGCGAGCGTTCAAATAAATTGAAAACTCAACTAACATGACAACTAATCCCCGCGCGGTGACGAGACCAGACCTTTGATTATTATTATTTATTTTATTTCAAATTCAGCAATATCGACAATAGTATGTGACGGATGTGTGTCGCTGCAAATCGTTAGGTATTCACAAATCGAGATTGTTTATAGTATCCTAACTTGCAAAATTGAACATAATTTGTTTCCTTTATTACGTACGTATATCATCATGTAATGGCCTACGTCGCGCAAATTTATACGCGGTGGACATTTAAGACTGAATTCCTGAGTTGAATTCCAGGCTGGGCCAATTCAGATTTTCTTGATAGGTCCAGGCCTGGCGACCGTGGCTATTTTCCACCGTGCCGCCAAAGACGTATCATCAAACAATTTAGCGTTCCGGCACGAAGTTGTATAGAAACCGAAAAGGGTGGGGATATTATCCTTCTAACAAGTTAGCCCACTTCCGTCTCAAGTTGCGTCATAAGATGGCGAGAGAGTGAAAAAAAGACGTGTCGCACTCGGAGACTGCCGCGGTTAAGCTATTGCATAGCATTTTTTATCAACTTATGTTTACCTACCGACGTCATCGGGACCGTGGCCTAGCGCTAAAGCGTTCTAAGTGCCCGGATTGCCAGAGAGAAGTGGGTTCGAATCCCGTCGGTTCCGCAATTTTTTTTTTCAAGCGTAATATTTCAAAAAGTCATTAAAAGTTCTGGTATTTATCGATAGATGGAAAAACTAAAAACCGTTTAGTAGGTAAAATTTCATATATAAAGGCCTAATGAAGCAATGTGCGGCCAGCATTATGCCAAGTTCCGAAAACCGCTCCTAATTCATAATTCGTTTTGAATACAATATTTACATTCCAATGGCGCTAATCCAATGACAGACTCATTTCGGGAATTTGCAAACGCTTTGAGATTCCGTTCATTTGTATATTCTATTATGTAGCTGAAGTACTTGGGCTTTAGTTGTTGTACTCATGTTGTTTTTATGGTTTGTATACGAGTAGTTTACGGGAAAGGTGGGAATAATATTAGATACTTCTACCGGCAGTAGGTAATAAATTAATAGAGATCATGGTTATCAGTCTGATAACGGCCCGCTCCAGAACTCCCTCATTACTGGAGAGGGGATATGGAGCTTAGACCCACCAGGTTGCTTCAATGTGGGCTGGCGGATGATAACGTTTCATTTATTAAGAAAGAAATAAATATATTTATTTATACATTATACCACACATCACAATTCAGTTTTTTTTTATTGAGAAAGAATACAATAAGGAACTTAAGCTAACTTATCCTAATAACTATACAAATCATGCCCACGTGGAATGGTGGCAAGAATACTGGCTGCATTTCCACGTTGGATAGCCAGGCTAATCCTTTGCGCAAAAAATGAGCCAGCCCTTCGGTCACCAGTTGAGGCAATTAGGCGCGGTGAAATGTTACGGAAGAATTTTTTGGCACTGCGACTCCATGGCCCAAGGGTCTCCACGGCAAAAGGTACAAATATGTAACTCTCTGTCAGAGTGGCATACTTGTGTCACTTACCGGTTTCAGCCTTTTCTGCTGCGGCTCCCGTTCTGCTGCGGTCTTGATTCTGTCTCCCTGATATGACACGGAGCCAATGTGTCAACACAGGTAATTCAGTTGAGTATATTTACAATACCCTGCGATGTGTGGCATAACCTAGGAAAAGGACCCTGCTCAGCATTTTTGCTGCAAGATCTTCTAAAGAACAGTTACAGAATATAATTTACCTACAGATCAGTCTAAATAGATGGGAAGGGAAAATTTTCTATAAATCTATTATTTTACTCTTTAATACATATAATTTAATACATAAATATACTACATATTAAAAATAAAAATATATAAGGTGAGTTTGAATTATTAGCCAGCGGCGAAACTGGAGCAAGTCTTATGCATATAGATTACAACAGAAAAAAAATTTGTTGCCAAAATCAATAAATAAAAAATTATAAAGCAATACAAAATATCTATTATCCATAAATTACCCTAAAGCCAGCCAGCCATTAACCTCAAGGCCTGCCTTGAGGTTAATGTACCTACTTACACACTAGAATTTATCGAAATAACAAACGTAACAGCTGATCGACGACCAAGGTCAATGCACTTTCCATTAATAGGTTAAAACTTAGTTTGAAAGGCCGGCACCGCCGGCGGCGAGCGTACAAACAGGCGCGGTGCGATTGTCGGCCTTTTAATAGACCGACAAAGGCACCGCTCTTTCTAAACGCTACCGCAACAAGGGACGCCGACAAACACGCACATTTAAACACTTGCCGCCCGCGTTTTTATAGGTAGTAGGTAATTTAACAGGAAAGTTTATTGAACTTGGCACAGACATCAGCTGATTCAGTTTTAAGTGCTTTTTTAAAAGATTATTTCGTTCTTCATTTATTTATTTTTTACCAGTTCTAAAGTGTGCAGGTGGGGACATATCTACCTACTTAGTCCTTCGAAGGTTCCGGATTCGATTTCTGACAGCCGATTGTTATTATTTTTTATTAGTTCAGGTTTGGTCTAGTGGGAGATTTAGGCGGTTTGGCTTTTCTTTCCGTATTTTATTTGGTAGTAATAATATTTAATATCTTGTCACTAATTTATGAATGCCATGGATGGTGCTATGTAACATGTGCTAAGTGAGTAAACATTTTGTAGGTAATTTTTAAATTTTTTGTTACTGGTTCTAGAAATATTTTTATTCCGCTGTTGTAATCAGTATCCATTACGCTTACTCCAGTTTCGCCGCTGGCTAATAATTCAAACTCACCTTATATAATATTTTTATTTTTCTAACTCTGGACCATTTTGAAATGAAACATTGATTGCGATCTATTGTTAGACCGTTTTAGAATCTATTCGAAACAATTTTTCAGTCAATCGGGTCAGACATGATTTAGCATCGTAGTATAAATAACAGATTTCACAGACAGATTTATTTAGAGATTTTACGTGTAAATAGATTCATTCACATTTGTTTATAAAAAAGAATATTGGCCATATTTTAAAAACAAGACCACATTTCTCATTACTTCCCTTAATTACTTCCCCTTCAATTACTCGTACAAAGTGTGTTAGGAGTGGGTACTCCATGAGTAGTATCAGTAGCCTATGGATGCCAACGGGGGGATTTCAAACCCATAACATCTTGGTGTTGTATTTGGCCCATTTACCATGGAACTAATAACACTCCTCTCTTGCAAAAAGGTCTATACGTACTAAGTAGAGTGTTCAAATAGGCTACATCAGTACAACAACACTATGACCTTTGCGCAGGCCGCTCGCTACATTTGTCTGCGTTAAGATTACATCAAGCCGCACACACCTACTGCGATCAGTAATGCGAGAGCTCGGCTCGCACGCCGCCGGGACGCGAGCCGAGCTGGCGCGCTGCCCGACCCACTTCCTGCTGCAAGCGACGGCCTCTACACACGCGCCGACTCGCAGCCCGACTTTTGTCAACGACTACATCAAGCCGCACACATCTACCGCGATCAGTAATGTGAGAGCTCGGCTCGCACGTCGCCGGGACGCGAGCCGAGCTGGCGCGCTGCCCGACTCACTTCCTGCTGCAAGCGACGGCCTCTACACACGCGCCGACTCGCAGCCCGACTTGTCTTAACGACTACATCAACCCGCACACAACTACAGCGATGATCAGGGATCAATGTCAGCGCTCGCACGCCGCCGGGACGAGAGCTACGGTGGCGCGCTGCCCGAACAATATCCTACTGCAAGCGACGGCCTCTGCATACGCGCTGACTGGCGACCCGACTTCATTCATCAGCTGAAATGTACATCGAGGAAATTCTTCATGGAAAACATTTAGAAGAATAACTTTTAAAATGTAAAATCAATTTTTATACAAAATTTATCCCTAGCAATGTTACAAAATATTAAAAACTAATATTATACAATCTTATGAGGTAATTGGTAGGATTAGACTGTTATAAAAAAATCATAATATTACAAAAACGTAACCCTACTCGTTGTAAACTTTTTTATAAGTTAAAAAATTTGAAGAGTGATGGGGTCGGGTGGTCTGCAGGCGGCGGTCGGAATGCGGATCGTTACTGGATCACCGGCACCTTGACACGACCGCGCGCTTCCTTTTATTTCTCACAAATTTGTTCGCGAAGGTTCTACAATAAACTTTATTTCATGGCAATGCAATTTAGGAACTTGAGAAAATACAACTCGCAATCTTTGCGAGCGAAAAGAATTAGATCCAATTTACACTTTCGTGATAAACACGACTTAGCCTCGGCTCTTACGTGTTTACGTGCAATGTCACCTAAGATTAATAATAACACTTGCTGCGGAGCGAAACCAATGTTTAATCTAATTGTCACAATCTGTGTACGGAAATGCTGCGGTGTGTAGAAGCTCTAAATCTTCAAAGTAGGAAGAATCTGAGCGGCTTAAAACGAATCAAGCGGTAAGTGGTCTCATAATAGGGGTGAAGCTGGTTTGAATTTGCATATTATCAGAGGCCAGGGGTGCGGTGCGGTGCGGCGCGGCGCGGGGCGGGCGGTTGCGTCACGACTCGCAGCCCTTCCGACTACACTCAATTACCGGAGCAAAGCCTTGCGTGTGCGGCCGCAGTCGGCGCGGCGGTCCGCACAGAGCTTACACAGATTAAACTTTACTGAGACTATTTGTCAAAACTAGAGCAGTAGATTGACGCAAAAAGTACTGAATGGATGTTGATGAAACTTCACAATAATACAGTTTTAGCAACATCATCAGAAGGGGTCAAAAGGTAGAAGCAAAAAAAGAACAATTATCAAAACATCAACACGTGTTTATTACAAAACTTCCTCAAATCAAATCAAAATGAAACAATCTTACGGTAATTACATAATTTACTTAACGAGCGCTTATTTACATTTTATTACACTTTAACTTTTAACAAAATTAACTGGCAGCATAACTGCACACAAAGAGAACACACCAAAATAATAATCACTTCACCATTAGGGCTTCTTTTATATAGCCCGTAACCGCCACTTTTGCTACGGTCTATGATTTATGCCTCCAAACGGGGTGCCACAACACAGAAAATCGGCACCTCGATAGTCTATGGTTCGCAGAGCTGCCAACAATAGTTTATATATCAGAATAACATTTTATACCTAAATTCCTATGAACACTATTCAAGTGACGCTGAGGTCAATTTTTTACCCGCGTAGATCCCGTATCCCGTGGGAATTTGTAGATAAAATGTAGCCCTTGTGTTAATTAACTGGCTATTGTGAACAATTACATTAAATAAGACATCTCGGGAAGTAATATCATCATTATACTTTCACGATCTACGTTTAAGCTTGACGCTTACAGGAGGGCAACTTGTACACGTAATCCTTGCATACCCTGCAAAATGTTGCGTTTACTTTTACATTTACTACACATGGGTACCAAGCAGATTTGCTTGCTCCGTCAATCATTACTACAAAACATAAACTGAAACCCAGGTTTTTTAGGTTAGCTGAAAATTCCACATCAAACTAAACCAGCTACATCAGTTATCTATTATGCAACAGAAGTGGCGCTATAAAAAGCTCGAATAGAGCGATTGCTCGATTCATCCGAGCAATTAATCATTGAAAGAGCGGAATTAGAAGCGGCAATGTCTATCGCAGGAAAAAATGTTCCTTCATGATTTGCAACAGCACAGCGTGAGTTTTGATATTTCCTTTTTCTGAACCAATATTTAACCCAATTACCCAAAACTGTTTTTCTGGACCCTTACAAAATTTTATGATGTTTAGTTATAGTATAACAAACGAAACACTAGAGAGAGACGAATATCTTAGCATTCCATGGATTCACCGTGCGGGTGCGGCGCGGCGGTCCGCACAGAGCCTACACAGATTAAACTTTACGGGTGACTATTTGTCAAAACTAGATTTGGACACTCGTTCCAATATGGAGCTTACAGTAGTAACACAAACTTTTAAGTACAGAGGATGTTGATAAAACTTCACAATAATACATTTTTGTTTTAGCAAC
Source organism: Mycalesis mineus (assembly GCA_034621355.1). NCBI lineage: Eukaryota > Metazoa > Arthropoda > Insecta > Lepidoptera > Nymphalidae > Mycalesis > Mycalesis mineus. The sequence continues at coordinate 49,229 of JAXAVZ010000191.1, read as the reverse complement.
ATTTGAATACATGGTCTTTAGGGATGTTTGTTTCCCAGGGGTCAAAAGGCACAAGTAGAAAAAGAACATTAATCAAAACATCAACACGTGTTTATTACAAAACTTCCTTAAATCAAATCAAAATGAAACAATCTTACGATAATTACATAATTTACTTAACGAGCACTTATTTACATTTTATTACACTTTAACTTTTAACAAAATTAACTGGCAGCATAACTGCACACAAAGAGAACACACCAAAATAATAATCACTTCACCATTAAGGCTTCTTTTATATAGCCCGTAACCGCCACTTTTGCTACGGTCTATGATTTATGATTTATGCTTCTAAACGGGGTGCCACAACACAGAAAATCGGCACCTCGATAGTCTATGGTTTGCAGTGCTGCCAACAATAGTTTATATATCAGAATAACATATAGGCCACATTTTATACCTAAACTCCCATGAACACTATTCGAGTGACGCTAAGCCCAGTACTCACTCGCGTAAATACCGTATCCCGTGGGAATTTCTAGATAAAATGTAGCCTAAGTGTTAATTAACTGACTATTGTGAACAATTACATTAAATAAGACATCTCGGGAAGTAATATCATCATCATACATTCACTATCCACGTTTAAGCTTTACGCTTACAGTAGGGCAACTTGTACACGTAATCCTTGCATACCCTGCAAAATGTTGCGTTTACTTTTACATTTACTACACATGGGTACCAAGATATGCTTGCTCCGTCAATCAATACTACAAAACATAAACTGAAACCCAGGTTTTTCAGATTAGCTGAAAATTCCACATCAAATTAAACCGGCTACATCAGTTACCTATTATGCAATAGAAGTGGCGTTGTAAAAAGCTCGAATAGAGCGATTGCTCGATTCATCCAAGCAATTAATCATTGAAAGAGCGGAATTAGAAGCGGCAATGTCTATCGTAAGAAATGTTTCTTCATGATTTGCAACAGCACAGGGTGAGTTTTGATATTTCCTTTTTCTGAAACAATATTTAACCCAACACTGTTTTTCTTTGAAAATGCTTTTTGAGACAAAATTTCAATGATGTTTAGCCCTGTATAAGTTATTGCGGCTTTCTGATATTTGAAGAGATATTCCTTGAATGAGTTTAAGGATTGATCGTAAAGCTCTGGACAGTTGATGACTAAGATGGCTCATTTCTAGTATTAAAACTGTAAACTCTAAATAGCATTTAACAGATTTTCCTTGTTTCACAGTAATGAACGGTACACACAGATTAATATAATGAGAACTCTGTGCGTCGACAAATGTTACCAAAGAGTCACGTTGACTCTACAAGACTTATCTCAGTATTTCTGGAACCATGAATATCATGACAGGAATCTCATGATGCAGATAATGAAATCGGTGATCGCGTCGCTACCCGCTGTCACTGCCGCTGCCCGTCTCTTTCGAGGAACAATCAGAAGTCTCGGCGACCCTACGCCCCCGACCCGCGCCTCCGCCGCAACAAAGCCCCCCGAAGCCGCAATCCGTCACGATATTAAAGCACGTCACCGGCCGAGGCCCGCTCGCCACTCGCTGTCATTACACAAGACGTGCTCCAATCATACCCCATGCCCGCTGTATGCTGAATATTTTGAATATATAGCGATATACCACTGACTGAGCCATTAACTCATCATTTAAGGCTGCGACTAAATGTACAAACTTACATCTGTTGTTTATTTATTTTGTTCTTTAATTATGTTTTATGGCTAATAAATAATTATTCTATTCTATTAAGGATTTATCGGAACGAAACGGAATCTTCTCGTGTAAGGCTTGTGTGTATACATTAAGTCACGGTTTACGCCTGCTTACATTACATCTCTCGAGACAATACAGTAATTAGCATTGAGCGGGGGGAGGGGGGGCGAGCGGTAACAGGAAGATGATTGTGCTTAATGAAGCCTCCGTGTCGGTTGGAGTTGAAACAACATCGCTCTCAGTTGAGGAGCGAGACCGTTACAGAATCTTAATGGAGTTGGAGATGTTTAATTAGCCTGATATCAATGTTATATAAATACAGGAGAAAGGCAGATCTCTTTGTAAGAAAAGTATATTGTTATTTAATACATTCTTGTTCGCCTTGGTCTTCCGCTTCCGACATTCCAGGTAGAGGAGTAGGTTGTAAGTGGAAGGACGTGGTCTTTGCGTACCCTTATGGGAATGAGCGTGATGGTACGTATGTATATAAATTGTAAATTCTTGTAAAAACTGTACATCCTTGCAATAGCTACATAGCCATAATACAAAATTTGTTTCCTGGGGAAATAAAACTAAGATAAAATTTACGTTTTTAATTTTAACACTATAAATATGACCTTGTCATTATCAGCCTATTATCGGTCCAATATAGAGCCAGGCCTCCCTTCTTGATATTGTAGATCTTATACCCACCACGCAGCTTCAATTCAGGCAGACATATCAAAAACAAAAAGAAAAGGTTTTTAATAAATTTATAAGTACACGTGTAACACGGTCGTAAATTCCAGGCGGCGAGCACGTAAAGCCGCCGGTACAACGCTTGATCTCTCGCCCGCCGTGTCGGATTATCGCATACACGAGCATTATATTGCGCTTACTGGAAAAAATTAAATCCTATGCTTCTAAACACGTAGTAGATCTAACAGCCTACGAGACCATGTCTCTCTTAGATGATAGCAGATTTAAAGCTTACACCTAACACGATACTCCTACAAGAAACATTCTTGAGATACAGAGAAGTAACACGACCAACTTCCGGAAGAATAGCTCAATGTTACAGTGCCCGACTTAGAGTTTGGCTAGTCTAACCCTCTCACACCCATGTTATAATAATCTGAATACATTAAACTATTAATTATAATCACTAATAATAAAGGTGAAACTGATAGGTATATTGTTGCCAATAGACCTGATATAGTGAAATTTTAGATAATTGATCGATTAACGTGCCGTGCAATGATTGTTGATATTACTGTTCCACATGACGATAATCTGGTGAAAGCTGAAAAGGAAAAAGTATCAAAATACTTGGACCTTGCTCATGAGATTACCGTTATGTGGAATGTTGATTCAACAATGATTGTTCCTATAGTCGTTTCAGTCAACGGTCTTATAGCAAAAAGCGTTGACGAACATCTTAAAAAGCTTTCGTTTAATTGTTGGATCAAGGGTCGGATACAGAAGGCAGTAATTGTTGAAACAGCGCGTATTGTGAGGAGGTTCCTCACTCTGGAGCCCTGACCACCGGTTGCTTGGACCCCCGGGCCCCGCAGCAGGCGGAATGGATTTTTTATAAATTTTTAATAGTGTTTTTTTTATAATTTTATAAGCATTGTTAAAAAATTTAAAAATAATTGTAAATAAATAAATGAGTGAAAAATAAGGTGAAATAATCACAAAATGCAGGAAAAAATCCCCATATAAATTGCACTATCACTTGCCTTTTTTTAAACTAAGCCCGCATCTCAGCATCAGTTCAGTCGGCTCGAGCTTTTATTACATACAAGAGACAAAGAAGATCCTTTCTTTTGTTTAGTACACGGAGCAGTAAATATTTGAGCTAAATCCTCACAATCGCTCTAATGCCACATGATTCGTGCGCGGAAAGCGAATGTACCCAAATTTTAGCATATATATCGCTGCGGGCCCGAGCGCCATATTTGTAACGCTCGGGAACGTGATAACAGCGCACCGAACGCCACGTGTAATGGAATAAAAAAACAAATACAAAACCAACTCTAACCCAGGTTGTGTTATTGTATACCATTTCAGCAATACACAGCTGTATGCGACAGTTATATGTGACTGAAGTAGATATCCGGATAAATGGAAATAACGATAGTTCGTTCACTTAACTAATACGTTTGGTACCAGGTGTTAAAAAATATATATAGGACAATACAAATATCGCTATCTACCCTCAAAATAAGCGTAGCTATAACTGATGAATACGATATTATAATAAACAGATAAACACTGGGATATGTGGGACACTGGAATACATCCATGCTCATCACACGAACATTTTGCCAAAAGTGAGAATCGGACCCACGGCCGTATGCAAAAACAGAGTCACTACCCACTGCGCTGCTTGGTTCTCTTTTACCTATACTGGTTTGAAATGTTTTCTACCTACATCTGTCTTATCATCACAGTGACATTTTACCTGTTAGATGGATTAGATAGTTCGAAAAATCCAAAATTAAACCAAATTAAACTAATTTTTAAGTTGGTTTATTTACAACTATTCATATATGTTAAATAGTTAAGTCGATTACGTAAATAGTGACTCTACCACCACTCTGAACAAAAGATGCAATTAGTAAAGGAAGGCTCGACAAGCAGGAGGTATCACTTCTCGTCTAATTCAGCGGCTCCAGCTCGGTGCCAATATCCGCAGTAACGGCGAGTAACGGCGGAGTTACGACGGAGTTACGGCGCGTTTCCTGCCAAGACGTCGGCTGGCGGATATTGCTGCGGCCGATCTTCGCCGCTCCCGCCGCAAATCTATCTGCGCTCCACTCTAATCAATTGTGTTACATTTAATCATGTTGAGCTGGAAGACGGATGTTCAATATACATGAAGTTTGCTATTATTGCGCTGTCCTCTTTCCGATATATTAAGAACCTAACGTCTATTGGATCGATGAGCTTTTTTGATTAGTATTTCACTGAGCTACACGTTTGTGATTTAAATCATTCATCATTATCAGCCTATTAACGTCCCACTACAGCGCCAGGCCTTCCTCTTTATAGGAGAGGGGATATGAAGCGTAGACCCACCACGCTGCTCCAATGCGGGTTGGCGGTTATAGGCTGACAATCTTACATTTAGTAACGATCACTATTAGATGTTGATAATAGTGACCGGGATCGACGGCTAAACGTGCTCTCCGAGCCACAGGGGTGTAACACCACCAACTTCCAAACTCCAGGCTTGGAATGTACTGAACATTTCATAGAAGAATGAAAAAGCTCAGAATTATTCCGTGACCCGACCCAGGAATCGATCCCAGGACCTCGTGATCTAGGCCACATATGCTAACTACTAGACCAACGAGGCAGTCCTTTAAATCATTATAACATCTATATTTATTATCTGCTTAATCATGTAGAAAAACTCTTAATTTTTTCAGAGTTAAGTTACGGCCACATGGTTTAGAGATCGGACTAAAAGTATCCTTATCTGGTAGTCCGGTGGACTATTGTAATACCCAATTCTATTATATTAATATGTTTTTAATTTATCCGAATGAGAAGGGTAATTTTGGTTTAAAGACAACATATTCTTTAATATAAGCTAGTAAGAGAAAGTACCTGAAGGCAGTCAATACGATGAAATGCCCATGTGATGCCGTTTTGATTCAGAAATCAAAAGAGAAGGATTCTAAACATCCTCTGGAATTTTATTTACCATTGTAATAATTATTTATCAAAGAAACAGCGAACTAGATATTTCATTTTAGAAGTATTCTTCGTTTCATTAAATTTCGTAAATGCTAGTTTTCGTTTCGTTTAGGTAGGTAAAGTAAACGTAAGATAATATGAAGAGATTCGCCCGCGCCGTGATTACAGCGCCGCTCCGTACAACTAACTGAGCAAACGGCAAATACGTGAGGGACCTACTTTATATTCCTGCTTTTTCTATCTAACTGGGACGAGAATAATATAATCTTACTGCGCCATTTACATAAAGTAAAGCTATCTATACATTCAGTTTATACAAATCAATAAAATTGATGTGTCTGTAATTTTAAATAAATTAAAAGCAAAAAAAACTTTTTTAAAAGAAGCTTTTATTTATTTTCTAAAAAGAAGAAAATAAATTTTTCTTTAAAAATTTTAGCTCAACTTATAACCTTATCTTATACAATTTATATGACAATAAAAGCTTTTAAAATTTATAAGAAAAAATTATTTTCTTCTTTTCAGAGCGTTTAAATAAAAACTTCTTTAAGAAAAGTTTTTTTGCTTTTGATTTACTTTTTAGTTATCGCTGACTTGGTTTCTCAGTCTGTTAATCTCATTTAACACATCACATTTAACGCGTTTGGTGGTTAATTCCGAACAGCTCTTCAATAAGGAGACTTTACAATGTTTTTACCATACTTAAGGCCACATATGCTTGACCAGCAGGAAAGACCTTTGAGCCTAGTCAAACGAGGCATAGTCGACAGTGCTACCTTGCATTTCGTGTACTGTTCAAGCCCAACATAATACAGTTGGCAGCATTCTTCGTTCCGCGATTTCGTGTCTATATTAAGCTGACTTCGTGACGTCAATTTGGTGCAGTGCAATCCAACCAAAATGCAGACCTGCCTGCTCACTGCGATAATTAACTCGGCCAATATTAACTTCTGCCGTTTCATAGAAACTAAAGCCAAAACTACTGCAAAAAAGCTTGGTATCCTCAGTTAGGTGAAGCAGTATTTCACGCCACACCACCTTATATAAAGCCCAAGTCCGGTCGTGAAAGGAGTGTTGCAGTCACCTTTTTGATGGATCTGGCTGCTCTGGACGCTGTGGACCGCCGAGCCAGGAGACTTATTGGCTCTGATCCAATACTTGCGAATCTCCACAGCCTTGAGCATCGTCGGTTGGTTGCAAGTTTGTCAGTGTTTTAAAGGATATATTTCGGTGAGTGCTCTCAGGAACTATTTGACCTACTTCACCATTTTATCATCGCACTGCAAGTCACCGGATGGGATTTCACCCCTACGTCGTTGATGTTCCCAGGACTCGTACAAAGCATTTTGCGTCATCTTTCATCATACGCATAGCTAAGGTCTGGAATGCCCTTGCGAGTTCAGTTTTTCGTTGTTGTTGCGACTTTGGTATCTTTAAAACAAGAGTGAACAGGCATCTTCTAAGCAAGCGCGTAATTAAACAAACAAACAAATATATTCCAATTTATATATTATTATTCGTATAGATATGGTCGATTGAAAAAGATCGAATTCTCAACCCCCATCAACGTATTATCGTTTCTAACATGTAAAAATATTTTTACCAAAATGCTGACCCCTATTCGGTACGTATAATGTAGTATGGAGTAGTTCAACCAAATTTGGACTTTAAAGCGGCAATATTGCGCTTTTTAGACATTTTATATTATCTCCTGAACTATAATTATAACTAAATAACTAATAATACTGTTAAGAAAAATCTTATCTCTATAATATCCTTGTGATTATTAAATAATTTATTTTGATAAGGGTTTAAGTTTAGATGTTAAAAAAAGAAAGACGTAAGTGTCGTAAAAATCATTTAATTCATATGAATTAAATGATTTTTAAAACACAAAAAGTTCCATATCTGTTAAAATATAAAAGATAGATATATGCTATCGCGGATTTTTTGTAAAAAATTAAAGATACATAAAGTCCCCATACATTGCTTTCAATTATTCTCAATAGTTAAAGCAGCGCATAAAGCCAATTTAACAGATTTTTGCGGTTCGATACTGTGATAACTTGGTTAATATATACAATACAAATATATATACAATATAAATATAATATCACACTCAATAGCCTATGACAATCACCGATAACGTAGCATTCTATTGGTAAAAGAAATTTTTCAATCGGATCAGTAGTTCCGAAGATATCCCCAACAGATCCATTTACAAACTTACGAATTTACAAACGTACAAACTTTACCTCTTTATAATATTATTATAGATTATAGATGATGGCTAGACTCATGAAGAAAAACTCATAAACGTAGGCTAATTTGTATTTTAACAATGGAAAAGAGTATGTATAAATTAACAAAACACTAGATAGTTTCACAGCGCCGAAGGCCTACCCTAAAAATTATATGGAAAGTCAAATTAATAAACATAGAATACCTGCACACCAACACATTGAATTCTGCCACCCTAGTATGGTACTATCATCAGATCTAAAACGTCATCTTGTTGTGTATTTATTATAATAACAATGGGCGTAGTCAGGTTGAAATTTAGAGGAGAGTCATCCAAGAAAAAATTTTGTTTTTTTCGTGTTCGAGTGCGAGTTGATCTCACTTGCTTATTTATTTCTTATTTTTACATTTTGGGGTTAAACTCTATACCCTTTTGGTTACGCCTGTAAGTCAATTATGTCATAGTAATGTAAATACCTGTGAAAACACGAAAAACCAAGTGAAAGCGTAGCAGAGAAATCAACGTATAAATATACGTATACAGAGGAGCCAGGCGCGTAGGGCGTAGGGCAAGGGTGCGGAGTTGCGTGCTGATACACGCAACACTTTGCTAACAAGGAAACGAAGTTGCAACTGAGGCGCGTCGCCTCCGCCGGCGCCGCGCCGCCCCGTGCCGCACGCCAACACTACCGCCCCCGGGGAAACTTACCAACAACACTATATTGTTGTTACATGTATTCGTATATTTGCTCGACATGTCGGCGAAACATTTTTTCTTGAATTATTTATTAGTACCCGGTTGACCGAGCTTTTGCTTGTTATTTTTTTTTTGGAAATTATAAATATAATAGAACACACACATCGCTATATAGCCCCAAAGTAAGCTTAGGAAGCTTGTGTTATGGGTACCATGATAAGTGTTGAATATATATTTTTTTATACTATACAATACTTAAAATATATATATAAACACCCAGACACTGGAAAACATTCATGCTCATCACACAAACATTTTCCAGAAGTGGGAATCGAACCCACAGCCTAAGACGCAGAAGAAGGGTCACTGCCCACGGCGCCACTCGGCTGACAATTATACATTTTCTAAAAATAAAACTCACTTTTAAAGGTAAGTTTTAAATGTCCCAAGTATCGGCTTGATTTTTATGATATGTAAATTCTTAAAGTAAATTTTACTAAGCAATATATTTAGCTTAATTATTTTAACCTCAGACATATGTGCAGCATCATACACTTATCCTGCAAACAACAACGATGTTGCTTAGCACTAAAATTAGGCATAACTTAACTTTGCTGCCAGCTGTCACAACGAGTCACTTCACCAAATCGAGTCTAACGAACACAAAAGTGTTTTCAGAACAAACGAAAATGTTTTCTTTTAATTCGTCCATTTGAAGCAATCAACATTCCCTCAGCGGCAATTCAATACAACTTCAAATGTAACAACCAAAACCCTTTCAATTCCGTCGGAATACTCTTTTTTATTAAAAAAACAAAAAAAGGAAACGAAAGTCGCAAAAAAATTTGGTGAAAATGGAACGGCGTTTTTGCACAGTCTGTGTAAAACGCCTCGCTTTTATTTTCGTAGTAAAAGTTGTCCGATAGTGGAACTTTGTTTGTTTACTGTTTAAGCGGCACAATGAAGCAAGTGCAGCGCTTAGCGCACGCGGACAAATGTATTCATCGTTGCGCTATTTAATCGTTTCTTTACAACAATCGAGCAACCGAGTCACGTCCTACTGAGTACTACAACGAATTGTTCGAAGCACGTTCGGAGGAAACATAAATACTACAATGCTCTTAACTCGCTAACTGCTCGTGTAAGTGTCACTTGTACGTAACGTGCTAACTGCTTTATTAGTCTAATGTTTAGTTTATATAGCTTCAGATCATGACATTTAGAATTCAAGTATATAAACAAGACTAGTACTCGAGCAACTGCTGAGTTGGCTATTCTCAACAGGTTATATCTTAATGACCGCTGGTTAAGTCATTAGATAAGCCTTCTTGGAATTGAGGAATTTAAATTAAATTTGAATTTAAGTAGGTACTGAATGCTGTAAACAAAATAATGAGTTTTACTTTAGTTCAACAAATCTTTAATTGTTATTGTAAAGTTGACGGCCGAGTGGTGCAGTGGGTAGTGACCCTGCTTCTGCATCCTAGGCTGTGGGTTCGATTCCCACATCTGGAAAATATTTGTGTGATGAGCATGGATGTTTTCCAGTGTCTGGGTGTTTATCTATATATTATAAGTATTTATGTATAATATATATACCTACGAGTACGCTTACTTTGGGGCTATATAGCGATGTGTGTAAATGTCCTATAATATTTATTTATTTATTTATTTAATTGCAGTCTGAAATCGGAACATTGGTTATACTCACGTGCTGTGGAGAGCACGTAAGATAGTAATTCTTGATCGTTATTATCATATACTCGGTACTAATAGTAACAAATTCAAACATTAGGTATCACTTGAGTCCGTCGCCCCATATTGAAAGAACGTTGCCCATCCTGTTCTACAAAGAAGGAATTCCTGGCCCTGTAGTGGTCCATTCAAACAGCCTGCTATCACTGGTGGCGCTAACTGTTAAGCATCATGGGTTTAATTCTTTCCAAACGAAACCATGCATTGTTTTACAAACGCTTAGCCCAATATCCGCCGGGTCTCAGCCCAGTCAACGAAAAAGCAATTAAAACGTTAATTGAATGGCTATAATTCGACGATCTGGCAACGCGCGCCCCCGGGGGAGGGCGGAGAATTATAATGGAATAATGGAATCGTGTACACGTTCTGTTATGAAACTGTTTGAGGGTGCGTTTGTAAACGTATTACGTTTGATATTAACAAGCTCATCTACAACGGCTGTTTGTTGAGTACCCTAAACCAAAGACAAATGGAAAGCTGATAAGTGAAGTATTTCTATGAAAATGGTAACTCCACTCCGGTAACTCGTAAAGGAGGAGCAGCGTGGTGGGTCTACGCCTCATATCCCTCACCTACATCGAGAGAGGCTGGGCCCTGTAGTGGACAGCTATTTAAGCTGAATATTATGAAACTCCTTCTTTTCTTTATCTACTACAAGTTGGTCCTTGACTGCTATCACACCTGATATTAAGTGAAGATGGAAGCGCACTTGTTAGGAGTGGGACGAAATCCACACCCCTTTCGGTTTCTACACGACATCGTACCGGAACACTAAATCGCTTGGCGATAAGTCTTCGTCAGTAGAGTGGTGGCTAGCCACTGCGAAAGCACCCACCAGCCAGACCAAGACAAATTAAGAAATATTAGAAAAGGTAGCCTTTTTGGTATTTTAGACTATAACTATATGTTATAGATTTATTATTTGTATGCTGAAATGAAACCCATGTCCAGTTTGTGACTTAGTGTTATATTTCAGCCAAATTGTTTGAGCTGTTCTGTTGTATAGCCGAATACGTTTTATGAATACATGTATTTTTCCTATCCTCAAGCGCTACTACAAAACAAATTTAGTGATTTTATAGTAATTGTTACTAGTTGCATAGTTACGAGAATACAAAGAGAGCTCAAAGACAAATAGATTCGCTTGACGATAAATATCCGCGGGAAATCATAAATATCTCTCGTGACCCGTTTTCTTTAATAGTTCATTATGTGACCGCTATCTGCCCCCCCGCGCCGCCCTCACTCCGCCCCGGCCTCACCCGCGATCCCCGCGGCGCGCGGGGTCGAAGTTCATTTGTTCAGAAATTCCCAAAATCCACTCCGACACGCTCCACTCCACTTTAGTGCGCTGCTACACCGCTGCATACACACACACACACACGCGCGAGTGCATTCAGCATTGCTTCATATTAGCACAGGGATCGAGGTCACAACAACTTACACCTACGTGCGAATATACAGGAATGACAGAATATACTTGGGTGTATTGTACATGCGTGTATTACTGTAAAAATTACAGAAAAATTATGAATAACTATTCTAACGCATTAAAAAATGACTATTCGGTGCACAGATAGAATAAATATTAATGTATGGCACAAAAATGTAGGACAAGCTACTAAAAATATCTCATTTGTGTATTATAATTCACAATGTAAGGCTGGCCAACATGTTAGGAGTATGGTGACATTTTCCCCTTTCGGTTTCTACAAGACATCATCCTGGAACGCTAAATCGCGTTGTGGTACGTTTTTTTTCAGTAGGATGGTAACTAGCCATGGCTTTCTATTGGCCAGATCTGGACCAATTTAGAAAACCTTAATCGGCCCTGCCGAGAATTGTATCCAAGCCCTCAATCTCATAACTACACCGCACATACCACTGCTCCACAGGGGCCGTCTTGTGTGCAAAAGGTACTACTTTTTGTACTTTCCGCCTCCGAAAAGTACAAAAATCTTTCGTAGGATTGGGTGTACTCTTCTACAACAAGATGCCCAATTTAGTTTTAGATCTGCCATTGCATAAGTTTAAACAATGTATCAAAACTCACTTACTGAGTCAGGGTTATTATACTATCGATTAATTTTTAAATGACAAAGGCAATTGGATCGGCTTTCAACTTCACACAGGAAGTAAAATAAATAACTATGTAACAACACACTTAATATTGTAAAGTTGATAATATTATAAAAAGAGCAACTGTTGAGTTTCTTGCCGGCTCTTCTCAACAGGGCCTACCTTCTGAGCCGGAGGTAGAGTCACTACAAATAGTCCAATTTGACGTTTCAAAAGTAATAAGCCTACTTGAAATAAACGATTTTGAATTTGAATTTGAATTTGAAAGGAATTAGTAAACTCTGTTAGTATAATATAGAGTACGCAGCAATGGCGCAGCGCCTTCACAGAATCCTCTAGATCACGTCCTGCGCGGCCTGTACTCTATAATGGAGCGTCGCTTTGAATTACAGCTAATTCTTGCCGCTCTATAAATTGCCTGTTGGATTTTTGGCATAAATAATCCTTTGTTTACGAGTTTATAGTCAGAAATTACCAATAAAGCTAACCGAAGCGTGATTTTGTACAAGCAATTTATAAGGTAATAATTGCTTGTAGGTTACACTGAAATTATCAAAATACACAAAAACGTTTAAAATTATGCGAGACAGTTGAAGTTGATAATTAAAGTTTTCCTTCGAGCTGAGAAGTGTTTGCGTAGAGCCCGGTCCCGATAGCGTAGAACCTTGCTCGTAGAGCCCGCACACGACAGCGTAGCACCTTGCTCGTAGAGCCCGCTAAAGATAGCGTAGCACCTTGCTCGTATAGCCCGCTCCCGATAGCGTAGCACCTTACACGTAGAGCCCGCGCCGGATAGCGTAGCACCTTGCTCGTAGAGCCCGCTCCCGATAGCGTAGCACCTTGCTTGTCGAGTGCCGCACCCGTGCCGTAGCGCTCTGTAGCGCCTTGTGTATATAATATCGTAGGGCGCGCGTAGCTCTTTATCCAAACTGAATTATATTCGGCAAGTTCTACATTGCTAAAACTGCGGTCTACTTCTTTTATATACTAATCACGAATCTGAAACTATATTTTTAAATAAGAACATTACATGGATAAATATTTTATATTATTATGGTGTCTTCTCGTAGAGAGGGGGGGTAAGTGGCCCGTCATCACCTTAGTGGCCAAAGTCATCCTCACCTGCCCGCGGTACACCCTGCTACTACTAACGAGGCTCTGGCGCACCTTGGTCCCCGTCAAGGGTTGTTGTGTCTGATACCACACAACATAATCCTGCCGGTATCTGGCTTTGTGGTAGGGTTCTTTTTACGGATCCGTCTGGCTAGCGACCACAACTCAGTTTAAATCAGTCGCAAAGCATGCACTTGCGTTCCGGCTGCGTGCTGAGGAGCCAGTCTTCCCCCTACCCCTTCTCCCCTTCGAATAGTGTTACCGTCTGTGACCATCGGGTCCGACAGAGTAAAAAGCCTCTCACGTTCTCACAGGCGTGATATATTGGCATGGGGTCCAGGGAGACCCAATGAAACGGTTGTCCGCTGGCCGCCCGTTGGTCCGTAGGGGGCCCGAACCTAAGATATCCTGTCTTAGGAGGCTGCTCCGCCACCGACGAAAAAAGCCCGGTGAATGACCGGCGTGCCGGAGTGGGAGACCGGTGTGGAACCCGCCGGTCATTCAGCGGATCGGATTGGGGGCCCTTCCGTCCCCCATGCCAGTAACTCACTCATCCTGCGTTATACGGTGGGGTTAATCTTTGTAGTAATTGCCCTTGTGATCACAGACGGTGGATTGTTCGCCTCCCCATGAATAACACACACCATAAGCATTATGAAAAGTAAAATAAAGAAAAAACGTTTTACAGCGGCACCCCATTCCACACTTCGTGTGAACTTCTGCAACATTAGGGGCTTACATACAAACCTCAACGCTGTTCATCATCATCTCGAAACAGCAAAGCCGGCTCTTTTGTTCTTAACAGAGACTCAAATCGCTTCTCCCGATGATATCTCTTATTTAAATTACCCCGGCTACAACCTGGAACACTCTTTTCTATCGCGTGCTGGCGTGTGTGTTTATGTCAGAGGGGACTTATGTGGTTATCGCCTTCATAATTTTGAGGTAGGGGACCTGTCCCTGCTTTGGCTGCGTACAGAGTTTGGAGGTCAAACCCGTGTCTACGCATGCCTATACAGGTCCCATAGCGGAAATGCTGAAACTGACCGCCTCTTTGAGCATATACAGAGGGCTGTAGACCATTTGCTTGAGCAGATACCTTCTGCGGAGGTGGTAATTCTGGGTGACTTCAATGCCCACCATGTGGAATGGCTAGGGTCACGCATCACCGACCACGCTGGAAGGGCTGCTTATAACTTTGCCCTGGCTTATGATCTCAACCAGCTTGTGCTAACACCTACTAGAATTCCTGATATTTCGGACCATACCCCATCGATTTTAGATTTATTCTTAACCAGTCATCCTGTCGGTTATCAGGTCAGTGTGAATGCACCTTTAGGGTCATCTGATCATTCTTTGGTGGAGACTTCGGTTCAAATTAAGCCTTTCTCCCGCACACGTGTATCTGGTACCCGCCGGGTATGGCACTATAAATCTGCTGATTGGGATGGTTTGCGTGAGTTCTATGCTGCGTATCCGTGGGATCAGCTTTGCTTTTCTTCAAATGACATTAACATCTGCGCTGAGGCTGTTACTGACGTTATACTTCAAGGAATGGCTTGTTTTATTCCTAATTCAACCATACCTATTGGGGGACGTTCCCAGCGTTGGTTCAATGCAGACTGCTATAAAGCTTTAGGACACAAACAAAATGCCTTTCAGTCTTGGGCCTCAGCTCAATGCAAGTCTGACTCTAATACCGCAAACTTGAAGAAAAGTTTTAATGCTGCCACTAGGTCATACAAAAACGCTATTGCCAGAGCAAGGTTGAAGCATATTGACAAAATTGGTCAGAGGCTAGTTACAATGCCTTCTGGAAGTAGGGCCTTTTGGTCCCTATCTAAAGCAATTCAGGGCAATTTCTGTCAGTCTACATTTCCACCTTTGCGCCGACCGGACGATACTCTGGCCCATACTGCCAAAGAGAAAGCTGAAATCCTGAGCGCTCTCTTTGCTTCTAACTCAACGCTTGTTGTTGATGGGAGAACACCACCCAACATCCCGCGGTGTCCAAGCTCTTTGAGTAAAATTCACTTTACTCAGAACTCTATACGCAAAGTGCTTATCTCTCTTGACATCAACAAAGCAAGTGGACCGGATGGTATCCCCGCTGTTGTTCTTAAAGTATGCGCCCCTGAGTTGACGTCTGTTTTGGCGCGTCTTTTTCAGTTGTCGTACTCCACTAGCACTGTCCCGTCTTGTTGGAAGTCTGCCCTGGTTCATCCCGTGCCTAAAAAGGGCGATAAATCGATCCCTGCTAACTACAGACCAATTGCAATTACCTCTCTTCTATCAAAAGTGATGGAGCATGTCATTAACTCCCAGTTGCTTAAATACCTAGAGGAGCACCAGCTCATTAGCGATAGACAGTACGGCTTTCGTAAAGGTCGATCAGCTGGTGACCTTCTAGTGTATTTAACTCATAGATGGGCTGAGGCTATTGATAGCAAAGGGGAAGCTCTGGCAGTTGGCTTGGATATTGCAAAGGCCTTTGATAGGGTATGGCATGAGGCTCTTCTAGCGAAGTTACCAGCTTTCGGACTACCGGAGAATCTGTGTAAATGGGTCGCCAGCTTTCTTGATGGTCGCAATATCAGAGTTGTGGTTGACGGTTCTTGCTCTGATCCTAAGTCCATTGATGCTGGTGTACCTCAGGGCTCTGTGCTATCTCCCACCTTGTTCATTTTGCATATCAATGACATGTTGGAAAATAATAACAACATACATTGCTATGCAGATGACAGTACGGGAGACGCTTTTTATAAAGGCCATGCGCAGCTATCCGGAGCACAGCTAGTGGAGAACAGATGCAAACTTGTGTCCGATATTGAGGAAACCCTGGAACGAGTGTCCGATTGGGGAGCACAAAACAATGTGCAATTTAATGCCTCAAAGACACAAGTTTGCGCATTTTCCGCTAAAAAGACCCCCTTCAACATCGCTCCTACATTTCAGAACACTCTCCTTACCACCTCTAACAGCATTGGGATTCTTGGGGTCAATATTTCGAACGAAGTCCAGTTCCGACATCATCTGGAAGGGAAAGCTAAGTTAGCATCAAAAAAGCTCGGCGTGCTCAGTAGGGCTAAGAGGTACTTTGCGCCCAAGCATAGACTTTTGCTTTACAAGGCTCAAGTACGGCCTCATATGGAATACTGTTCCCACCTGTGGGCCGGTGCTCCACATTACCAACTCCTTCCATTTGACCGGATCCAAAAGCGGGCTGTTCGACTTGTTGACAATCCCAGGTTAACTGATAGTCTGGAGTCTTTAGAACACCGAAGGAACGTCAGTTCCCTTTGTGTATTTTATAGACTGTACTATGGAGAGTGTTCTGAAGAGCTATTTAGTCTAATACCACCGTCAGGATTCTCTGCCCGTACCTCACGCTGCAGAAACAAATTTCATCCTCACCATCTGGATGCCTGGTATAGTACTACCGTCCGCTATACTAGGAATTTTCTGCCTCGCACCTGTAAGATTTGGAATGAGCTTCCATCCTCGGTGTTCCCACAATCTTATAATTTGGAGATTTTCAAGGGGAGAGTAAATAAACACCTCAAAGGCCGGCAACGCATCAGTGGCGCCTCTGGTGTCGCAGTTGTTCATGGGCGGCGGTAATCACTTAACATCAGGTGATCCGCCTGCTCGTTTGCTCGCTATTCTTATAAAAAAAAAAAAAAGAGAGAATGAATGAAACGAGATCTACGAAAGAGATTTATTTATAAGGCGAGAGTGAATGCGAATGTTGGACGGAGAAGACCAAGGCGAACGTTCTTGGACCAAATCCAGGACATTTGGATTAAAGGCCACGAGGGCAAGCCGAGGTACTTGTGTGAAAAGTTTAATGAAATTGGAAAAAGCGAGAGAGATGTGCATGGATCGTGGCAAGAAGAAGGACGTGGTCTTTGCCTACACCTACAGGAATGAGGCGTCACGGTATGTATGTATTTAATAATTTAAAATATTACTCAGTGAGTTACATATTCTATCTTTAGTAGGCTTTTCACGGTTACTTGTGAAATTTGCTTGAAACGGCAAGTAATTAAACTTTTGTATAATTTAACAAACTCGGTACATTAAAAGTCACAAAAACATCTGAAAGATTCTTAGACGAAGCGAAGGTAGTTAAATAAATGAAAAGGAACGAGCGGAGGGTACAAATTGAGCCGCAACGCGCAAAGTAAAACTTATCTGAAAGGGTTCCGCGGGCGCCGCCGCGGGCTCGTAATTGTTCTTTATTGTCTTTTGAGATTTCGCTTAAATATTAACACTAAGTATCAAAGAAACGTTCCGAATGCGAAGATTAACTCGCAGCTTAGCGACTACTTTAGCTTTTAGACGTTTAGTCGCGATACGATTGTTGTTATTAATTAAAATGTTGATTTTAGGTTTTGTGTTCATTCAAGATTAAGGGATTACTAAAATATACAAATCCGTCTTAAGTAACAGTTGAATATCAGAAAACAATGCTTTTACTTACAACTTTGTAGCCAGAAATCTTAATAACTCTATGTTATAGGTAATAACTATTGTATTTCAGAAAGAATATTGCGTGGCGATAATAAAAACGTGTAATATGTGTAAACAAAAGAAAAGTGAGCACTGAAAATGGGTACACATTGTTAAATTATATAAGAGTGATGCTGGGAGCGGCGTGACACGTCGAAACTCGATTACCGAAAAGTGTAGTTTAGCAACCGCTCACAGAGAGATTATTTATAAACATGTCTCACACAAACAGGCCTGATTGTACACCTCAGTGTTACAACCAAAGTATGTAGTTAACATTTTCTTATGAGTTAACGTTTTATATAAGTAGTACACACATAGCATCACGCCTCGTTCCCATAGAGGTAGGCAGAGACCACGTCCTTCCCCTTGCTACGATCCTTCCACACTTGTCTCTCACACGGTTCCACCAATATTTTTAATTTTTTCATGCTCATCGGTTTAAGGTACTCTTGACTGTGCCTATCAGAATGTCCTGGAATTGATCCAGGAACATTTGCCTTAGTCTTTCCCTTTTAATAATCCCTTTGAGCATACCTTTCTCGATTTTGATCACTACGTTTTATAATTAACCTATAATATTGTTCTACCATACATTATGATCACCTGACTAATTTATATATAATATACTATAGCAGCAGCTACTATAGTAGCAGGCTTCTGAGATATAAAGCTTTGAGCAGCTCTGACGTCGGCAGATTTACAGATGAACTTAACGCGCCCTCTCAAGCATATACTCGTAGAATACACACTGATATCGGAGTTGTGTAGTTACGTCACTATTGCGCACAGAGATAAGTCACGCCTAGTAATGATAAATAATGGTTTCTATTCTAGTACTATTCGTTCTCGAAACATAATCCTGAAGAGAGCATAAACTGTAATTAGTAGTTATTTGTGATAGTAAGTTAACATATGCTACGCCTTTTGTAAGCTTAAGCCTCTACATATTACATACTTTTTTAAATTAACTTATTTCAAGTAGGTTGGTATACAATCGTCTTCAACAATCAAGTCTGTCAGTGCGTAATGACTCTACCACTAGTTTGGAAGGCTGATTCTGCTGAGAAGGGCGGGCAAGGGCTATGTGGCTTGGTAACAAAAAATAACCCTACAGTTAAATGTCTGATACCGAAACAAAGAATATTCAATAAATTAAGAAATAAGAAATGCGTCTTTTGCGCATAAAGTGTTGGGTGATCCGGGAAATGGCTGAGGGTGCGAGCGTGCCAAACAATTACATACTGCGTGTATAAACACGATACAATAAAATAAATGTCAGCTCTCAGGGCTGAATACATTCACAAATATCCTGAATGTACACCCTTACGAGTACATTATGAACATGAATGTAACTCTGTCTATCTGTTACGTATTGCAGTTTGAGGAACTGATTTTGATGAATCTGTTTATCGTGAACCAGATTAAATTGTGAATTACAAAACTTTCGATATATTACAACTTTACATTATACATTACAAGTTTGTAAGTCTAGTTGTAGTAAGTGAATTTGAAACTTTTATAGTGTATAGTATAGGTACTACTCGTCAAGCTCTTTCATTTAATATTTGTATTGAGGGAGTTGTGTAAAAATGTGTAATCCACCATTTTGTAGTGGCGGTCATTTAAAACTGATTTTCTGTTAGGAAACTGGCTTTCAATTTAAAAAAAAACTGCATTGTAATCAGTCCATCCGTTTGAATGCTACGATGCCACAGACAGACACACAAGTGTTAAAAGCTTTTATGACAGATGAAAATTGATATTGGTTTAAAATGTAAAGGCAGTGTAAAATGGGGTATAGAGTGAGATGATAAACAAGTTTCTCGCGAATAAAATCGCGGGCATCTGTTAGTTTATATTAAAGTATACAATGTTTCATTAAATGAGCCGCGTCGAGCAGCAATAATCGTTTAGTCCACACGGCGCTGTGTGTGGCAACATGGCGTGACCCCGCGGCGCAATTAATGCGTTTTATTACGCGTTCGACAAGCTCGCGTGATTGCAGGCGGGGTGGCGTGAACCAGCACAGGGTAGCGCGGGGCAGCGCGAGGTAGCGCGGGGCATCCCCTGGGGGTCTGTTCGTGATGGAACATGACACAGCTTTGACGACCTTTCGGCCCTTTTAATGAGTCCGTTATAGCGCACCGGAGCATGTCCCGACCACTGACCGCAGAGCTTTGTGTCCGATGATATTGCTTGTTGTTTTATTTACTTTTTATTTTAAAACGTATAGACGTGCACCTTTAAAATAATTGTTGTTGTTCAGAATTGGCGTAGCTACAAAATTGCCATGGCGTTAAAAATATTTTGCGGATTATCTGCGAAACTGACGGGAAGTCATCGATCAATTTATTAAATGACGTAAACAATAACGTAACTACAATAGTTATCGTAATTAACGATATAACTCAAGAATATGTATGAATAATGTTAATTAAAGAAGTTGAAAATAGAAATCCGTCCAGTGCAGCGCGCCGAGTGGCTCCGACGGCGGCGGAAGATACGAAATCTGGTATTCACAGAGACGCAAACGTCGTCGGCACGAAATATAATAAAATATTTCCTTTCATACAGCAGCCAAACAAATATCGAATAATATTTCTCTATCGCTCAGTGCAATAGGGAATTTCATATCCGCCGTCCGCCGGGCTTTGTGTCCCGCCCTGCGTCCCGTCCCGCCTGTCCCGACAATAAATCCCAGCTTTTTGAAAACATCCCGCCACTCGCCAATCTCTCACGACAAATAGAGCCTCTAACATAAAAGTGCTGCGTCACAGCCACTCGCTCCGAATCGTTTAGAGGTGCAATAACATCGCACGTACAGCTATTATGATTTCGATATCGCTGTGTCCACGACGTTTTGTTGAATACATGACATGAGATGGTAAATGACGTGACATGACACATGACACATAGCTCGACGCGGTGTGACGACTGACGTGACAGATGAGATGCAATGATATGATATGAAATGAAAATTTATGACATTCGGTACCGCTGTTCTGTATAATGAGTGTAATGCGTCTCTGTCTCACTATCTTCAGTAAAGTATAGTATAGTGACAATTGAGTTTCGCCACAGATCAAAATATCGCTGCAGGGTCAGAAACCTTGCTCTAAGCTTTAAACCCGTGCTTTATCAAAATTTGTACATACTCGCATACATTCTTACTTCCTTTTATATTATAAAGCAAAGTCCTACTCAACGGCCTATCATGCGGTTTTGACCAACAGTTACAGTGATTCCTGAGGAAGGCAAGGTATTAAAGTTATGACAGAACTTTTTTGCAAAAAAGTAGTGATTTTTGTTAGTCGATCGATGAAAGTGGCCGCGCATTGTGTGCAAAACTTTATCAACAAGACCAAAATGTAATTAATACTGTTTACACACGTAGGCAAGTGGACGCTAGGTCAGCAACAAAGTCCCTTTGGGTGTATTACCTTTGCAAGAACCGCTTGTTTCTCTAACTCCGTGTTATTAGGTCCCCGAGCAAATGCGCGGCCGTTAGCCGACGACAAGCGGCTAACTGTTGTTTGTAGAAGTCGTCCGCGTGGGACGTTCAGCGCGATCTTACTGTTACAGTGATACAGTAAAATACTTTGTTTGTGGTTATTACTTTCCTTTCAGTAATTTTATCATTTGCACAGTAATTTAAATTGACTAACAGAGTGAGAAACGTCAATGTAAAGCGACTAAAGTGGATAGATACTATTTTATTATTTGTTACCAGTTTATTATTTGGCAAACTCTTACTTATGTGTTTGATGACTGAGTCGTATTTCTTGTGAATGTACCCCGTGTGTACTGACAGACTTGATTTTTCAAAAGTACTTGTATAATAAGAAGTTTTATTACAAGTGGAATACTTTCACTTAAAATATGGTGTTTCGCTGAGCGATATTTGTCTGTGGCGTCTGAAACGGGAACATATACTAGACCTGGATAATTCAAGCCAGGAACCGCCGCCAGCGGTCGACTTCCAATGAGGATTGAGCTCTATCAAAAAAAATTCAGGCAAAACATCTGTTTAACGCCCTGAGACTGATCGTATATGGGATACACACGGGAAAAATCTTACGATAATGTACGTCGGAAAGCTTGTTTCGTCCAGAAATAGAATAAAAAGAAGTTCTTTCAAAAAAAAAACGTGTATAAAGATGGCAAGACCCAATCGAAGTAGAGCTCCGTTGAACTTACAGCCAAAGAAATTTACCACTAAATCAAAAGAACTGTCGTATATAAACAAGGTCCTCGTTCGAATAAAAGATGGAGTAGTTGTTCAGGCACAATATCCCCTCACGGAGGAATAAGCTTAACTCGCAAACTTACACGAGTGAACAAAGTGTTCCTCCGACACAAAGCTACAAAAAGGTATAAAACGGGATAATCCGGCCCTTTATACGTCAACCCGGCTACACCTGGGCCCGCGGGCCCGCCCGTGTGATGTCGTCGTTTCCGATCAATCAAAACGCCCTTTTATCTCGAATGATCCAAATGGATTAAACTGTAAACGATCGAGACAGGCTCGGGACCAATGCGGACGGGAACGTGATTGTTTGTGCGACGTCATATCACGTCATTAGTCATGGCGTGTCGCGCAGCGTGACGTGAAACGTGACACGGAGCCTGTCATTGAGGGTTTGATGTAGGTTTTTTTTACTCACGATGGAAAGGAAAAGGTATTAATTACGTTTAGAGTGAGAGCTTGCGCGCAAACTAATGCGACCAATCAATGGCGTGATTTCCTCCGTAATGGATTTTCAATAACGGATTTGATTATTACAGTAATCGTTGAAGTAACATGCAAATTGCCAACAACATGTTAAGAGAGAAACCATAATTTCAAACAAAGCATCACTTCCCACAGTTTGCCCTGCGGATAGGTTTATTAATTTTCCTGCGCCTGTCAACCTGAGGCATGCTGGTAAATCTGCCAGTAAGTAAACACTAGCCAGTCATCTGTGCAAGGCGCGCTCGGAGGAAGATGATGCATACACATTATGCTTAGATGAGAACAGCGTGCGATCTACACTGGTCCCCCAACAGTACTCCGCGAGGCAATCAGTGACCGACGAGTAAGTGGGTTAAGCCAAGAATTTATGACTTTGATTATAGAATACTAAAAGATATACTATTAATGATAGAATACTAATGGATACCCGCAGTTTCACCTCCGTAACTCCCGTTCCCATGGGAATAAAATAAAACCCATCAGAATATCAGGATACAAATTATCCTCACGATGATAGCCAGACTATCAGAAACAAAAAGCATTTTAACAATTCGATTGGTCATTTCATAGATTAGTCAGAACAAACTGACACACAAACAAAAACGATAAATTGGAAGGAAATGTACCTTCTTTTAAAGAGTTGAGAGACCATAGGGATACTTCGGAAGTGCCATTAACTTCATGAACATTAGCGCGTAAGACGATAATCTCTCACGGGATATTAGTAATTTTGATCTATGTGCGGCGGCGACTGTCGTGCAGTGTATTCAGAGCATGTAGTGGTAAGCACAGGAATTATTAGCGGCTCACGCGAGACGCGACGCGGGGCGGGCGCGGGGCGGGCGGGGTGTATGCGGGGTGGCTCGGGGCGCGGGCGGGCGGACATCGATCGGCCCGCGCCGCGAGTGGCGCCGTTAACGCGATTTATCACGTTTTTATACCTACCTACAGTCCAATACATTTCACGCCGTTTAGGAGTTTTCATTTTTATATCAATGAATTGATACCTTTTAGTGCAAAGTTCCCAGTTTTCCACGAAGCGTTACAATGTTTTGTAGGTATAAAGTGTGAAATGGACCTATGATCATTTTATCTTATTTATTTAACGTTATCAATCGAGCAATTTGTAGAGATAAACACACAAACATATTTACGTCTCAATTACATAGCTTTAAGAGAACACGTTTATAATAGATAAGTAGTTAATTTTATGGAGCCGCTGTTTTCTCGAAGTGTATAAGAGATATAACAAGAATACTGCGCGATAAATATTTTTTACATTTTGCCATTTGTTAATAACAAAATCTAGCAAAGTATTTTACAAATTTAATATAAGTACGTGGGTAATTCCTAGCGAGCGGAGCTCAAAATCATATAACGTAATGTGATTTGGCTTCCCACGAAGAATGCTTTATCAAAAATGTCTCTCATATCCTAAAATACGGCGGATGCTCGAAAGCAATTCGCAGAAAGGTATTCAGTCTCCACCGCAGCCGCCGGGAATTGCAATGCAAATACTCGGCTGCGCTGCATGTTCTTACTCACCTGCGGCCTGCGACGCGGTGCGGTGCGACGCGGTGCGACGCGGTGCGGCGCGGTGCGGTGCGGTGCGGCCTACACGCGCTTGAATGTGCTTGAACATTATAACACTATTTAATGGTTAGGGTTAGGAGCTTAGCATTCAGTATTGGTCACGTCTTTCAACATTCATTCATTATTTCCCTTTTTACTACAATGAAACGATGATTGGTTGGCTATGATTAGGAATGGATAGGCATGGTGAGTAGGAGATAGAAAGATAAAGAATGGTTCATCGGACCCACCGCCCACATCGGAACACTAGGATGTGACCAGAAAGCTACTAACTAAGGCCTCGTGATTGATATAATATGGCAAGTAGCTACTGCTTGAACAGGACACTCCGCGACACGCTATTTCCGAAAGTGCTGATAACTTCGGAAATGCATATAGAAAAAATTATGATCTGAAGAGGAGAAACAAAAAAAGAAGAGCAAAAACAGGATATATCTAAAGGCAGTCAGCACGATGAAAATCCAGAAGTACTGACTCAGCATTTTAAAGAGGGGACTTTGTAACCCCCTTGGAAAAACGCAGCTATTACTACCCAATTTTAAATTCATTTCATTTCTTTCTCTTTTTTCCAATTCAATTTATTACTGATTTTATAAGTTCTTCCTTATATTAAAGAGGATATGGAATTCATTACCACCACCCTGCTTCAATGAGTTTATTTTATGGCATAGGTACTTTTCAGACATAGAGGTGTGCCTGGGTGCTCGGATACTAGTGATCTTGTTATTGAATGGACTTGTCGTTGTAGAAAACGTCGCTAACTATCTATAGTCGGCCATGTTCACTGGTGGTGATTTTTACTCAGTTAAATATCATCACTCCAAGCCCCCTTTGGAGCAAAGTAATAGATCTATCTCTGAATTCTCTCTTTTGTAAGGAAGAAAGCTCGACTCTATAGCAGAATGCAACTAACATAGCAGCATTCACTCTAGTGTTTCCGCACCTATTAATAAGTTGAAAGGTACATAATGTACGAGTAGATACGGAGGCAGAGTTGGGAGCAAGTGAAATGCGTAATTAATCTCTTGAGATTTGTTATTCGAGTGATTTCTTCGGGGAATATCTCCGGCCGTTCTTTCCTACTAACAACACTCATAAATTTCAATTTAGAAAGTTAATTTCCCTGCTGCTCCGTTTGTTTGTAAATATTTTTCATTTAATATACTTTCTACCGGCCGTGTCTACAACAATGTTGAATATTAACTTTTCCTTTGCGCTCGGTGGAAAAGAAAGAAAGGCATTTTATTTTTTCATTGAAGACAGAGTTTACCGACGCGCAGAAACGCCTTGCATCAACGCTTCTTAACTTTTAACAAGCTTGCTTTTGGTACATTTTATTTAAAATATGTAATAATCAGTCAACAGCAAAGATATTTTGTTTGCACGGCAACCAAAGAAACCGTACTTACTGGCGTCTAGGTGTAACGAAGCGCAGATATAATAAGTTACAATACTAAATGTAACGAGGTCAAAAAGGGGATGAAAGTCGAAGAAAGAAAGTCACTGATAATTATTGCGTTAGTTTTTTTTTTTTATCCATTACAAGTTGGCCCTTGACTGCTATCATACCTGATGTTAAGTGATGATGCAGTCTAAGATGGAAGCGGGCTTACTTGGTTTCTACACGACATCTTACCGGAACGCTAAATTGCTCGGCGATACGTCTTTGTCGGTAGGGTGGTAACTAGGCACGGCCAATGCCTCCCACCAGCCAGACCTGGACCGATTAAGAAAATCTCAATCAGCCCCGCCGAGAATCGAATCCAGGATCTACGTCTTATAAATCCACTGCGCCGCGGAGGTCGTCTCCGTCGTTCGATAACCTGTCAAAGCTAAATTAATTTTTAACCGACGAAAAAAAATGGAGGAGGTTCTCAATTCAACACGTATATTTTTTTTTATGTATGACCACGCATAACTTTTTACAGAGTTGTCCGATTTAGATAATTCTTTTTTTATTAGAAAGGACACACTTCCTAAATGATATCCTGGGAAAATTGAAGGAACTCTTCAAATTTTATAGGCACACTTGCAGCGATTTCGGTTTTAGTGTAAGTATCGGTACCTTTTGGCTACAAGTACCGTATAAAATACCATGACTATATAATATAGTACGATTACGTTACGTGGCGATATATCACTAAAAAGTAAGAAATAAAAATTTTTAACAAAAAATAAAACGCACTAAAAAGTAAAAAATAACTGTGTCATTTAGTTGCTTTAATTTACTTACGCATGTCTAGGAGTCGGTGCCAGCCAAGATTTCTACTTTAAGGACGTTACCTAGAACCCACAAACTGCTGTAGTACGTTAAATAAATATTCCTTAAACTTGGCTGGCACCGACTTCATAGATATGCTTAAGTAAATTAAAGCAACTAAATGTCTGAGTTATTTTTTACTTTTTTGTGAGTTTTGAGTCGATTTATTTACCTTCAGCGTATTTTATAAACAGAGCGACGTATTCGATCAGCACAAGCACGCCGCACAAAGGTTTGTGTAGGATTTAAATGTTTAAGAGTATTTCTTTTTAAACGATATACATTAACATATAGATTTAATATTATGGTTAGAAGCAACTCAGATCAAAGGAGTGCGCGATCAAACACATTTAAATCTCGCAGATTAAAATGTATTCATTTGGATTCATCACTCCTGAAGGTCCGCTGCGCCCACGCCCACAGCCCATGACCGCCCATGTGCGCCCACGACCACCCACGAACGCGTTTTGATGCGTCAATGACAGGTACGTCACGCCTCTTCCCTTTAAAAATTACAAGAACTAATAGCTGTACAAATAACTACTTACATTTACCTAAATGTACACACTCTTTTGGTTTTCTTGTTAGTCCAATTATACAGGATGTGCCACAATTAATGGATCATACTAAAAGGGAAGAAACGTCACTTAATCATCTAAAACTAATATAACTTTTCTCCCAAAAAACCATACGTAAATGTTATTTAGAGCAGAGAAAATTTAAAACATCAAAAAATACTATAATTTGGTCACCCTACGATATTTTTTAAAAACTAGTCAAATTAGTTTTTTTTCTATTGTTACAAGTTATTGACTGCAATCACACCAGATGATATGTGAAGATGCAATCTAAAATGGAAGCGGGCTAACTTGGTAGGAGTAGGATAATATCCAAACTCCTTCGGTTTCTACACGACATCGTACAGAAACACTAAATCGCTTGGCGAACGTCTTCGACGGTAGGGTGGTAACTAGCCACGGCCGAAGCCTCCCACCAGCCAGATTCGTATCAGTCTATCGACCCTGCTAGGAATCGAACCCAGAACCTCCGTCTTTTAAATTCACCACACTTTCCACTGCGCCATGGAGGCCGGCACTAGGTTTAGATAATTAGGTGACGCATCTCCCATTTATGTCTGATCCATTAATTATGGTACATCCTGTATATTAAAAAGGTCCTGGTTCGAGCTAAAAACTTGTTTAATATAGAGTTCAGAGTATATGAAGTTCTGAACTCTATACAATTATATATCTCAACTAGCAGTGCCTGAGAATTCCGTTCCGCGTCAGAAATATTTTTTATTACGTTTATACCGCGTAATACTTCAGATAGAAAGTTCGGGATAAATAAACATTATGATGATGATAGCAAGTCTAGTAGATGTACTTGATCTTTGGCTGGGAATCCGCAACGAACATTCGGTGCTAGATTCCCTATTACGTATGTTCAACATATTATCCAGTCTGTGGTTAGGTAGTCGCTGTGACCTTTAAGTGCTAGACTCTCTAGTAGATGCTTGCGATCTGTATTCTTTTTTATTCGCAAGACACCGAGCATGCTTAAAAGAAGTCTCTCCTATTCGGCGTACAGTGGCCGCTCTTGTGATTGTCTGACATACGTATGTCTAGATAGTGGAGATTTTGTTTTAGGCATTCTGACTTTATTTCATCAAAACAATGCGGTTACTTCAAATAATCAACCGGTGGTCCTTATTACAAATTATTATAAAAAAGTTGAGTAGGAAATACCTAGACTGAAAAAATTTGTAAATTTAGTAGAATAAAAAACGAAACTATTGAGAAACATAGTATTAAATGTAGCACTGCCTATATCGCCACGCAACGGCCGGGTCAGTGCGCACCGCACGTTTTTATTTTGCTAATATCTTTGAAGATATTAGTTTAGACTGTATAGAGTAAAGTGCAAAAATATTCTACATTAAATTTTCGTTCTAACAAACATATTTATAAAGATATAAATGGTAGATGGCGCTGCCGTCATGTAAACAAGTCTCTGTAGCAATTTAACGTAAATAAATGTTTAAAGTGATCGAATCGTGATAACTTTTACCTAAATAGTTACACTATCATCGAAATATTATGTACAAATGTTTTCCATCAAATTAAATAAGTGACAGTGTAAAAATCAAGACGAAATAGTGTCCCGTTGTGAGCCGTTGTGAATAGACGACTAATGTACACAAAAGAAGTTTTTGCCGTCAACTTTCACATCTAGTGATAATCAGTATTAAAGGAGATCATTCAAAACTACATTAAAACTTCGAAAAAGCAAAATAATTTGTGCTTTGAATCTCTTTGTTAACATTGATTGCTCAGTTACCCACATGTTGAAAAATGTAAAATTGAATGACGTAATGCTGACACTCTATTACACTCAACAACATTTTCGGCATTAGTTATAAGCGACTCATAGCCTAGCGCGCTGGCGGCGAGACTTCAGAGTGTAATACAAGGACGGTCGATAGTTCGAACCTCGTCAAAAAATATCTACGATCTTTTTTCTGTTTAAAATTGTAATTTTCATGGAGCACTCCTTATAAGTTGACGAACTAACAAATATAAACATTGATATTAAATATTACTTAACACAACAAAACAAGAGAAGGAACTTATAATATTGACCGATTACTGACCCGTTAAGTTCAGCGACAAATGCACCAGATATTTAAATTACATACGACCACGCTAATATTCAACTTTTAAATACAGAATTTTTATATTTCTCCTTTTTTCCTTCTAAAAATTGACAACAAAACATGTCTTCTAAAGAAAAAAAGGCACAATCGACTACGCAGAAAAGAAAAATATTAACGTGTTATAAATGCAAAAAATTTATAAAAATTGACGAAAATCTCCA
The DNA here is from genome assembly GCA_034621355.1 of Mycalesis mineus. Lineage (NCBI taxonomy): Eukaryota > Metazoa > Arthropoda > Insecta > Lepidoptera > Nymphalidae > Mycalesis > Mycalesis mineus. The sequence goes on along the minus strand of JAXAVZ010000191.1, from coordinate 19,951 downwards.
ATGCAAATATTGCAAGCAAAAGTTTGATTTGACCTGTGCAAATGTTACAGTAAAAGAATTTAATGACATGACCGATAGCATGAGGATGAAATGGATATGTATGGACTGCAACAACAAAAACCTTCTCAGTTGCAGCAGGACTAGCACGCCGTCATCAACTCCCGTATCACTTATATCTACCACAGAAAAAGAATTAGAGGAATTTACAAGTGGAAATAATCAAAGTATTCACATCCCTCGTGGTGAATCCTTCATACACGATACAGAGAATTCATTAATTTCGATTAGCTCAAACTTAAGACGAAGCCTTCCCGATCTCTCAACACGGGTTAATGAAGATGAAATACTGGAATTAAAACGTACTAATAAAACACTCCAACAGGAACTAGAAAGTGCAGAGTTAAAAATAGAAAATCTACTTTTAGAAAAAAAGCAACTCGAAAGAAAAGTTCTCGATCAAGAAGTAGTGATCAATAATTTATTGCATCGTTTTTCCGGAAATTTCAAATCACATGAAATAGAATTAGAAGCAGCTAAAAAAAGCAATTCAGAACAAATCGACTCACTTAGTATTACCACAAATATAAGCGCTACAAGATCTGTTAATAATGAAACTTTTAAACCACAGAAAAACAATAAACTTAAAAACTATACACAGCCTCGCGGAATCATACAGTCCAAACAAAAAGTTAATTTGAACCTGCCTTTGAAGAGGAAAATACACATATTTGGTTCTCAGCAATGCACAGGATTAGCATCAGCGCTCCTAAGCTCCAGAACAAACTCAATATACGAAAATTATAGTGTAGACTCACTAATAAAACCTAACGCATTAAGCTCAGAAATATTGAATGGTTGCTATAATATGAAACTAAATAAAGACGACAAAATTATTTTATGCGTTGGCGAAAATGACAAAAACCATTTGGACATCCTAGCAAATTTATATAGTGTAATAAAGAAGTATTGTAATTATTCTATTATTGTATTAAATGTACTAGAAAATAAGTCGTTAAATGTTAACACTCTAAATCAAAGGCTTTATAATATGTGCTTAGGGAACAACTGTCATTTTGTAGATAAAATTACTAAAAAAATGTCACTGACAAATGTTTGTTATAATATAAATATCGCAATAGATACTATCGATTACAAGCTTAAGTATTTAGACCACAAAGAACTAAAGAAGTTAATGAATAAACGAGCAGCAGAATACGCCAAACAACCACCTTTGCGGACACGTTACGTCAAAGGGACTATCCCATACTACTTTTCACGCATAACCAATGAAAATACAAAAACCCTGAATTGCAATTGCAATATACCTAAAAGGGGCACTATTCCGTTTTATTTTGCTCAGAAAAGCCCAGCCCAAAATTTTTTTCGTACCAAAAACTGTAAATAACAGATACAATTTTAGAATATTACATCAAAATATCGCTAGTATATGGTCTAAAAAAGATATTCTAAACATTACTCTGGAAGAGCTAAAAAGTAAAGATACTCAGCCACATATCATCTGTTTATCTGAAACATTTATAAAATCGGGCTCAGAAAACTTGATAAATATCAACAACTACAACCTAGGGTCATCCTTTTCTAGATCAACAAATAGGGGGGGAGTATGTATTCTAATTAAGAACAATATAAATTACACAGCATTAAGTTTTGTTCATGAAAATGCTATATCATTACATTTCGAATGTTGCGGAATTGAAGTATCAGAACTCAACCTAATTATAATCTGTGTATACCGCACTCCGAATTCAGATGTCACCCTCTTTCTTAACAAATTAGATTATCTTCTACATACTTTAACAAATAAATATAAAAGTAAAAGTCTTGTAGTTACTGGAGACTTTAATATAAATACCTTAATTGCATCTAAAGCAACTATAAATCTACTCGACTTAGCCAAAAACTATAATCTCATATCTTATATAACTGAACCTACAAGACAAGCTTCCTGTATTGACTTAATCCTAAGTAATATAGGAAATGCAAAATCTTCCATTTTAAAACTAAATCTTTCAGACCATGATACAGCTCAGATGCTAAGTTACTCAGTTGAAGTTAACGTTAACAAAAACTCCACCTACTTTATCTACATAAGAGACTATAGTGAAGAAAATATAAAAAAAATCAATAGCGCTATTAAAAATCTATCCTTTGCAGAGGTATTGGATAAACAAGACTTCAACAACGCATTTGAAAGCTTTCATGAACTCTTTTGTCTTTTCTATAATCTATGTTTTCCAATCATTAAGATTAAAATAAATACAAACAATAAACAAAGCTGGATTACACGAGGAATTAGAGTGAGTTCTAAAACAAAAAGACATTTACGTATGAAATACTATAAAAATAAAAAAAATAAAGAAGACAAGGAAAAGTATCACAAATTTGCTAAAACACTAAAACATTGTGTTTACAACGCACAAAAACTAGTAAATAAAAAAAGAATACATAAAAGTAAAAACAAATGTAAGACATCCTGGAATATTATAAAAAATGAAATAACTAAACCTAATAACAATTATTTTATCGATAGCATTACATTTAACAATGATACAGTTGACGAGCCTAATAAAGTGGCGCAAATATTTAATAATTATTTTATCGAGATGACAAATAAAGCAAAATATGTATTCGGTAATGAACCACTTGCAAAACTTAGTAATGTATTTCAATCTATGTATCTAAAGCCAATGACGCATAAAGAAGTAGAAAAAGAAATTCTTAGCCTAAATAATACAACTGCAGAAGGATATGATGGTATTAACACCAAAATTATTAAAGCTTCAAAAAGCTACATAATCCCAGTATTAACTTATTTAATAAACTGGTCGTTTGAATCAGGATGTTTCCCAAACATATTAAAAAAATCTATTATTAAACCAATATATAAGAAAGGTAATATTAAAGACTTGGGAAATTATAGACCCATCACACTTGTTCCCATATTTTCAAAAATTTTTGAGAAATGTATGCTAAAGCGCTTATCAAATTATTGTAACAAATTTCACATTATAAGTAAAGAGCAATACGGGTTTCAGAAAGATAAATCTACAACGCTAGCCATATTCTCTCTGCTTGAAGAAATTTCAAAATGCGTAGATCTGCATAAGAATACGACTGGCCTATTTTTTGACCTTTCCAAGGCTTTCGATTTTGTCAGTCATGAAATTTTGCTGGGAAAGTTGGAAAAAGTAGGGATAAGAGGATTTGTACTTCAATAGATTAAATCTTATCTAAGCAATCGTAGTCAGTCAGTAATCATAAAAAAAATTATAAAAAGAGAGCTCCAAGAATTCAGTTCTGAATACAGATACAACAGATTTGGTGTACCGCAAGGGAGCATATTAGGGCCTTTCTTATTCCTCATCTATATCAATGACCTTATTGAGGTTACTAACTATAAAACTGTATTATATGCAGATGACATTGCAATTATTGTATCTACTGAAAAGAACAAGCAGATGAATGTACATGAAAGTGAAATTAATTTGACTATTAAATCTATTATAAGCTGGCTTGACATTAACAATCTTCAAATAAATTTAACTAAATCTAAATGTATTCACTTCCGTATTAATAACTTAAACACTCAGTTAAATATACAATATAATGGCGCAAAAATAGATTCCATAAACAGCATAAAATTTCTTGGTGTTCATCTTGATAGCCAATTAAATTGGAAGGAACATACTGCAAAGGTAGCAGGAAAAATAAATAGCTTTTGCTTCGTTCTTAGACGACTAAAAAATCTAGTAGACAAGAAAGTCAGCTTAGAGGTATATCATGCATACGTGGCTTCTGTCCTACGTTATGGCTTAATATTTTGGGGAAATGGCGCTGATATTAATAGAGCATTTATTGCTCAAAAGAAGTGTGTCCGAGCTATGTGTGGGGCGGTGCCCCTTGATTCTTGCAAGCCATTATTTCTAAGACTCAACCTATTAACCCTACCAAGCCTGTATGTGTTCGATATCTGTGTTTTTGTTAAAAAATACGAGCAACTTTTTATTAAAAGATTTAATATGCACTCGGAGAATACAAGACATCCCAATGATATAGTGTTAAATCATTTTCCTAGAACAAAATTATTTCTCAAAAGTTGCCCTGGGATGTGTATTAAGATTTTTAACAGTATACCAAACTCAATCAAAGCTCTTCCACTGAGACAATTTAGAAAAAAATTATTTGACTGGCTAGTAAGTAAACGCTTTTATAGTACTAATGAACTTTTAAAATAATTAATTACTTATAATGACATACAATAATATTGTTTAACTGATATCTTAATAATTAATTCAATTAACATTTTAATACTCATTTTAATTAATTTTTATAATGTAATGGACACTATATATTTTATAACAGATTTAAATTTAACTATTATAATTTACTTTTATTGATGTGTAAATTCAATTAATATTGCACACCATGTATATATGGTAGAATGTAAGTTGTAATTTAATTTCTAAGATCCATATTGTACTACATTCTAGCAAATAAAGATATTATTATTATTATATTTACTATATCGGCAAAATTAGCTTTACAAAAATTGATTATTTTTAATCCACAATTTTAACTGTAAAAGCAGTTATTGTAGTTATCCGTAGGAGATAGGCATAAGCTATCGCGGACTTTTTTACAGATTTTGATACGTTCTTTAACATTGTAGTACATTTTTTTGTTCTGTCCTCAATAGTTTTCGCAGAGCACGCGCTTAAGGCAATTTTTTACAACTTGGATTACATAATTCAAATTACTTAAGTATCTTTACTTAATTATTTTCGAAAAATTTTATAATCTATGACACTCTACAATAACGTAGCTTTCTATTGGTGAAGTAATTTTGAACATTGGTTCAATAAATCCAGAAAGATTATTACAACGTCACAAACTCACAAATTCTACCTCTTTATAATATTAAGTATAGTTAAAGGAGTTAAGAACCTGTTGAACTCGCGTAAATAGGGTTCCGCGCCTATAATTCTTCACTATTAAAGGAATTATCATTTCATATTTAAAATAATCTTTCACTTTTATAGGTTTTCCTGTATAGAAATCTAATAGGTACCTGTGTTTTACTTAATTTTATGTAATTTTTTGTGTCATTTTCAATTTAAAGATACAACGGAGAAAGGTCGAGATTTATTATTTATTTTAAAATTCCAAAAAATTTATGTTTGCTATCAAAGCGACAGACGATACAGTTTGGCTGTTTATTTTTAGGATTCCGTTGCCAAATGGAAAAAAAGGAACCCTCATAGATTCGTGAAGTCCGTCTGGTTGTCCATTTTTTTACGAAACTACAAGAACTATACTGTTGAAACTTGCTAAGTAAATGTATTCTGTAAGCCGCATTAAGGTTTTTTAGAGAAAAATAGAAAAAAATTTGTGTGGGTTTGAACTACAATATACTATACTTATAGTATACACTTAGAAACTGAACTGAACTGAAACTCGAAAGTTTTTTATTCATCGAACCCAAGTGTGGGTACCTATCTATCGATAGGTCTTCAAAAATTACATTGAGGTTTCTTATATAATTTTTTTAAACTGAATAGTTTCAACGAAAATTGGTTTGAAAAAAAAACTAATCACTAGTGATTAGTTTTTTTTTTTTTCAAATAAAAGTTCAAACTCATATCAAGACTTACTCATATCAAAAACTTTTACGCACTTGGTTGGTTTTTCTTTTTAGTAAATGGTATTCGATGCAATTTGCATGTATTTACACTTTAAAAACCAAAAGTAGTTAACGCGCGAGTGTTTCATGTAGATATATCTACACTAATATTATAAAGAGGAAAACTTTGTTTGTTTGTTTGTTTGTTTGGTTGTAATGAATAGGCTCAAAAACTGCTGGACCGTTTTTAAAAATTCTTTTACCATTCGAAAGCTACATTATCCACGAGTAACATAGGCTAAATTTTATTTTGGACAAAAATAGGGTTCCGTAAAATATTTGGGATTTTCGGACACAAGGTGTAAAAAATCAACCAGAAAAGTTACTTATTTTGCGTACGCTGCCTAAACTATAAAAGATAGAACCATAAAATGTCCTAATTAATTGGAGATCTTATAAATATCTACATAAAAGTCCGCGACACACTATACCTATCTATGTCGAGTGAGGCACAACAACCATTTTTTTATTTAAAAATCTTTATTTTCTTTGGACTACATTTAAACGCATTTATTTTACTCATGCTATTAATCCTTATCAAAATAAATTATTTCATCACCAAGTCCAGTTTATGTAGATAATATTTGGTATTTAAAAGATTAAAATTGGACGTTTAGTTTTGAAGTTATGGCGAAATTAAAATATTACTATTTCTGCGTTGCGATGTGAGCGTCACCAAGGCGGGGGTGCGCGTGCGGGAGGGGAGTTTAGATCTATGTTATATATACGATGATGAATTAAGAATTCGATCTTTGTACAAATATCTATTTAGTACACGGAAGAGTTTGTTCGTTTGTTTAAACGGGCTAATCTCTATCTGCGTGGCGGATTGTAAAATTATTTTTGTTTATTCTGAAGGCTAGACTCAAGAGTGAAATATACTATTTAATATCAATTTATACCCATCAGCTTGCCATAAATATATATTTTTAATGTTAATGTACTGAAATGTCATACAATGTTTAACAAAAATGTAGACCTTTAGTACACGGGACGGGACGGAGGATATTGCTTCACGGGAAACTATAAAAAAATTAAATTAAGAGGAGGAGCGGGGAATTAGCACACTTTATATGTGACTTTCACACATTTCGTATGAAAGTCTGTCTTTAAAATTAGAAGGGTACCTAAGAGGTTTTCACGCGGACGAAGTCGCGGGCGACTGCTAGTGTTAGATAAAGTGCGTAGTAGACTCGTGCTAGACTACAATTACATAAAAATTGAAAGCTGTAAAATAATTATAAAACTGCTATTTTATAATTTATTTTAGAAATTCATGAGGAACGGTATAAACTCTTCGTTACCTACCTAACCGGTAGGCAGGTTCCTCCTCTCACATTTTAATAACGGTAGTCGTATTAATCTGTCGGGCGTCTCGAGACGCATACATTTTTTATCTTAATTTGGTTATAGTATAAATGTTAAATATCATGATATACTTTATTAACTCTTAAGTTCATAAATGAAGTTTTAGGAAGATTATAAGCATTTTCATAAAAAAAGTTTAAAGCATTTTTTGTAAAAAGTTTTTGAGATAAAGTGTTTAATTCTCAAAATATCTAGAACTCCGAACTGTAAAACCGGCTATTATCATTGCTGCCAAATGTCACGTTGTCTATTGAAACGTCAATTTGACGTTTGTCTGTGCTCTGTGGTTCCGAGATGTATGGTCAATGTTTTGTAATTTGTTATATTTTGAACTTTTTTTGCTAAATCCTCATAATTTAACATTCTAGTAAATAATGATACGTATAAGATTAACGTCCAACCTTGGTTATTATTTACCAAATTTTGAATAAATAAGTGTACAAGTGAAGTGTAAACAAATAAATGGCTAACGATCGCGAGAGAAGTAAACATCGGAGCCCCGAGAGGCATCGAAGTAAAGAAAAAAACAGACGGAGCCCTGAGCGGGACAAACGAGACCGCAGCCGCGAGCGATACAGGCGGGACAGCAGGGAACGACGGGATAGCAGAGAACGGCGAGACAGCAAAAAGCGGCATAGACGGAAGAGCAAAGAGCGGCGGGACAGCGATAGTGATCAGCATAGACGGAAAAGCAGAGAGCGGCGGGACAGTGATAGTGATCGGCATAAACGGGACAGCAAAGAGCGAAGGGACAGCAGCAGTGATCGACACAGGCGGGACAGCAGTGAGCGGCAGAGAGAGCGACGGAACCGCAGTGACAGGGAGCGCTCGGAGCGTCCGCAGCACCGCGACCGGGGCCGCAGCTCGTACAGGGATTATAGCGGGGGAGGGCTCGGTGGGGGTGAGTCGACGTCTAACTCCATTACTTTACACTATTCTTGTATATAACAAAAAGTTAATGGAACAGGGATGTACTTTCAGAACAGTCTGGAATAGCACAGCTTCATTTTTACAGTTATATTCCGCAAACAGGATGAACATGAATGAAGTTTCATATATGACATACTTTAGTTTAGAAACCTAGTCTAAGTTTTGTGAAGTTCGTGAACTATCTGCTATCCTCAGACAAGCTATGATGTGATGAACCATAACATCATAATGTCATGTTATAGTTTCCAGCTCAAATTGCAAACTTTGCAGCACTGTTGCAATATTGCTTGTTTGTCGATTTTTTACCGGATATACTTTGGAGTGTGTGTGAATTAACTGCATGATCTTGTTCCTCCATCCCATTTCTACCATAGAACAGCTAGACGCAGTGAACACTGGTACCGTGTTACGTCACTGGTTGCGTGGTTCACATCCAAGGAAATCGTGCCAAATGTTTTGCATCCACATTCTTAATATGCACAGCAAAAGTGTGAAATGCCTTACCGACGTCAGTATTTCCTATCACCTACAATATCTGTGCATCTTCAAGGCAAGAGTGAATAGGCATCTTCTAGATAAGAGTGTTCCAACTTAGACCACATCACTGCTTTCCATCAGGCATGATTGTAGTCAAGCGCAAGCCTATACACCATAAAAAAAATCTTACCTTCCCTTTGATTATATCTGGGTGATGTTGATCCATTACAGATAGATCATATGTTTTATAGAAAAGCAATAAATCAATCATATCGCGATGTAGGTGTCCTCAATTAGTTATTGAAATAGACAAATTATTTATTCTTATCATGTTAATATTATTGTTTGCAGGTTTGGGCAGTGGAGGGCCTGCCCCCAAGGGTCGCTACAAGCCTCAAGAGGAGGAGTTCTTGGATGCTCGGAGGGAGGAGCGGGAGAGGATAGGAGAAGTGGGAGTCTCCTCTGTGTGGGGCAAGTCTCCTACTAGACCTGAGTTAGTATTAGCATTTTTCATTTTATATTACAAATCAGTACAATAAAGGATGAAGTTGCAGAAGTTTCCAAAAATATAAGAAGCGACTCCGCAATCACACCAATATTCTGTCACTGACTCACATTTGTCTAAAGATCTGAAATGGCACCATATACTGAATGTGAATAATTCAAGCCAGGAAGAACCAATTAAGCTGCAAACACCTTAATGCCCATCAAACCTCTACAAAACAATTCATGCAACACATATTTAAAGTGCTAGGACTGATCACAGATAGAAAAAAGAATTCTTAGTAGGAGCTCAGAATTACTTCAGAGAGCATGTTATCCAACTACTTGGTAGTATCAATTAAGCCATTATTATAATTTAGATTATTATTGAGAAGTATTTATTATATTATACAACCTTACAGGTCCGATGAGGAACCCCTTCAGAAGGGGACAGAAGGCAGCAAAGAGAAGAAGAAGAGCAAAAAGTCCAAAGACAAAACAGACACTAAAGTGAAACTAAAGAAATTAAAGAAAAAGCTTAAAAAGATTAAGAAGGCTCGCAAGAAAGCTAAGAAGAAGAACAAATCTTCTAGCAGCGACAGCAGCTCCGGCAGTGAGGAAGAGATCTGGGTGGAGAAAGGAAGTAAGAAGGAATTGTTACTATACATGTTATTATGAAAGTAGAGTAGTTATTAAATCTACTATCAGATAGATGCCTGTCACTTCGCCTGCGGGGTAAATAGCATGGTGCAACCATTCAAAGCACCAAAAATAAAAAAAGTTTACATTACCCTTTTTTAAGTTATCCTCAAAAGCTAGCTATATGCTATTATAGACTTTTTTGTGGTCTATTAATGTGGTAAATTTTCAGAGGAGCATGAGATCCTGGAAACCTCAAAGTCATCCAAAGACGAGGACCTGAGCAGCTCAGCGCCGGGCCCCGCGCCGCGCACGGGTGGAGCGCTGGCGCCGCGTGACTTCGGCCGCGCCTTGCTGCCCGGCGAGGGGGCTGCCATGGCCGCCTTCGTGGCGGAGGGCAAGCGCATCCCGCGCAGAGGAGAGATCGGCCTCACGTCCGACGAGATCGCGTCCTACGAGGCGGTGGGCTACGTCATGAGCGGCAGCAGGTGCGCGGATCATGCCTTCTCACAACGTCTCAATGAGAAAGAAACATTCACGTTACCTCTTCTTGTTGCGATTTTGAAAATTAATATATATTGTCACTAACACAATTATGACAAATTGAATGACACCTCATATGACAAAATCCGTCCAACCGTTTACTCGGTCCAAAAAAATTTACATACCTATGTAGACATGACCTTTTTTGCCGCAGTCAGGTAAAAACTGTTTTATAGTTCATTAATCAGAGTGGAAGAAGCTAAGGAAGTATATAAAGTAATATAATATAAAGGAGTGACAAGTTTATGTGGATAGTTAAATCTAAAGCTAGACAATAATTGAGTACAGTCAATCTCAGCATTCAAAATTGTATACAGGAACAGTAAATCCAAAAGTTCTCTTCGATTCTGCAATAAGGTTATTTTAAAATGTTTACAACACCTTTCTCTATAAAAAAAAAACTTCTTTTAGCTCTTCCGATACTGGCTGCTAAGTGCCATAAAAATAGTTTATTTGTTCTAGTCTCAATATAACTCCAAGGTCAAATATAACTCCAAGATCAATAACTTTCTCCAGTAATTAATGTGGTAGTCAAAGTCAAATGTTTTTAATTTCCTTGTATGTGATGGCATTTTTTTATCATTAAGCTTCATGCAGTTGTTCTCACACCAAAGGATCAGATTGTCCAGATCTTTTGTAAAAGAATCCAGTCATTATAAGATTCAATCTTTTTGGCAAACTAAATCATCAGCTCACATGAATAATGAGGTAGACTTGAAGCATGTCAAGATGTCATTGATGAAGATATTGAATAAAATAGGGCCAAGATGTGAACCCTGTGAGACACCTGAAGTAATCCTGTATTCTTTTGTAGAAATCCATTAACCACTACAAAGAAGGACCGATCGTTTAAATATAAATTTAACCAACAGAGCAGAAGCCCTGTTATGCCATACATCTTAAGTTTAGAAAAGAGTATTTCATGCGGTAGAGTATCGAAAGCCTTGCTAAAGTCCGTATATATTACATCAATTTGTATGTTGTTATTTTCTCGTATTGCATTGACATGGACTTCAATGAAGTTTATTAAGTTAGTGGTAGTGGATCTGGAACCGATAAATCCATGTTGTTTAGAAATAAAGTATTGTTTAAGAGAATACTGCATTAAAAGTATATCATACACTCATTGTTACAGACACCGGCGCATGGAGGCGGTGCGCATCCGCAAGGAGAACCAGATCTACTCGGCGGACGAGAAGCGCGCGCTGGCCGCCTTCAGCAAGGAGGAGCGCGCCAAGCGGGAGAACGCCATCCTCGCGCAGTTCCGTGACGTGCTGTCGGCGCGCGCGCACCGGAGGGAGGACTGACCACCCACGCCACCCTGACCTACTACTGCGATTTGATAATAAACACCTCAATAATTTATACCTTTTCATTTTTGTTTATTTTTAATCCTTGCATACCCCCATCCCAGCAATACTGGGGAGACGAGTTCAAGTTCATAAACCCTCACTAACGTAGAACTACTGTCTTCACTGTTCGACGACTCGCTATGAACTGTGTAGAATGATACAATATTTTCTTCGTTCTGCATACAAAATAATTTGAGTCGTTGCACAATCGTATACTTCTTTCCTTTTTTTACAATTGCATTTTATTTAAATTCAAATGAGATTTCCAATCATAAACTCTAAGAAAGAGGTAAAAAGATTATAAGCACATTTTGCGACTAGTTCAAACTTGTATCATCGTACACGAGCCTTTGATTTTGTTGTGATAATTTGACTATTTGACACACACTTCTCACCAATTGGTTTCTTTAGTTATAATTCAGTAACTGCTACATTTTCGTTGTTATTCATTTCAGGCACTTTTTCTGGACTCGTGTACCTCTAAACTTTGGACATTGTTAAAGAACCGCGGGAAACAAATAATAATTGATCAACACTTAATAATTCTAAGTTTTATTTATTTTCTCTCACAAATTTCGAACCACTTGATAATTTGAAATATTTTAAGATTCCCTCGAGTTTCAAATTAATGAGAGTCGACCGTATTTCCGGGTATTTATATACACCGGGTTTTTATTATTAGTATATCAGTAACCGCTGTTTTTAACGGATTACCCAACAAAAATAAAACGCACACGCAGCCGTCGTAGAGCTCTGGCGTCGAATTGGGTTTGGAAAATAAAATTCAAGACTTCAAAATGCACTAAAGAACAAAAAATAACCGCGTCATTAGTACAGTAGTCTATCTATGAAGTCCGTGCCATGTGAGGATGGGGTCCAGGAAGAAAGGAAAAAGCTATCCTTCGGCTGGAGGCTGAATGCTTTGGCGAAAGTTGCGCGTGTAAATTCGGGGATTCTCTGATTCCACATTAAAATTGAGACTAGCATGAGAGATCACAGTTTGTCTGGTGGGAGATGATAGGCGAGCAAATCTCCGGTTGCAGGACGAACTCTAGCAGGTGACCAGTCGAGTGCGAATATCTGAAGTTTAAAGAATTTCAAGAAGACAAGGTGCAGTACTGGTTCCGAAGGAAGCCCGCGGTCGTTGGCCGGAAATGTTGGCGCGGCCTAAAGTCGTTCGCAAAAATCGGAAGATTTAAGGATTCCGAAAAGAATGCTTTTCCCAGAGTTAAAAAGGTGGTGCCGCGGAGAAGTTACACCAGCGGTACTGGTAAAAGGCAATTTTAAATACATACATAAACATCACGCCTTGTTCCCATAGGGGTAGGCAGAGACCACATTCCTCCATTTGCCACGGTCCTTGCATATGGGTACTCTTGACCTGGCCATTATTTAAAATGTCCTGAATTTGTCCAGGAACATTCGCCTAGGCCTTCCCCTTCCAACATTTCCATGCACCCTCGCCTTGTAAATCTCTTTTGTTAACCAAACCATCTAAGCATCCCTTTCTCAATTTAAGTCACTACATCCTCTTTTACACCACACTTTTCTCTTATCACATTATTTTTAACTCTGTCACACAATTTTAACCCGCACATACTCCTCAATGCTCTCATCTCTACTGCATTTATTTTACTTTTGTGTTTCTTCTGCCATACCCAACTTTCACTACCATAAATAAGTGTGGGCACCAACACACCTCTATGCACAGCCAGCTTTGCCTTTTGGGACACTTTCTGGCTGTTCATAAATGCATACAGAGCACCATTCACCAAGTTCCCAATTTACTCTTCTTTCAATATCACTCTCACAGGTTCCATCTTTCGTAAATTTACTACCCAGGTATACAAACTCTTTTACTTCTTCCACTTTTTCTCCATCTATTACAATATTACAATCTGTCACATATTCATCTCTTTCAAAAACCATTACTTTCGTTTTGCTAACATTCACTTTCATTCCTTTCCTTTTCAGAGCTACATTCATAATAGTTACCATTTTCTGTAACTCATTAGCAGACGATGCAAGTAATACTTGATCGTCGGTATAGAGCATTTTAAGTAAAACACTGTAAAAATAAAAATAGCTTTTATTAAGACGTATAAAATTTTTATTTACAAACAGTATTGTCGAACGTACGACTTACAATCTATTCTGCACACTTACACACTAGCTCTTATCACTTGTTTTAAAACAGACAATTTGTATAATATCTAATCTTAATGTTAACAAATGAAAATTAATTTCATTTATTTACATTTTATCTAAGATTATGTTACAAAAAAAAATCCAAAAAAACACAATAAATTCTTTTATGTATGGTTATAAAAGTAAAAAATAAAACAAGATTATGTCGATGTAAACTAAAATCACAGCGTCAATTTTTAAAAAACCGAAGATATGTACAAATAACTGCTAAATACCTTTGACAAATAGATACTATAAACTAGTATACTTATAAATGTTGCATTTGTATAGACAATTTTAACATCGCCATTTTTTGTATGAAAGTCCGCCCAAACCATTACACATCAACTAAACTTACGGCAATAGTGAATAGATTGAAAATGTGCTCAGTGTTTATCAGCAAACAACAAGAGGGTTTATACAATGGTACTTTGTTATATTACTTTTTATTGTTTATGTTATGGAGGTATTTTTTTGGTAATCACTAGGTTACACTCAATATATCTACTTACAAATGCTTAATATGGGATGGCATCATTATCAGCCGTTGGACGTCCATTGCTGGACATATGCCTTTTTTAGGGACTTCCAAACACAACGGAAGAGCTGCATATGCCCAGCGGCTCCCTGCGACCCGTTTGATGTCATCAGTCCACCTGGTGGGGGGTCGACCAACACTGCGCTTTCCGGTGCGGGTCGCCATTCTAGCACCTTCGGCCCCCAACGTCCATCAGCTTGACGACCTCCGTGGCGCAGTGGTATGCGCGGTGGATTTACATGGTGGAGGTCCTGGGTTCGATTCCCGGCGGGGCAGATTGAGATTTTTCTTAATTTGTCTCGGTCTGGCTGGTGGGAGGCTTTCGCCGTGGCTAGTTACCACCCTACCGACAAAGACGTACCGCTAAGCGATTTAGCGTTCCGGTACGATGTCGTGTAGAAACCGATAGGGGTGTGGATTTTCATCCTACTCCTAACAAGTTAGCCCGTCTTCATCTTAGATTGCATCATCACTTAACATCAGGTGTGATAGCAGTCAAGGGCTAACTTGTAGGCGATAAAGAAAAAAAGCTGTTCGAACGACGTGCTCCGCAGTTAGCGACCAAGTCTCGGATCGGTATGTCATCACTGGCAACACGCACTGTTCAAAGACTCTCGTCTTCAGGCACTAAGAAATTTTGGACGAAAAGATGTCACGCAGTTTCCCGTTCGTTGCCCAGCCGAGTTGGATTCAGCGGACCTTCCTAACTGGACCATATGCCCTAGGTATATATATTCGTCTACAAATTAGAGTGCAGAATTTTCAAAAATAACTGGGTGGAGTGGAACATGAGCATTACACATAATCTTTGTCTTGCTCATGTTCATTTTAGGGCCCACCTGTTGAAAAACTCAGCTGAGGTCATTGAGCATAATATTAAGGTCATCTAGAGATTCTGCCATGATCACTACATCGTCGACAAACCGCAGTTGAGTGAGGTACTCGCCATTGATGTTGATGCCAAGCAATAGCTACGCTTTGACCAAATTATAGCGTTCCCGCCTGTGGAACAACATAGCACTGTTGACTAAAGTACCAAGTAGTTAAACCCCTATTAGCATCTAACTTAAATTAATTATGTTCAAAAATATTATTCAAAAGGAGAATTTTAGCATAAAATTGGTTGATGTGCACAATAGCTGAAAAATATAGGCGGAAATAGGTATTCTCCTTTAGAGAAGTCGGTTTTTTATTTAAACGATATTCTATTTGGAATATTTTTTACATTACAAATGTTAATTTGTACTATATAAAATATATAGAGTCGGTTTTTTGATAATTTCTATTTATAAGAACTTAATTCAAAGAAAAAAAATCAGTCAAAATCGCTCCTCCAACACTTCATACAGTCATCAAACATCACTTCACTGCCTCTTGCATTTGACACTCTCCCCCCTCTCCGTGACGTCACAGACAGACGAGTTTCCATCGCCATTCGCGGCCATCACTGGTAACTCTTACGTCTCTTATGGGTACAGGTATTCCTATACCCGAACTGTTCAAATTGTTTCTGTAAGACAACAAAAAACGCTTATTTTTCTTTTTTAATCTTTCCAACCCCCTCTCCCCCACAGTAAACTATGCCAAACGTGCATCATCCAATCTTAAATCCGTAGGTCTTCGTACAGAGGAAAATAAATCCGATAAATTATGGTGGCTGTCTTTGTCAAAATCGCAATCGTCATTCCGATCGGATGCGCCCGAAAATAACAAAATTTGATGTTTTCAAAGTCCCAGATGGGTTAGAAAAAACCCACTACCTTCCCATGGCCCTACAGACCTCAAGGTCATGCAGGCCAAATCCTCAGAAGGGCGACTGGGATCTGGATCTGCTTTATTCCTCGAGTTTCTTCACAGGGCCGCCTTCTTGACTGCCTAAAGGTTATCCGTCTCCTTGTCTCGATGCCCCAGAGAGATATGGCGAAGCATCGCGCTGAACACTTCCCAATCGACCACGCATGCTGCGCGAAGGAGACTTCGGTCCATTATCACAACAAGCATGAAGACTCTGGTCGTGCTGCCACAGAACTTGATCGAGAGCCGATTCCCGAGATTACTCTTGAGCGACCTGCGCCAGAGAGACGTTCGTGTCCGCAACGTTACCTGGTCCGGTAGATGGGTCGGTTCACGGCTCGTAGTGCGCCAGGCGAGCTCGGCACGCGCGCAGCTCCGCGTCCTTGTCGGCGAGCTGCGCGCGCGCCTCCGCCAGCTGCGCGCTCTTGAGCGACCGGCGCCAGAGAGACGTTCGTGTCCGCAACGTTACCTGGTCCGGTAGATGGGTCGGTTCACGGCTCGTAGTGCGCCAGGCGAGCTCGGCACGCGCGCAGCTCCGCGTCCTTGTCGGCGAGCTGCGCGCGCGCCTCCGCCAGCTGCGCGCTCTTGAGCGACCTGCGCCTGAAAGACGTTCGTGTCCGCAACGTTACCTGGTCCGGTAGATGGGTCGGCTCACGGCTCGTAGTGCGCCAGGCGAGCTCGGCACGCGCGCAGCTCCGCGTCCTTGTCGGCGAGCTGCGCGCGCGCCTCCGCCAGCTGCGCGCGCAGCGACTCGTCCGCCGCCCCCGCGCCCTCCGCCTGCTGCGCGCTCGTCGCGTAACTTATCTGAAACCGGATTATATGCAACATAAAAACCTTGTTATATGCATATTTTGGATGCTTACAATATACATCAATGTTGACAATCCGCGTCCTGTCGGAGAGCTGCACGCACGCCTCCGCAACTGCGCGATGGAGAATGTTTGTCCGCAACAAATTAAATGAAGGTAGATATCACGGCAGTCATGTGACACCGAAGCTCCGCGTTCTTTAGTTAACTTGTTAGTAACGAATTCATGACAATAAATTAGATTAGTAAGCTTAAAGCGAATTAAGATACTCGCGCAGTCCGCGTCCTTTCGGCGAGCTGCGCGCGCGCCTCCGCCAGCTTCTAGAGCGACAAAACATATTATTTCCGAAAGTTACCTAGCGGAAGATGGGTTGGATTTGTCGTTCCTGGCGAGCTCAGCTTTGTCAGTTGTGTGTGCGCCTGATGCGCGCGCAGCACTCTCCACCGGGCCCCCGCCTGTGCGCGTTCGTCGCGTAACTTATGATACATTATATGAAACATAATAAAATATTGTTAGTATGCATAAACATGCTTACAATATAAATACTTTTTAAATTAAATTCGTGCAGCAACATTACATGACATTAAAACTTTTTAAAATTCGTGCAGCAACATTACATGACTTTAAAACTTTTTAAAATTCGTGCAGCAACATTACATGACATTAAAACTTTTTAAAATTCGTGCAGCAACATTACATGACATGAAAACTTTTTAAAATTCATGCAGCAACATTACATGACATTCAAACATTTCAAATTCGTGCAGCAACATTACATGACATTAAAACTTTTTAAAATACGTGCAGCAATATTACATGACTATTCGTGCAGCAACATTACATAACATTAAAACTTTTAAAATTCGTACAGCAACATTCAATAATCATCAACGCAGGCCGAGCTAAGGATGCTAATGTTTGAGTAGTTAAGTAGCCGTGACGTCACAACACATTGTTACTAGCAATACAATTAGGTGGTACAAGTAATTCGCATATTCCTGATATCAATATCTTCAAAGAATATTCAATATTTGTCATTATTCCTAGCCCACGGGCAACCATGCCCTTACTGAGTGGCGACAGAAAGAAGCGTGGCAGTAGGCACTGTCCAGACGACTCCAGCATTGAAGAATACGTACAAATACTAATAACTTGGTCATCCTGTGGTTTTTCTTGAAAACTAGTCAAATTAATTTTAGATAATTAGGTGACGTATCTGTCATTTTTGATCCTACTATGGATCAATCTGTATATATACGAGAATAGTTCGTTTATAGATAAATTAGATAGATAGATAGATATCTAATGTTGGTACCGTGAGTGTGTCGGGTGCAGCGGGTGTGTGGGCGGGCGCGTGGGCGGACGCGGGCGCGGCGGGACGCGCGGTGGCCAGCAGGCGGTGCAGGTGCGCCTTGTCCAGCACGATCTTGAGCGCGGGCCGCAGCTTCCCGCCACCCGCCCCCGCAACCGCTCCCGCGCCCGCTGCCGCTCCGCTCGCCGCCGGCATGCGCACCACCTTCACCTGCTGCGCGACACAAATATCTAACTTATCATACTGTACTTCCAACAACTGCTGTTGTTAGTAGTAGTGCGAATATGTTGTAAATAAATAAATATTATGAGGTCCTTACATAATAACTTGGTGTTTTGTAACATCATCATCATCATCAGCCTACTAATGGCCCACTACAGAACCAGGTCGCCCTCCTTGTTGTAGAGGGGATACGGAGCGTAGACCCACCGCGCTGATCCAATACGGGCTGGCGGGCTTAGGGTGTCGTTAGTTACCTGCAAGTCGGTGGGGTGTATGACCCTCTTGAGCGGCTGGTTCTTGTTGAGCGTGAGCAGCTTGACCCCCTTGCCGCCCCGCGGCCGTCCCCGTGCGCCCCGCGCCACTCCGCCGGGCTCGCCGCTCGCGTCCACGCGCAGCACGTCAGACACGCCGGCGCTGCTAAGGCGCGGCTCGGGCGCGCTGACGCCGCTCTCTTTGAGCATCAGCTTGCCGGCGTCTGCAACGATACGAACGTTGCACTAGTCCTAGGCGCCTAGGGTCGGTAGAGTCGCGACGGCGCGTACCGGAGAGCACGACGGTGCGGCCGCTGCGCAGCGCCGACAGCACGGTGGAGCCGCGGTCGGCCGGCAGCAGCGTGATGCCGTGCGCGCGCAGCAACGCCGCCGCGTCCGCTCCGCCCGCCGCCCCGCCCGCCGCTCCGCTCACACTCGCGCCGCCCAGACTTGCACCGCGCCCCACGTTGGCACTGGCAGGGATAGGCTGCCGACACAACAGCTGCACTCAACTTCGCGTTATGTTTTTGTGTAATATTCACCTATCTTTCCCTAAAGTTGTTATTAACTGACTTCAAAATAAAGGAGGTTCTCAATTCGTCGGTATCTTTAATTTATTTTTTAATATGTCGATCAATTCAGCTGTCTTCGAGTAATCGGGGAATCTCGAAAACCGATTTGTAAAATTCTTTTTGTTTGAGAGGGTATAATTTCTAGTCGATTCCATGATCATGAAGACACGATCTGATGGTATCCTGGGAAACTTAAGAGAACTCTTCAAATGTTACAGGCGCACATGAAGCGATTTGATTATTTCCATACAGAGTTGCATGACAATGCAACAACGTGAAGTGTAGGCTCGTTCGTTAGTTTGATTTGTATTAACAAACTAGTCAAACCTACAACCTACTTACGTGAGACAAACGTGTACCTGTGTTCTCGACTCGATTATAATCTTCTTCTCGGGCTGTATCTTCACTTTAGTCGGCGGTTTGGCTTCTACCCCTGAAAGCGACAGAGTATAGGTTTAAATTAACATTTGTGCATCGTGGTTCTTGATGTAAGGAACTAAATGATGTGTTCACTTGCGCACTAGTTACGCTTAGTCAGTTCCATTCGCGTTTTGCTGTACGATTTTAATCACACTACCACTACAAAGTGTAAAAGAAATGAAACATCGGGGGTAACTTTAGACAATACTCCAAGATTTAGGACGCATGTTCAGAAACAGCAGAAGACCTGTGGACTGAACTTGGGTTTTGAAGCCGGGTGTCATTAAAGTTCTGTACGGAGCTATTGCACGCAACTCACTGTGCACGTCGCGCTGCTGGACGACGTCGGGCGC
>JAXAVZ010000190.1:0-28416 GCA_034621355.1 Mycalesis mineus | reverse complement strand
GCGATAAATTTCTACCTTTTTTATATAAATATGGTCTCAAAATGATACTATTAAAATTAACCACTTTTACAAAAATCGGATCAAGTCCCGGGCGTAGCTTTAGCCGAAGATGCGCACGAAAACGTATCTAGTGTAGAGAAAAATACATACGGTACAAATATAGCTCTCTCTTCTGTTGCATTGCGGCGGAAGAGCGTTGTTTTCGATGCCGCAGCTATTGGGCAACGACATGTATTATTCTCTACAGCAGTCTGTCTAGGGGCGTATCCTAAGTCCGCTGGCCTAAATTTTGTTGCTTTGATAATTTTATCATAATAATTCTTACCCTGTCGAAAATATATCCATGCCCGGGACCAACTCGCCTATCTTACACGGCGACTCGCTCAACAACAGACTGCTGGTTCTATCATCACCCTGCAAAGTGAAATAGGGTTTGCTGAAGCAATTACAATTTAACAAACAACTGTTAACTTAAGAACGTAGACGAATGACAGTTTGTACAGGGACAGTTATGAGCCTGATGAAGGAACAGAACCTCTCACAATAAACATGATCATGAGATAGGAATTTCAATTTGTTTCAAAAACTAAAACTTCGCTTATTATTAAAGGGAATGTGCAAAAAAATCTTCAATCAGTCACTAGTTTCGTAACTGCGGAATAAACGTTCAACGTAACGCATCCGTGCAGGCGTGCGCAGTGGCGCACGGGTGCCATGCTGCACTCAAGTATGTCCCTGCATTTTGAATCTTATGTATCTTACAAAATATTCACTTTAATTACTTGCAATAAAGTTCAATAGTGATCTATAATGTATGTACAAGGTATTTGAGATACTCAATTGGATAAGGATTAATGCATTATTTTTTAAAGTCGCTTCGTAAATAAGCCATTATTTTTGGTTGAAAGTAAAAGATAAGAAATGGTTATTGTGAGTTATCCCTAGAAATAGACATACACCATCGCGAACATTTGTGTTGACTTTTTTAAGGTGTGCGATACTGTGCTACATTATTTTGTTACTGCTATTAACAATGTAAGCGCAAATTTAATGATCAGTGTTTCTCTACTATATTATGCATGTATTATACGCATTGTGGTGTCGGGCGTTTAAATAATAACACAACCGATCGTGATTAAAGTATGTTTATTACTAACCTTAAGCTATTACAGTACTTCTATTTATATTACTCCACTACATCATCGGGGTAAATTTAAAAAAAAAAATGTCAAATACGATTTTTTTTTTTTTTTTTTTTTCTTATTTCCTAAAACTTATAATTAATTAGTTAACACATTCATATCATAATCATATTTTAAGGTGTAAGTATAAAGTGTTTACAAGTTAAAGGAATGACACTGTCATCGTGCCTTGATAATGAAATATAATATTGTTAACACAGGCTTGAAATACAATACCGCTAGGTAGTAGCTAGCTATAATAATGGATAGGTATCTATCGTAACTAACGCTAAACACTTAATACTAGGTTACGTATGGTTTTGTTCTGTTTTTGTGGACACTATCCACTTTTCCGTCTTTTTCAACAGTAACGTTAGGTCCATTTTCACTTATTACTTTATAGGGTCCTTTATATAGCATATCTAATTTTTTACCACTTTCATTCTTGATTAAAATTAAATCACCTCTTTGATACTTGATCGAATTACACTTTTTATCCCATACATCTTTCCTTTTCAATTTACTTAAAACTAAGTTTTTATGCGCTTCCTTCCATGCTAACTGTAACCTATACCTAAGCTCTAGTGCATAATTATCTGGATTGTAGAGTGGCTTTACCACATTATCTCTTAAATTACTAGGCAAGTTACAACTATTGCCAAATACGAGTTCGTACGGCGTATACTTAGTCTGAGTATGGACAGTAGTGTTGAATGAAAAACACCAAAACTGAAGCCACTGACTCCATGTCTCTTGATGTCCATCACATAAAGTTCGTAAGAAGGCAGCGAGGTGTTTATGAGTATTTTCCAAGGAGCCTATCGACTCATGATGATAAGCTGTCGAGCTTACCTTTTCAATTTTAAGTAGCTTGCACACCTCTTTCATCGTTTCTGACTGAAATTCCGTTCCTCGATCTGTCGCGATAACTCTGGGAAGTCCGTACCTTAATATGAAGTTATTGACAAAAGATTTTGCCACACTTACCGTGTCTTTACGTTGTAAGGGATACGCCTCGACGTATTTACTCAGCTCGCATTGTAAACTTAAAATATAAACATTATTGTCTATGTCTTTATCTAAAGGACCTATGATATCTAAGTATATTTTTTCAAAAGCTTCCGATGCTGTCGTCGTCACGACCATCGGTTCCACTATATTTCTAGAATACTTACTAGTTTGGCACTTGGCACACTTGCTTACGTATTTCCGCACATCGGATTCCATACCAGGCCAAAAGTACTTACCTTTTATATTGTTGATCATGCGTTGTACACCCGCATGCCCACTCGTAGGTAGTAGATGATAATCATGTAGTATGCATATCTTTTCTTCATCATTGAGGACTCGTTTTATACCTTTTAATATATTTAATTGCGGTCCGGACCATTTTTCTCTACTTTTTATTTCATTTATTAGTTGCTTTAAAAATTCTACGTTTCTTTCATCTTTAATTATACATAGTCGTTCAATATTCAATTCATTACAAAATTCCTTCAATAAATTCGCAAATTCGACTCGCGTAAAATGCGACATATAATTGAGGTTTATGTAAATTGAATGAGTCGAGACCTCATACGCTAAACATTCTTTTTCATAAGTTAGAGTTTTCTTAGTTAACTGACTTCCTTGAATAAATTTCAACTCTACGTAGTCACTCGGTTTCCTTAGTATCTCTGCGATTCTCGGTTGGCCAGACCTTGATTCGGCAGGTATACAAGGATCCCTTGTGTCTGTGCTTTTATTCACCTCCTCTTTGCATAACTTAGCTTTCTGTGCTCTCGTCATAACCAAACTAACTTTACTATTTAATGATTTCAATTCTTCCGAACTTATGGTCACCCTACTTAAAGCATCTGCCACGTTATCACTGCCTTTTATGTACTCGATTTTAAAGTCGTATTCTTCCAACTGTAATCTGAACTTTAAAAGTCTCGTTGACGGATCTTTCATACTAAATAGATAAATTAAAGGTTTATGATCGGTCTTGATGACAAATTGTTTTCCGTATAGGTATGGTCTAAAATGTTTTATGCTCCAAACTATTGCCAAAAGTTCTTTCTGAATAATTGGATAATTTAGCTCCGCTTTATTTAGAGGTCTGCTAGCATATGCTACAGGTTTTAAATTTTTATTACACAATACTGATCCGATAGCTATGCCTGACGCGTCTGTTTGGAGAACAAAGGTGTTAGTATGTGAAAAATCTGGATATTGTAAGATTGGGGGTGTAGTTAATTTGTGTTTCAAAGTTTCAAAGCTGTTTTGACATTCTTTAGTCCATAAGAATTTTACATTTTTTCGACATAATTTATTCAATGGTAAAGTGATTTCGGAAAAATGAGGTATAAACTTTCTGTAATAGTTGCAGAACGCTACAAATCGCCTAGCTTCGTCCGAATTTGTTGGTACCGGATAATGTTGTAATACTCTAGTTTTCTCTGGATCGGGCAGAACTCCATTAGCTGACACCACGTGTCCTAAATATAATAACTGTCTTTTCATAAATTCGCACTTATGTGGGTTGAGTTTAAGGTTCATTGTTCGAAGACGCTCAAAGACATCCATTAAATTTTTATTATGAATCTCCATATTTCTTCCAAAAACTATTAGATCATCGCAGTAAATAAAACATTTTTCATAGGTTAGACCTGACATTGCGATGGACATAACCCTCGAGAAGGCATTAGGACTAATTTTTAAACCCATGGCTAATCGCTTCATTCTGTATTGCCCAGTACTTGTGCCAAAGCTAGTGATATTCCTACATTCGGGTTTTAAACTAACTTGATAAAATCCTTGATACAAATCCAAATGGGTGAAATAAATACTTCCGGACAGAGAGTCTAATATCTCAGTTATGTTGGGTAAGGGAAATTTATCGTCCTGTATCGAATCATTAACTTTTCTGTAATCTATTACTAAACGCCATTTTTTGTTACCTTCTGACTTTTTAGGCACTAATAGTATTGGACTATTCCATTCGCTATTAGAGGGTTCTATTATGTCGTCATCGAGCATCCGTTGCACTTGTTTATTAATTTCTTGTTTCGATGACTGTGGAAGCCGATAAGGTTTTGTATACACGGGTTTGGTATTAGGTTTCACCATAATCGACTGTTCTACGACGTTCGCTGTACCTAACCTGTCACCTTCCAAGAAAAATATGTCGGAATACTTGGCACATATTATTTGTAGTGATTTTCTATCGTTAGAATCTAAATGATTTAGTTTTAATTCTGTTAATAGTTTCTTTACACGACTAACATCTTTTTGAGACTGGCTAAATGAACATAAATCGTAGTTTTCTAAATAATCAATATCTCCCGACTGAATAATGTTAGATTTGAGAATTTTCATTGGTTTTTCGCCCGTATTCAATATCTTTACTGGTATTTTTCCCCTAATTGGCTTTACGATGCAACCTGCTAAAAATATGTTTTCATGTAACTGTTTCGGATATATAACACTATCTTTATATACATTTTTACTGATACTCAAATAATGAATTGATTCGCTACGTGATGGAACCGTTAAATATTCTTCTGATACTACATCTTTACTAGTACATTTACTTATTTGTAAGGTACATGTTTCATAATGCTCTAAATGTAATGTGAGTCGGTTCGTAGGTAAGTCTATGTTTGCATTATAAGTTCTAAGAAAGTCTAAACCGATAATACCGTCCGCTCCGCATGGAACGTGATCGAATAGGTATAACTTGTGACGAAATGTAAAACCGTTTGCTGACCGCAATGGAATATACGCGAAACATTTCGATTTTATTTTTCCACCTATACCTTTTATGATTGTATTACTGTCATATTTTATTATGTTACTTTGAATGATTTGACTGTTAATGATAGATAAAGATGCACCAGTATCTAATAAAAACTTACATTTTCGATTGCCGCAGAACAGATAGATGAAATCCAACCCTTCACATATGAATGCATAGTTAGGCTCGAAAAAACTCTGCCAAATTTAGATCTTCTTCCTTCTGCTCGGACTCTGTGACGTAGGCATTGCCTTTGCGATAATAATTATTATTTGAGTTACCTCTATAAAATCTTACGTTATTCCTCGGATATCGGGACTGATTGTAATTCCTTGTTGGTGCCGTATTACTTTGATAATTATAGCGACTTATATTGGGCTGATTGTGTCCTCTCTTAACCTGGGATATGGGTTGATACGTACCTCCTCGCGAAGGTGTATAGCCGCGGTAAAACTGTCGTCCGCGATTGTACCTGGGGTAACGATAATATGATTGATTTATGTTACCTTGTGAGTAGGAGTATACTGCTGTTTGGGACGAAGACCCGGGGCTTGCCAGCTCCTCGTCTTCCGCTGCGCGCACAGCATCCTTCAGCGCGCTGTAGTTTCTAGCTGATATTATTGTACTCAGCCGCCGATTTCGAAGACCATCTGAAAATCTTTTTATTGCCAACTGTTCGTTTAAAGGTCTCAATATTTCGCGTGCTTTTTCATTTTCGCCAGCTTGTGTTATAGTGAGCCCTATAAAAAGTTCCTCCAACTTTTCCCCATATTTGCTAATGGACATATTATTTTGAGATAAGTTATTTATCTGTGATAGCAAGGAATTGGCTGATTTCTTAGTTAGCAAATATTTCTTTATATCTAATAATAAACTTTCAATTGTAGAATATTCGGGATTCAGCTTCAACTTAGCTGTTTTAGATAATCTTGTTTTCAAAACAAATGAAATCAACAATTTCTTGCTCTCCTCACCTTTTAAACAGTTACTATACATCTCGATGCCATCTATAATTTGCTCAATATTTTCTTGCCTACCATCCATTAAAGGAATCAACGTACTCGCGGTTTTTAAATCAAAGTTATCCATTTTTTGTACAATTTCTATAGGACCTACTTGCATATAATTAACAATTTTCTTATAAGTTTCCTCAATCGCTTCACAAGTTAATTCTATATCTGATGACTTTGTTAAGTGCAAAGTTTTTATATGTAATCTATAATCCTTATATAATGCAATAACATTTTCAAATTTTTGCTGGCCTAACTTTTCTTGTCGCCTTTTAGGTCCCAACTTTCTAATGCTCTCACTTTCACATATAAGATAATTATAAATCTCTAGTAACCTATCCATACACTATTATATTTATATAACTAATACATCAATACTAATATAACTAATACATCAATACCCATTATTTTATTTTTATTTTCACTTTCACTTTTTTCTTTTCTCACTTTTTTTTTTTTTTTTTTTTTTTTTCACTTCACTGTTGTACTTCTGGATTAGGTGGGTCGCGGACCGCCGGTTGATGCCCGGACCAACGCGCCCGTATCCTTCTAAAAGCTTCCTCCCGTAGCTCCTGTCTCACCAGCCCGGTGTGGCATTTTTTATATTTTTTTAAGCCAATATAAATTATGGCTAGCGCACAAACTCCCAGAATTGAGGCTATCAATATGTTGCTAGTTGTTACCTCTGTGTTGTTGCCGTCTTGTATCACTACCTCTTTGTTTTGGCATTCACACTTTGCGCATTTGTTGCCCATAATTTTTATAATTTATATTTCCTTCGCTGCACATGTACCCCTGACAATTGACTTATTAATTTTATTCATCGTAAAAGTCTAGATTCGAACACCGAGGCACACACGAATGCCCCGCGTCAGCATTATTCGCCGGACATTGGACACCTCGCTGTCACGGTCGCCATGTGGTGTCGGGCGTTTAAATAATAACACAACCGATCGTGATTAAAGTATGTTTATTACTAACCTTAAGCTATTACAGTACTTCTATTTATATTACTCCACTACACATAAACCTTCCTCTCGAACCACTCTATTTAATAAAGTTTTAAAGATTTAAGCAAACATAGAAGAGCGACTTTGTTTTATACTATGCAATGATGCCGCTTCCTTGGAACACCAACTCACCGAATTCCGCACATTAGGGTCTGGAGCTCTAACAAATCTCTCCGGAGCGACATAGCAAAGTCTTCTTCTTGAGGTGTCAAAGAAATAGCTGAAGTCTGCAGGGTTGTCGTCAGGTAAGAAGGTTGGTTTGAACGACGCAATGTCAGTCAGCAGCACCCACAGCCAAGATGTCACCATTATGTTTTCTAACTGAAATAAGAAACAAAAACTCTCTTATGGATCTCATTAGTTTCTTAAAAAACCAAAGTTTTAGAAGTTTTCTTAATCAAAAGCACTAAACACTGAATAACAACTTTTGTGTCATAAATACCTATAATCATAATGTAAAAAAGCTGAAATCTGTAGCTCATCTGATCTAAACATGCATGCACGCACGCACGCACTTACACACGCATGGACACACACATGCATGCGCTCACGCACGCACTTACGCACGCATGGACACACGCACGCATGGACACCCGCACGCATGGGCACACGCACGCATGGACACACATGCATGCAAACACTTATTATATTGTTGATATGGTAACACTGATAATATACTATTTCACTATTTGCATTAATTTGGAATAAAAAAATAAATTACCTTAATATCACCATGGCATATGCCCAGTTTATGCATTCTATGCAATGCATACAGAACTTGAAATGTAATCCACTTCTTCTCTAGCACAGTAAGGAAAGGTCGAGTTGACATTCTGTCATAGACACTACATTTACAATATTCTCGCATTAAAAGGCCTGCTTTATCTGTCAACTGAAATAAAAATAAAGTTTTGTTAAATTTTCCACCTCCTGAGTAACATGTAACATTGACAAACAACTAATTTCCTCCAACCCTCCTCCTCTTTTTTATGTATTCTCTTTTTTATAAGGAAATATGCAAATTGTGGATAATAGAAAAGCTTTTCCTACATTGAACACCAAATGATAATGATGATTCTGTTACTCTATTCATCTCCACTTGATTTTTGATTTGCAACTTACCTTATAGATGTCACCGAAAAATAGCGAAAACCGCAAATTTAAACTTTCGTAGGATTCTAAACGAGAGATAAATCGTATTATTTTACGCTCAGATTTTCGTAATTTGATAAACTTAACGAACTCACGCGTAAAATAATAAGTAAGCAATAACTAAACATCATGTGCGCTCTGATTGGTTGAATAAGTCACATGGTCCTTCTTCTTCCTCTCCACCGCCATTGTTCGCTACGGAACATTAACAAACCGCTTGTATGTTTATGTAATGTTTTAATTTTGTAACTGTTTGGAACTGTGAAAATACTATTGCTTACTATATATTTTGCTATGGTTACTAAATTAAACCCGTAATGAGCGACCTAGAAGCTGCGGAAGTCAGAATGGACAGAGGGAAAATTAAAAATTACATTAAAATGATAGAAGATTTTAATAAAGCTAAAGGTTTGGGGTGGCGGCCCACAGACAAAGAGTACTATCACGCAAAAAGTATGATGATATGACGAAAAAGTCTTGATAGTCAAAAGGAAGCCTCAACAAGATCCAGTCGTACAAATAGTTCCAAGCAGTCAATACTATCAACGAAAGTCTATGAACACAAGTATTACCACTATCTACATCAACCTATCAGAGAGCAATGTGTTATTTTACATATTTTAAAGGAGCGTAAAATTAAAAGCTCTGCTGTGATTGGTCGAGCCATTTAGAATCCTACAAATGGATATCCGCTAATTTATAAATTTACCAGGAGACGTCACAAATTGATAAATTTGGGTGTAAAATTATACAATTTATCTCTATTTATCCTACAAACTTTACTTTACTACCAAACTTTATGTTTCCTAGGAAATTTATAAACTTGGATCTTGTTATCTCCCGGTGACATAAATAAATAAATAAATATTATAGGACAATTACACACATCACTATATAGCCCCAAAGTAAGCATACTCGTAGGTAGCTTGTGTTATGGGTACTATGATAACTGATGAATATTTTTTATATATATTATACATAAATACTTATATAGATTAACATCCAGACACTGGAAAACATCCATGCTCATCACACAAATATTTTCCAGATGTGGGAATCGAACCCACGGCCTATGACGTAGAAGCAGGGTCACTACCCACTGCGCCACTCGGCCGTCAAAATAGATAGACATGGATACTTTATTTACTTTTATTAAATATGGATATTCTCCAAATGTCTGCATTATCTATTTTAAATATCTATAACTGTATTTTTTTTTATAAAGAAAGATATGAATGTGATTAAGTTTAATATTTATTTAGTTTAATATTTAAATCAATAGTGAATGTATAAGGTTTAAAACAATATATTGATAAATATTTGATTAGGTAATGATTAAGATACCAATTTGATACATGACAAACAAATTGTCATATTTAAGAAAGACTTACAATAACTCTCTGAAATGGTAGACAGTTAAAGGCTGAGGCCAGTTGCTCTTTGATTTTCAGTATCCTCTCTTTATGCTCAGCTAGTGGCAGAGATGGGTCGTGAATGGCAAATACTTTAACCACAACTAAACCTTCTCTGGTGCGAGCTCGAGCCACTTTGAAAAATCTTGTTGAACCAAGGCTGAAATATTGAAATATTTATACAAGGTTGAAACATTTGTACATCACATAATAGACTAGTAGACACCTGGAGGAAAAATAGTGTATTGGAACCTTCCAAGATCACAAAAGGAAGGATGGTCATAGCAAGTAACTCTTAGTGGATATACCATCATAGACTTGATATAGTCCTTATAAATCATTCCATATGTTAGTTTGCTATACCTCAAAGGGATTAAACAGTGTTTATACTGCACAATTGTTTCAACAATTATCATTATATTATTTTAGTCAATTTGCACAAAAATTTAATAGATCAAATACTAAAAGGTTTCTCATCAATAAATCTATCTATTAGTGAAAACTGCAATAAAACCTTTGAGTTTATCACGACAGATGTGGTGAAGTACTTTGTCTTGTTTCATTGTATTCATGATAAAGAATTTTTATGAGAATATTTATGATTAGAAGCTTTAGTCTAACTGTTCATCAATGCGCAGCTATAGTAGCCTCGAGACTGCTCTAAATAAAAAAGTCTGACCCAGAGGATCCTCACTCTGGAGCCCTGATTTCAAGATAAAAGCAAACAAAGTACTGTAAACCTATTACTCTCTTACCTTTGATCAAATGATAAATCCACATGGTCATTTAAATAATGCTCTACTGGATATATTTGTGAAGGTGCAACACCAACAAGTTGATTACCCATTTTGTTTCATAAGAAAACTAATTCAATAAGCATTTGAATAAGCATAAACAACAAAGCTGCCCATAGAATTTAACACTGATATAAGAACAAAAGAAGCATTACAAATGTTTCGAACGTTTGTTCTTTAAATTTTCACTTTCTAAAAATATACAATGTAATACTATGATAATTATTATTTTAACAAAACAAAACTGCAACTTGCATTTTTGATCAATATTGACAAATATTTCGACTTGACGTTGACAATGACATGACATAAAAAATGACGACTATCATATGGCTTTGACAGCACATTTATAGTGGTGCGTAAAACGAAATAGAATTGTATTTTCCAGTAAATTATGAAAAAGAAATTTTAAAATGAAACTAGAAAATATACGCAATTATTATTTTTATTTAGAAATATACTGGATTGTTCAAATAATTCAATTTCAAGGTTAAAAGTTGAAGTATACAAAAAATATACAATTTTGTCAGCATGTATACAAATCGGAACAACTCATCACTAAAAAAAGACATCGACTGTCACAGTGTCACTTTTGCTTTATGGTCTGTCTTCTACAAATAAGCAGTATTTCTCATCCACCCTATTTTTTCAATTCACAGCCGCTTACTCACAGAAATGACTTCTAAAAGTGAAAAGGATCGTGCCAAACAGATCCAGGATCGATGTCAGAACATTTTGATACAATTACTCAAAGATGAGGACAACAAATATTGTGTTGACTGTGACGCCAAGGGTGAGTAAATTATGCTTTTTATTTCCTTCATTTTCCTCAACAGGGTTAAGAAATACCTGTGAGATGCCTATACAGTTAGCAAAACAAAAGGTACGTGGGAAAATTCACTTTTTTTCACTAACTGGTCCTTAGAAAATTGCTTTTGAGACGGGTCTTCGAACTTTGCATGTTAGCATTGGAGTTTTATTGACTCACGCTATTCTAATTTGTAACACGACTTCTATAACAATTACTCCAATTTATGCTCACGTATCGTAGATGTTTAGCAGTTATTGATTTCATATAAAGGTAATACCTATGCTTTGAGTCAATCTTGTTTGATTTTAAGGACAAAAGGTTCAATATTGTTTTTACTAGCCATTAAATGAATGAAAGGAAAACTAGCCTTGTACATAAATAAGGAATTATAAAATATAAAATAAAAATACAATTTATTTAGCATTAACTATTTAACTTTATTTATTGATACAAAATAACATTGTACTTACAATAATAAATTTTATTGGACAAAAATTGTGTCTTGAATATAGATTAGATTGTATTAAATATCCTAAAATATTTGGAAATGTATTCCTTGAATTGAAGTCAGAATGCCCTCATATGCTACATGCCCTAGTCTGTCAAATATTCACAGAAATTAACTTAATAGTAGAAGTAATTTGATCAAGTCATGTTGTCATAATCTGTACATATTCTTATCACAGTAACAATTAAGATAAACAAGCCAGTTATCACTTATTTTACGTTTATTATAATGTACAGCTTGGACTGAACAAGTTTATGCTAATTTTAGTAGCATGTAAATATAATAATGAAAATTCAATGTAAGGTAATAATTGATTTTATCTATATTTATGACTTGAAACAAATTATTTTCTTGAAAGTAAAATTCAAATACTGCATACTTTAAAATCTATTTTAAATGGATAATCTTTTATTTTAATGAACTTTTTACCTTACTTTATTTTTAATTAAGTATTATATTCTACTTTATTGATATTATTAGTAAAAGTATCATAAACATCTTTTTTCCTGGGCTTTTATCCGCACTTGGCCATGATGTTGGCCATTGTGTTGCATAAACATCTTATTAAATAGTCAAAAGATATTTTTTTATCTTCTACATGGTATTTTTCCGAATTTATAAGGATTGGCAACTTACATTTGGCATAAAACTTATTAAATTAATTTTTTTTAATTCAAAAATAACATAATGAACAATTCCTTCTTTTTTTTTGGAAAAGGTTTGTCATGTCTATAATCCCTGATGTGGCTAGTTACTGTTTTTTTTTTTTTTTTTTTTTTATTTTTTCCTCACATCACACCTACCAAAGGGGAATGCCCATTTATGGCCAGCAAACACCCGGTAATTTACTTTTATTAAAAAAAACTTACTTTTAGAAAGATTCATTTATCCAAAAATGATTGCTAAGATTTTGCAAAAAAAAATAAATATTTCAATCGATTTTGTCATTATACCTTAAAAACAACAGGTGTATTTGAACGTGATTTGAACATTTACGAATCTGTGTTGCCAAATGCTAAATAAGAAGCGAATTATTTGGTCTAATCGATTTTTAACTAATTAAAATGCATCGATATATATGTTTCCACAATTATAATATGTTATTAATATTATTTGTAGTTATAACATAGGTTTTAAATGGTACATGATAATAAGAATGAATATTTGTTTTATTATGTAATGTTATATTAAACATGAGTAATTATGATTAGAAACATCAACCAAACGGCAAAAAATATGTCAAAAATACCAATATGGAACCTTTTTTTAAAGTAGTTTTTTTATTATGAAAATTAGCAAATACAAAAATACAATAGTTAGTTAATAGATGATAAATAAGTATACAGACAGTTAATTAAAAATCGATTTGGTTTATTCGATAAGTTTTTGTTTTATGTGGCAACATCCATTTGACTTGTTTATCACCAATGTCATTTTCAAATGTCAACTTACAAAAAATCAACTTCTTTCATACTTCGTAAACATCATAATGTAGTGGTTATATTCTCTTTGGTACCTACTTCGTAGTTCGTGTCTCGTGTGCGTTGTTTAAGTTTGATTTTTCTGATATTGCTATTTAACCGACTACTAAGCGTTGTAAATGGATTCCCGGATGATCTGCTTATAATATATGACACACTTAATTAGTCTGGGTAAATACAAATGTATTCGCAATATTTTAAAAATCATTTTACTGTGTAGAAAAAAATATTTATAAAAATATTTTTTCTACAAAATCCAATCTTTTTTTAACAAAACTTCCTAACCATTTCCTTATTTATATTTCATATTATCATCCCCACATAGTTTTATATGAGTGTAGTCGTGGCCAAAGTTGCTATGGCTGATGGGCATTGTCCTTTAATGATTTATAAAATGTATTTGTGAAAATTAAGTTAATGCTATAATAATTTGTAATTAAATATAAACTTAAACCAATGTAAATTTTATTCTTAGAAATTGATGTAGTAGTAATTGAATAAAATTGATGTAATAAGAGATACACTAGTGCTGTAGTATAGTAGGTAGTCGTAGGTAATAGACAATAGCAGGCCTATAAAGAAAATTTATTCATTTAGTACTTTATCTACATTGTGATTTATGGATACTGTACTTTTTATCACTATCAGGTATGAGTTAAGAAACATAGAGGATTAATAAATTTTTTTTTTAAAAAAAGGAATATACTTGTACAAAATATTGACATATAAAGAGCTAAGTCTATGTTATGTTCTGACCTAGTTTTATTTAGGCTTCCTGTTAGCACTGACATACATTGTGCATCTGCTACTTTGAATAAAATGTATAAATATCAATTTTGTATATTCTGTTACATATATTTTCTGTAATTATCTTATTTCAGAGTTGTCTTATTCCTAAGTCATACTAGGCATGGGTATTACTCAGAGATGTACAAAATGGTTCCAAAAAAGCATTTAAATACAAAATGCAAAATACTTTTTATATTTACTATTTTAAATGCAAAATACCAAATAGTTTTGCGTTTTGTATTTCAAATGCTAAATGAAAAATAGCTATTTTCAAAATACTTTTTAAAAATAAAACCTTTTGACCAAATTTTTTTTTAATAAGAAATAAGCCCGCGCTTGACCACTATCTCACCTGATGGTAAGTGTAGATGTGGTCTAAGGTGGAACGTGCTTGCTTAGAAGATGCCTATTCACTCTGGTTTTAAAGATACCCAAGTTGTAAGAACAAGGAAATACTGATTTCGGTAGGGCATTCCAGACCTTAGCTATGCGTATGATGAATGACGACGCAAAATGCTTTGTACGGGTCCTGGGAATATCAACGACGTATGGGTGAAATCCCACCCGGTGTCTTGCAGTGCGATGATAAAAAGGTGAAGGAGGTACGAGGTCGAATAGCTCCTGATATTTTAATTTATTTTAGGTATTTATCACAAGAAATAGAATAGAGATACAATGCTGAGCTAAATGGCATCTTACGCGTGACATTTTAGCGTTATTATAATTCTGTTATTTTATTAATAATAATAATATTAACTTAAAATAATTTAAAACCTAAACTAACGAAAAAATAGCCATAGCACCATTATATGAATTGTGTGGCCATTTATTTCGGTTATTATGTATCTAGTTCTTATTTTATTATTATAAATTTTTTTGCAAGCGTCTCTATTGGTTAAATTCGGCAATACAATCGTTATTCGTTCATTTCATTTAGTGTGGCTAGTAATGTTGGCTAAATTTAATCACAAAGTATTTTGCATTTTGAAATGAATATTAAAAATACAAAATACGCCTCGAAAGGTACTTCAAATAAAATACAAAATGCTTTGTATAAAAAGGCATTTAAATGCAAAATACAAAATAGGTATTTTGCATTTTGTATTTGCATTTGAAATAGAAGTATTTCAAATAAATCGCATCCCTGGTATTACTTATGGGTGTAAGGCTCCCAAAGGAAAGCCTAGGGAGTTTTAAATAAAAAAACCATCTAGTAGCTTCTAATAAAATGTCAACCAAATAAAGTCATCTTTTACAAACACAATTTTACAAATAATGGAAAAAGAAGGAAAATATTTTTTAAAGAATTCGCATTTAAAATAACCTAAAAATAAAAAATAAAAAAAATATTGTCTATCCATCTAAATAAAATAATATGTCTATAAGGTAATTTTTGCAGAAATGTTTATGAAATATTTTTAAAAATGTTTTGCATATAAGATGTACTTTATATATATATATATATATATATATATATATATATATATATATATATATATATATATATATTGTATATATAAAGTAATAACAGTGCAATATATCAAGGTAAGAATCAAACTCACAACCTTTCTGATCTGAACTGACCTTTTACGGTTGAGTTCCTGAGGCTTCTTTATTATTCCATTTTAATATTTAATGAATTCAAGTGAAAACGCTGGCAACCATGACTCAGTGTGAACACATGCCCACTGTAAAGTGCCCTTATATTTTCTATGGTTTCACATTTCCCCATACTGTTCTATTTTAATTTAGGTATTTTAAATGTTTTAGTTGTTTATGTGATGCGACTTTACAATTTTTTTTGGTTTATTAGTTTCACAAAGTAGTATAAAGGTGCTATTTATGGAATGCCTGGGAATAGAAAAAATTAAATTTAAACTGAAATAAATCTGTAAATTCAAATATATCAATTAATTACCGGCCTATATGACTACCCAGGCTTCTATAGGAAAAAAATATCCACACCATACTGATCTAATGTAGGTCGTCGAGTTTAGGATGATAATAGTTTTGCACCCTAAGTCCACGAATTGCATCAAAATTCGACAAGTACGTACCTACTATATGCGCGATTGTGTCAAAACATCCTAACACCAAATATTTCGTCATTATTATTATTCCTTTTCGTCGTCACACTTTTGCTTCACAACCTGTCGCCATTTCTCTCGTACAGCAGCATTTCTAGTACGCTCTTGGACATATATGTATATATTACTGTTACATAAAGAAATACCTTGGCCTGACTAGAACTGCAGTAAGTTCTATACATGACCAAGTATCCAAAGCTGCTGTAATAGGATCTCGCCAGATTTGGAAGTGAATGAAATGCACCTACACGTTGAATCCCTGGAATGGCAACATATTCATCTCAATAGAATAACAGTATTTGTTGTTCTCTTGGGATGAACACAGTTTACATGTTCTTATAGTATATCTGTGTAGTTAGCTCCTCAATTTTAATTTAAACAAATATTTCATGACATTTGAACATCAACACAAAAAGGAAACAGCAATTTTCATTTTGCACTTTTTATACTTTCAAGGTTCATAACAAAAATTAATTAGTTAATTAGTTGCCACATAAATAATGAAAGACCTTGACTTTATTACGAATTGTGTAGTATATCTGTCTGGCTATTTCAGTGGGACGAGCTTCTTTACGCCTGGTCTGTGGCGAATGGTGGAATTTTGACCAAAATAAGCAATTTAAAAGAAAATTTTGAAAATCAAGTTAGAAAGTACTCTAATGAGAACATATTGTATATATAATAGTCCACAAAATTCTTAAATGGTAACAATGACGGGAATCAGCTTATTTACTTTAATTCGCAGTTTAATAATACATTTACCTCAGTATGCATTTGAAAGGTCCTTGGTGGCTTTCCCAATTAATTCATAAATCGTTTTGAATTTCTAATAGATTGGGATCCATTTAAGATTCAACACAATTCATGTCACCGTCTGGTTGTAGTAAAATTAATTTGGAATCAGAATCTTATTCTAAAGGATCTTATTCTAGTCAAGTCAAAGCAGTGTGGTGGTTCTTAGTTTTGATTGCCCTTGTTCACATAGGAAGGGAGGAAAAAGACAGTCTGTACCCTACATGATGACTTTACTTATTTTTTCAGGACCACGCTGGGCGTCATGGAACCTGGGCATATTCCTGTGCATCCGGTGCGCTGGCATCCACAGGAACCTCGGCGTCCATATATCGAAGGTCAAGAGCGTCAACTTAGACTCGTGGACTGCCGAGCAAGTGGTAAGTGATAATAATAAAATCTTTATTTGTCTAAAAAGAAAAGTACAACTCCACTTACAAATTGCCCTGGTTCCCCAAATGAGGCATCCCGTGACGTGGGTGGGG
Organism: Mycalesis mineus; assembly: GCA_034621355.1. Taxonomy (NCBI): domain Eukaryota; kingdom Metazoa; phylum Arthropoda; class Insecta; order Lepidoptera; family Nymphalidae; genus Mycalesis; species Mycalesis mineus. The sequence goes on along the minus strand of JAXAVZ010000190.1, from coordinate 11,126 downwards.
CTGGTCTCTTCCAAACTTGTGCGAGTGTTCTTGTGCAATTTTTTGCTTTATGCTTTTAAGTCAATCAAGTGTTTAGTTTTATGAATTTCTTCATAGGTCCGTCAATGGTAATTTTATTAGACTATATTGTCTTCAACCCTAGGTATATCTCCAACAAATGGGCAATTCCCGAGCACGCGCAGTGTACGAAGCTAACCTGCCAGACTCGTTCAGAAGGCCACAGAATGATTCCTCTCTCGAAGCCTTCATTCGAGCCAAGTATGAGCAGAAGAAATACATTGCTAAGGAATGGGTGCCGCCTACAATGCCAAAAGTTAACTGGTAAGTTAGGAATTACCTAGTTAAGATTTCTCTGAAAAAAATATATGTAATAAAAAGAAAATATTTTTCATAAGAATTTGTTATAAGCCGCCCCCCTCCCACAACGCCTCAAGAACTGAAAATAATCACTTTCTTATACAAGTAGTAGAAGCTACAAGTTAAACAAAGGTTGCTTTTAAGTCACTTGTAAAATACTGAAACGTAATAATTTATAAAAAAAGATGTTGTTTTCAAATTTTCAGGGACAAAGAGATAGATGAAGAATTAGAGAAACAAAAACGCAAAAAGAGAGCGACGACATCAGGACTGGGCCCTCTGCCTGCGCCCTCCACTGACAAGAAATATAATGTATGTAATATCAAAGTATATATTTTAAACATACTCAAGAACTTATTTAAAATTAGTTATAGCGTGAAGTAAGATTATTAAGATGACTATTTTTTCTTATCCTTTTATAATTTATTTACCTTTAAATATAAAAATAATAGTAATTTATGTGAGATTAATAGGATTTATTTTAGGAGTTATTATTAGAAATATGAAAATTTATTCATTGAATAAATTTATAGTAACTTATAATTTAAGTTCTTTTTTTACTATTATATGATTTATACCTAGATTATCAACATATGCCATAATTAAATGATGATGAAATAAAAAATGTTTTAAAGTAAAATGTCACTCTAATTTATTGTGATAATGAAATTTTATTTTTTATTTTGCTTCAGAAATCTGATGTCATACCGAGTTTACCAAAGCCAAAGTCATCAGTGAGTCCCAAATTAGGCAGAAATACGCCAACAAATCAAGCGGACACCAGCAAAACATCCAACGGTTCAGCTGACCTACTAGGCTTAGACACAACAGTTACGAAGACAGAAGTTAAACCAACAACCAATGACGACATCTTCTCAAGTTTCTTCTCAGCACCAGCAGAGAAACTGGAACCTAAGCAAGAAGAAATCAAACCTGATCTCAAAACCGAAGAAGAGAACTTCTTCAAGCAAGCCGCACCAACAGAGAAAGAAAAGTCAAAGTTAACTAAAGACAGCATACTTGCTTTGTACAGTCAAACGCCGTCTAACACTTTAGCGAGTCAATTCAACAGTGCGCCCCAACCCGGTCAATTCAATCCAATACAATCTCAGCCTGGTCAATTTAACCCTGCACAGTCTCAATCTGGTCAGTTTAACACCGTACAACCTCAAGGACAGTTTGGCACGTTCGGTTCAGTGTACCAACCATACAATAGTATGGGGGTGCAGAATGGTATGCAGTCGTTCAACCAGTTCCAACCGATGACAAATCAGTTCCAACAAGCTTTCTCTAATCAAATGCCACAGCAGATGCAAAATGTTCAGCCGTTACAAACCTCTCAGCCGTTACAGAATGCTCAGCCGTTCCAAAGTCAGTCGTTTTTCCAACAAACGCCCCTGTCCCAACAGTTCAGCGGTCTCAATTTAGGGCAGAGTTTCGCTAGTGCGTTCCCCCCTAACCCTAATGTGGCAAGCAATACATGGCAATAGTTTACTGTTTCCTTTGCACGTTATTTAGAACCTTATTAATGAGGCATTTGGGTTCATAATCGTACGCGATGTTACACGCACACACTCATTCACGAGTATGTGAACGAATTTGAACTCGGACTCGATTGTGTTCGATCTCGATATTCGAATTGTTTAAACTGGCAATTTGTATGGAATGACAGCTTCCGAAATAGTCCGCTAGGGGCGCTGTATATCCCATACTAAATTGACGTTTTAATGCTGATCGAATTTTCACGTATTAAGCATTCGAGGCCATAAAATGCCTGCCTTAGATTTGTTTAACACGCATTGTAGATAACGCAATATATTTAATTAATGCTCTACATAGTAATCTAATGGGCACGAGCATCTACGACATTTAAAATCCGTATCGGTAAATGATTTCAATATAACATTCAAACATCTCACACGTCTCTTAGTGTCTACGAACGAGCGCAAAGTTTGACGTATATTATTTAAACGATTTCTGTGTCTCATCTTTAAACATGTTCAGTGTCGTCCCGTTGACGCTTATTCGTAAACTCTGCACAAGCATGAGTGTACGTGCGAGGTTTACATATTTTTGTGTTATAATATAAAAATCTTTATGCAATAGTTTTTAACCACTATCGAATTATAACATAAATCCAAATCTTGCTGACCGAAAATCTTATCAAATAAAAATCATAGTTTGATAAATCCATCAATTTTAGGTTTTAAACGTGAATTTGCTAAACGTCATTAATTTCGTGCATTATTTAATGCAATAAGTGTCCATAGTTATATTTCATCTAAATATAAAAATGTCTATACGTGAATGTCGATGTTTTCGTAACTTTTTTTCAATTATCTCTTATATTTAATATATCTTGTTTTTCAAGCATATCAAATTTTCTTTATCATTCACACAACAGTGTTCCTACATCGTATTAATTTCTACATTTAAAATAATAATTTAAATTTCAATCATGTATTTGTGTATAAATAAATGTCACTTGGCCCACAAGCATACCTGATACATTATGTTTGGTTAAAAATGTTTTTTTTACATTATTTTCCTAATTATTGCATATTGAATATTACTGAATGCTCTCAAGTATTATGTTTAACATTGTTTGCACTGTGTACTGATGTACAGAGTTCGTAGCTCCATACTCCAAACCATATAGATTGGCAAAAAAAAGCGTTGACCCTTCGGATATATATACATAGCTAAGAGAAAGATAATTTGTCTACTCCTTTGCTCTCTAAGCAACTTTCGGGGGTTCAACGCCCTTTATTGCCAATCTATATGGTTTCGAGTATATCACCTATATTGACGATACATTTAGTGATTGTTCCACCAATCAGATAACAGATGACGTCAAAATTTTCGTTGTGCAATAACAGTCCCGTTAGTGATAACAGTTATATACACTTAGCTTTACTGTTTCACAAATGGTAAAGTATTTATGAAAAAATTCCAATGCCTATACCCAATGTATGGGCAAACTACATAACTCGGTCCTTGCTTGCGCGGTACAGAGGGATATGAAGACAAAAGCGTTTGCTCACGTTGTAACTAGATGGCGCTGCTTCAATTCCATATAAATTGTTGCGTTTTTACTGAACCACGGTTACCGCTAGTTCCGAAATTATGCTTGACATTATGTTTAATATTCAACAACCAGGTGTAAGTGTGTCAGCGACAGAACACTCTGGCAGCGCTAGAGGAAGAGACATTGGTTCGAATCCCCCGGCTCCACAATTTCTTATATTATATTTATTTTCAAAAATCAGCAATAAATGTTTTAGTCGTAACCCCGTACCCCTATACCACACAAGCGAGACTTAGTTACAACTATTTTTGTTTACAACATTTACAAGTGAGGCTGTAATGTGTATGACACATGTCATATTCCACATTATTTACAACTGTAGAGTTTATTATATAATTATAGAAATTATTTTTTTTATTGAAATTTTTACACATGATTTAGAATGATCGTGCACTGTTTGAATATTGTAATGTTAGTGTGAGAAGTATTTCTGTGTGTAGTTAATATGGCGGGCTCGGATTACAAACGCGTAATTCTGTATATCAATTATTTTATCTGGCTGTTTCACAAGGATGTACTACTGAAAGTGCGTTATGAGCAATAGTGACATTCATAGACATGTTGAAATGCCTGTTATAAATAATTTAGATGTACCAGACGTCAGGTGTGCTGAGTAACAATTCAAAGGCACGTGTTTCGCCAACCAACGTAGTCCGCAGATATTTCTTCACATATAGAATACTGTAGCACATAAAATGGCCTGTACCCATTTACCTTAGGTATCGAGTCTCATGTGCGACTATGTTTTTATTAGTTTACATGTAATTATCATTTTCGATAACAACATGCATGTAGTGAATAGGCCTGCAGAACAGAACTTAGCAGTGACAGAAATACTGCTGAGAGCACAGAAACAAGACGAACTCTGTCCAAATATATGTAGTACTAGTACACCACTGCTGTACCTAGCTCAACTCCAACAAAGGGACTTGTTGAATTCATATAATTGTTTTGTTTTGTTTTGGTGCGTTTGATACATCTGCCCGAGCCATGTATGTGTTGCGAGCTCAGCCTCTATTACTTGCGGCCGTGTACTGTTTATTTAGCCGACTACACCAGAAGGAGGGTAATGTTTTAAGGTAGTAAATATAAATATGCTATATGTATTTTGTTCTTCATAGCCCACCATATAAGTATTAATTTAAAAACAATATTTTGTTTAAATATTAGATTTTTAGAGGCATGAATATAATTTTCATGTACGAATTTCACTGGCACACAGATTTCCAAAACACAAACATCAATAGTCCTAGTGGCAGAAATTATTAAAAAAAATACAAAAATTCGTAATAATTGTATACAAATAAGACCGTTAATACATAATATCTTCATAAGTGGATGGTTTAACTTTGTCATGCTACCCTCAAAGTTCAACAAGATAAAGAAACAATACTTAAGGTGTGAAACACTTGGGCTTGATTTATATATTGGTGCATAAGTAACTCAATACTTAATTTATTTTGTAATTATTGTGAGCTAGCGTAAAATAAAATAATAAAGAAACTTGTTTCAGTCGCCATTTTATAATTATAAGTTATATATATTTTGAGCATTAAAACAGATGTTTATTTTTTTTATAGCTTTTTAATAATTAATCTAATAATTGCACAGTTTAGATGTTGATTTAAATTTAATTAGGTAATATTTACTAATATTAATAATTGTTCCTTCACTGTACTTTTAATATAGCTAATTCAGTCCATTAACATTTTTGGTGATTTTGCAAATGATGATGTGGATTCCAACTGCGGCATACGCGTCTGTAATGATCTCATTAGACCACAAACCCCAGCAGGTCCTAAAGTCCATCTAAGCCACCCAGACAAAACTCAATAACAAATAACACGGCCATAAGTTTCAACATTTCAGCGCGCAATCACAGAAAGCAAATGACTGGCGCGAGCAGGAGGTCTGACTCTCATAGGAGATGCGCTCAGATGTGTTTTCCATCCTTGCACAGTCTTCTGGCCATCGGGCTTGACCCTCGCAGAGCATCTGCGATCTCTCCAACCCTATGGTTGCAGCACATTTAAGAAGCCTATAGCATATATACAAACAAAAAAGTGAAATATTTATTTGAATTAGATGCAACCACCGAACTGCGCAAGGGCCGCATACTTGCTGAGCGCAAATTAATACGGATATTGTATGTTTAAGACATACATATATTAAAGCCTACCTGATCTAATATTAAGAATAGTATGAAAATACACCTAAAATACAATAGTAAAATTAGTAAAATGTTCAACCTAAAATAATATTATTTATATAATAAACGGACTGACTGAATAAATAAAATAATAATGTAACTAATGTATAACGTATTAATTATTATTTAATATCCAAGTGTTTGATGTATTTAGTTAATGTTATTAGATACAGTTGTTAAAACACAATCGGTCGGTTCAATTGTCATATTGGCAACATAATGGCTCGTATAAAATTCTGTACCTATTTGAGTTTTGAATAAATATAATGCCCATAGTCAAATGGTTTTTATTTTATTTCCAAAATTATCGAATAAAATGCCGTTACGTCAAATTATAACTTGGCGTAATTAACTTTCGCTAAATAATTATTTAGCGAAACCAAACAAAACACCAAACACTACATAGGAACTAGAAGCTTTTGGCGTAGTGTCCACAGTAAAAAAGGAATTCTTAATGCAAACCTTATAGCTGCTATGTGAGCATTATAGGCATACCTACATTTTCTACTACTCTTGAGGGGAGATCCCCCAAACCACCCTTATATTCACCCAACAGGTCTCAAATGACGTCATTATGAATTAAATATGGTGGACATCACAAATAAATAGTCTGTCACTAAATAATATGTTCCTTGCTATACATGGTAATCTCAATATAGCTCTCAAGCCTCCATATAAAATATTCGAGTATAGACAGTTAAATCACGTACAAGCAAATTCTCGCTTCGCTCCTGGTGGGTGCTTATTACTTTGGGACGACAAATGGACGACAAGTATTTATAGGCCAGAAAAGAAGTCAATTTTTATTGATTTATTTAAAGAAAAAAGATTTTTATAAAAAATGTTTTTATAGGAATGGAACGTAATCGATGTAAAATTTTTGAACGTAGAATGGAATGTACCTGTGGAGAAACGAGATTCGAGAAGTCTTTTTAAAAATCTTGATTTATTTCCAAAGGATATTGTAAAAAATCTGTCATAGAAGAGTTAATATTGCTGCGATGGATAAAAAGTAAGTAATAAAAACTATAACTATTTCAAAATAATTTTAACTTCACGTACTACTTCTGTATGAAGATTTACACTTCTTTTGACCGAATTGAGAACTTCAGTTTTGGCGCGTGTGGCCATGTTGACGGAACAGCAGCTGTGGTTGCGTGCGATTTGTAAATTCTATATTTTTTACCGTGTCGTGCTGTTGACATTCAGCTATGGAAGTTTTACAATGTAAACAATATTACTATTAGCGTACAGTGAAGTGCCGATGAATTAATACAGATTGAATGTTTGTGTTATATATAATGTGTTGAAAATAACAATGGCTTGTCGTCGAGAAAGTAATGGAGACATTGACATTTTGACATTGGAGGAACGGGAGTTTCAAATGAAATGGAGCAGGTTTTCCGACTGGCTGCACTGCATTTGTGTGGTAACCTTCGACCTTGAGCTCGGGCAGGCTATGGAGAGCGTTTACCCGCCTGGCGTGAAACTCACAGACCAAGAGAAATGCAATGTTTGCTACTTGGCTTTCCCGGACTCAAACTCGGGGTGTATGGGAGACACACAGTTTCACGTGAGGCTACGGTCTCGCGCACCACTTACCGCTCAGCAATTGAGTTACAACGAGGACAGTGTGCCAACGCTACGCGCTGATTCCACGCACTACTGGGGCTTCGTGTATTTCCGTCAAGTCAAAGACCCGTCTTTACCGCGCGGATACTTCCAGAAAAGCATAATTTTACTGACGCGTTTACCATTTATCAACTTATATTACAAGGTCATCCAACTAATTGCACCGAAACACTTTGAAGATGGAGAGAGTAGTTTGGAAGCTGCATGCCACGATATAAACAGGTGGCCTCCTCTTGATGCCGGCCAGAATATGTTGTTGCCCGTTTTAGGAACAGTTTTTCAGTCATACATACCAAATCAACAGACGGGGAAAGTTTCAAGGTCAGATATAATAAAGCAAGTACATTCTCCAAATATTCCTCACATATTAGCTTCAATACAGGATGTAAATGTATTTGATGCCCTAGCTGGAGTAATATCTCATTTACATCTATTATGGGAGCTCGTTTTGGCTGCCGAACCCATTGTGGTGATGGCGAGCTCACCCACAGAGTGCTCGGCCTTGGTGCAAGCACTGACCAACCTTATCCAGCCTCTACCATATGCAGCAGAATACAGACCATACTTCACCATTCATGATAGCGAATTCAAAGAGTTCACTCGTAAGCAATACAACCCACCTTGTGTCATTTTAGGTGTGACAAATCCATTCTTTACAAAAACATTACAACACTGGCCTCACACTATCAAGTTAGGTGACTCAACATCAATCAAAACAAAACTAAGGAAGGTTGGCAACATAAAGCACTTAGACACAGCTCCTGGTGTTTATACTCAGTACAAGCCATTTTTAGAAAAAGATAAGGCTATAATTAAGAAATTACACAATGGTATGAGAACTGACCGACCATCTGAGGTTCAGACGGCAATGGTAAAAAGGCATCTACTAGAATTGACACAAAGTTTCATGATTCCACTAGAGAGATATATGGCGTCATTGATGCCGTTGCAGAAAAATATATCACCTTATCGAGCACCGCCTATCCCCAATCCTTTTAATCCTGAAGACTTTTTTGCCACACTGCAACAAGCAGGACCTCATTTGACATCAGGGATCAAAGGTGATTGGATAGGTCTCTACAAGAATTTCTTTAGAACACCCAACTTTGCAGCTTGGTTCCATGAACGGCATAGTAAATTAACAAATAAATTACACGCTCTACAGTTAGAAGCATTAGCAGAGAGCGATTTGAAGAAGTGGTCGGTAGGAAAAAAGGAGGTTGAAATTGTTGATATGGTGTTGAAGCTTAGAGAGGTTCTGAAGAGTGACCCACCTGTTGCAGGCAATACTAGGACATTATTAGCCCGAAGGCTAGAAGACTTGAATTGTGTTTTACCTGATGATATGAAGTCAATATTAAATGCAACGACGTGACATACAGACTGCTGCACCTCAGGGCTGAGAGGTTGCGGCATCGACTGCAAAATTCAGATTAAACTAAAACCTACTCACAATAGGACTGTTGCTTGTGTGTAAAATGGCCAAATTGATTATAATTAACAATTTATTTTCCTACACATATTGTTTAGTGATGTACCACACAGGATGTACACTATTTTTTAAACTTTAAATTGCTTAAGGCAATGTGTTAGCTAATTATATTGCAACATATATAAGCATATATTGTGTAAATACTGCAAAATGTTAATTACTTAAATTTTGCCATAATAATATTAGATGGATACCTTAGAAATGATGTATATTGTTCAATTAACTGATGCTCATAAAGATGTTTACTATGGTTTCTTAATTTAATTAGGTAGTTTAATTTGTATAAAATTGTCACATTTGTGAGATACACAAATAATAAAAAAAAATATTTGACTTGCTAACTAAGAAAGATAATGATTTTACTAAACTTTTTTTGATTTTGTTATTATTACAAATAATGATGCACTATAATATCTGATCTGAAGTCTTCTACTAAGTGGTGTGTCCAATTTTTTTCAAATATGAGCCCACTACCTGGTGTTGGGCACCTAGTCAGAGATTTTGAAAAAATTTCCATGTACAAAATTAGTATTCATTTAAAATGGTTAGTTAAAATCTGCATCAAATGATCTGTCTATATCTTGTTTTAAATTGTGCAAATTTTTTGTACCTGTCTTGTTTTATTGGCAAAAATTATGGTAATTTTAGATTATTATTTGTATATTATCTGTAAATTTCTTTATTGTAGACAGTCAATTAGTAGTACACTAATTGTTTATTTTAGAAATTCAATACAAAAATTATGTATCTGAATATACAAAAAAGCTAATACTAACAATGACAACTGCATGAAAGTCTATTTGATCATTTCAGAGATTATATGCTAATCTCTGAAATGATGACAGACCTGTCTCTACTGTTTTTTTTTCATATAGTACACAATACAGTCATAATATTTAGTAGTAATTACTTTCTAGCTCCTATACCTAACAGACATCATTAGATATGCAATAATAAATTTAACTTCAATTTTATATTGATTCTTTTAAAATCATAGAGCTTTAACCAGTGCCGTAACTAGCTGCCAGCTCCATACCCTGAAGGGGCGCAGAAGTTACCTGACCATATACAAACAATACCCTATTGCGAGTCAGTGTCAAGTCTGTAGGGCACAGTTACGCATGCTGACACAGGGCGCATACATTGTTGGTTACGGCTCTGGCTTTTGACATACTTTAGTGTAAATCCATACCATAAAATAATGAGTCTACTAATGCATAGAACTTGGGTCTGATCCTACTAAATTATAATATGTACATGAATAAATAGATTGTTATAGTTGTGTAGGTAGTGTAGTTAGCTAAGTTTTATTTTACATATATTACGTAAAGATAAAAGGGATAATGATAAGTTTTATCATGGACTTTTATTGCCATTGATAACATAATATTCTTTCAAGATGCTTTAATCCATATGAACCAAATTTTATCAATTCATAAATAAAAATTATGACCTGTTGTCTAAAATTGTTGCCAAATTTAAGTTAAACCATTTTGATAATCACATCATGTGCATATGTAACCTGCATTTGTATATTTTTTGTTTAATTAGGGTGCCTTACTGTTAGGACTTGCTCAATTTTTTCATTATTTTCATGAAACTTAAATCTCCACTATAATTTTAATATCTGACTTTGCATTCACATACCTTCATTTTAGTATAATGAAGTGGGTAAATGTATTATAAATTGTCATTCATAAAACAAATTGTAAATTGTAATTTTGTTAATGAAGTGTGTAGGTAAAATAAAATAAACAATTACTTTTCCAAATATATTGTTTTATTTAATGGCTTATGCATAATTATTGTGCTAATCCTGTTCCGATATCGGGCTCAAAATCGTTGGCAGGAATTATCAACACATGCTAGACTAAAGTGTACTGGACATGGCATAAACAAGTCGTGAACACTTACAGATCCTTTGGTGCTGATTGCAATTAATGTTACAACTAAAAATAACAGTCTATTATTTACATATAACTAAGGGCTATACCACTTTTAAATGCTGCACTGTATCACAAACAATTCTTATTTTTTTTAAATAAATTGAGCAATTTAATACAGATTTTAGTAAGCACAAAAAACAGTACTCAATCATTCATTACATTAAAATATTATTAAAAGTATGTATTAAGAAAATTGAAAATTCATATCATTATCAACATTTTGTACACATACAACATTTTGAAGGTATCTCAAAATTCTCATTGCATACCATTAACCCCTGTGGGCCTGACATTCAAACCTCCTTTAAGGCCCGCGGCTACCCGGGTAGCGACGGAGCTATAATGACAGCTGTCATTATTTGCCTGACGGTTGCCAGGGGACCCCTCGGGGCTGTGAAACTT
>JAXAVZ010000189.1:0-28204 GCA_034621355.1 Mycalesis mineus | reverse complement strand
TGGCCTCATTTTTTGTATTGTGGTACCGCGGGTAAACTATAGATAATAGACTAGGGGCGGTACTCGTCGGGCGTTAGGCTATAAAATATCCCCCTATGGATAATTGTTGTCATTCACGTTAGTGTCCAAGTCTTGTGAAGTCATAATGTTTGACTATTGCTAGAATCTGTGCTTGTAATGTTTAATTAAGTAATTACTGTAATAATGTTTCATTTTGATCATATTTGATGTCTTTATAAATAAATTGTTATTAAGTTTGTCTTTTGGTGTTTTAAGTTGTATTCCCTTCTGGCTGTTTGTTAACATCAGAAGTGGTATGGATCTTAATGCCCACAAAAAGGTAACAGAAATAAAAAAATTAAATTTTTTTATAAATTTGTTTAAAGTTAAACAGAAATTTAAATTATTATCAAAATGAAATCTTATAAAAGTAGTGATTCGGGATTGAAGTGTAATTTTGCGTACGTCTGGGTTCTTATGGGCGAGCATCTGCGGGCCTGAGTTTGGTTTCCGGCAGCGCTGGCGGTATCTTAATGTTTGGTACTAATCAACACGTTGCCGCAAACATCGTGGTTTACTACAGCTGAGTACTCATGTGACGGAAAGTAACGAGGAGTTGTGAATAACGGAAGGTAATCAGAGAAAGTTGTGAGTAAGACAGTGGCTACGATGGTTGGTAAGAAAAAAAAAAGAAGACATTGTGTTTGACGATATTATTGTGTGAAGTTGCATATTTTGTTTTATTACAAGTCGATTTGCTATTAAGAATAACCTAAATGTTTGAGTTATTGCAATAAGAAAAGATTATTACGTGAAACTATTTACGAATGAGGGTAGTTAAATAACAAAGAACGAGTTAACAATAAACAGTCGTAACGAAATTACGAGAATTTGTTTCGACACAATTACGACTACTTTTGTTACTATGCTGGTTTGTTTGAAAAAAAAAAAAAAGAAAAAAAAAAGTTTGTGTACTTATCAAATGAAAGACTTTGTCTCGCTTATGAGTAGTACCATTTTTAGAATAAATTAGTGTTCAATGTCTAATTAAGCAATCTAAAATTAAAATGTATCGGTTAAGAAGTACCTATTGCTCTATAGTGTGGCGTTTGTGTGATGTTTTCTAACATAGATTTTTAAAGGTTACAGAATGGTGGCTATGTCGCATGCTGTTGATGATACTACGTGACAAAATGATGATGAGCTGATGATAAAGTGATGAGCAGTAGACATCAGTTGGCTGGCTGTGTGAGAATATTGTGAGAAAAGAAATTTGGTAAAGTTGTCCAGGATTGGTAAGAAAAATAGTTTTCTTATTAAACGAAAAGTAAAAAGTTATTAGTAAAAGTATCTATTATAAGTTGCAAAGTAAAATAAAACGTTAAGTTGAGGTCAGGGCTGACCGAGCTATAACGATCTAAGTTATTAATTTTGAAAGTACCCACCTGTGTAAAAAAAAAAAAAGTTTCTATCTTTATTTTTCGGAATCGGAAGTAAATAAGTGAAAAGTAATTATCTTTGTATTTTCTGGTATAAACCTAGTAGTAAACCATAATTATGTAGATGTAGCGAGCTGTAATAAAAAAATAGAATGTTAGATGAAACGGAATATTGGTCTAAGAATATACGAGTAATTTGCAGAAACACAAAACGACATTTAAGCTTGAAGGCATCTTAGTATGATTAAGTGAGATACATGCTCTTTAAGTACAAGATGTCTTCACCAACTTGGTCAGCTTAAGTGAGATACATGCTCTTTAAGTGAGAGTGGTTTACAACTATGGCGAATCTGGAATCCTAAGTGTGGCTATGTCCCTTTAGGGAAGGGTGGTCATGTTGTAAGAGCTTCTTTGTCGTAAAGAATTTAAGTGAAAATGGTCTACAATAATGGCGAATCTGGAATCCTAAGTGTGGCTATGTTCCCTTTAGGTGTCGGGTGGTCATGTTGTAGGAGTCGAGTTTGAGATCATGTAAGAGATTGTCGTAAGAGAGTAAAAACGAAAGGACAATATTCCGTTGACTTTGTAGCAATAAATAATCTGGTGTTTTAAGAGTCTCTGATGGTTAAAGTATTAAGTCTAAAGTTTAGAGTATAAAAATATCAAGTAAAGTAAATATCAAGTAAAAAAATAAAAGTCGATTGTCGAATATTCCTCTAAAAACTACGCAAAATTTACAAAACATGACTCAGGAGCGTCTAATCTGTATATATCTATGTGTATATGTGTGTTGTAATCTGTTGTTTCTAAACAGTGACTTTATCTCGACTCGTGGGGTGCCCGGGGCAGGCACCGTGCAGCATGGCCGTGTTGGCAACACTGCATTGCTGACAGCTGTTTGCATCCGCGGTGTTGGCGCACCTCCAGCCGCGTGCACCACGCTCCTTGAACGATTGTCTTCATGCATGTGGTGGCTTGGTTAACCACTTATTTTCAATACTATTGATTACTTTTACTATTATTGTTATCCTTATTAAAATATCAAGTATGCTCTATTCGTTATAGGGCGATACTAGATTCTGTTGGTCTCTATTAGACTTTATTGACCTCTATCATGCTCTTTTAGTCTTTTATCTCTACGGACAACTATTGGACTGTATCAAATTGTTTTTATTATTTTGAGACCCCTCGCAGATAAAACCTGTAAGAATGCATTTAAAATGATTCAGTTGTCTGATATAAGAGTTAATTGAAGGAACTGCTGTGATGACAGGATGCAAGAGTTGGAAGATAAAATTTAGAATGTTGAATTTGCCTTCTAATATATTGTTCTTCACAGATGACGGTGACGATGATGAATGTGCATTGCACTTCCTCAATGCAGGTGTCAGACACTACGAGCTCTACAGGCCTCTATAGTAGAGGCTAATGGTGCGGCTCCAGGTGCAGTCGTCAGTGACTGGTGTCGCTGGTCCCAGTCACGTCTCCGGAGATGCCTGGGTCGAGGGCGACCCAATATCAGGAGGGCCGTGTTGGCAGCATTGTAGACTATAGACAATATAGTGGCCTCATTTTTTGTATTGTGGTACCGCGGGTAAACTATAGATAATAGACTAGGGGCGGTACTCGTCGGGCGTTAGGCTATAAAATATCCCCCTATGGATAATTGTTGTCATTCACGTTAGTGTCCAAGTCTTGTGAAGTCATAATGTTTGACTATTGCTAGAATCTGTGCTTGTAATGTTTAATTAAGTAATTACTGTAATAATGTTTCATTTTGATCATATTTGATGTCTTTATAAATAAATTGTTATTAAGTTTGTCTTTTGGTGTTTTAAGTTGTATTCCCTTCTGGCTGTTTGTTAACAGTACATTATTTGTTGCATTTTAAAGTTGATTTTACACTAAGTAACATAAGTTACTTATGTTACTTAGTGTAAAACCTAGTGAAAGCGATAATGCTTTGCTTGTTTTTTTACGATTTAACGATTGATTGTAAGTATACGATAATATATGGAGGATTTTTGACTTTGTCACAATGTAGTATGGCTGTAATTAGGTTGAACTTAAAACTATCTTAAAACATTTTCGTCCGTTTGTTAATAAACAAATGTAGCTGTATAAGTATGTATTCGTGCGGACACAATTTGTCTCTATTTTTGTATGAGACCCGCTATCTAGTTACTATAGTTGATCGAAGGTTGCAGTAAACGGTTAAGGATAATTACTCTAAAGGTATACTACTACACGGCACTGTACTGTTATAGTCACATTATCTTTAGAATGAGCTTATGTTTATGTACACATCACCACATCATACATTGTCTAATATATTTTGTCTTTGCTAGCGGTGCCCGGGCACAGGGGCAAGACCCTGGAGGGGCGCATTAATGACCGAACGAGAACCATAAACAAATCGACGGTCGCTATTAACAACGTCGGACCTACATTTTTGGCACTATCCACTTTTTTATATACCTATTTAGGATCACAATAAAATATCTACGTATGTAATATTTAATTTTATAGAAATTATATTATTTCTGGCAGTTTTTACGTCAATATTGTCGGTAAAAAAGATAAGTCCACGTTGCACATTATCGACCGTAACGATAATGTCAGAATCAACCCGGTGGGCGGCTAGAACGCTAATGGCGGCGGATCTGCAACTACCTACTCACTTTGTTACTGGGAAAAGCGTTCGCGCGGCCATAGCTACAGTAATTAATACATTGTTATATACAAATACGGATCCTATTACGGCGAAATTAAGTACAGGCAGTCCTCGTACTTACGGCATGTTAGGTTCTCGAAACACGCGACGTAAATCGAAACGACGTAAGTCGAGACGTATTTTTTCATATGTTTACATGTAAAACTCAAGGGCTAGGATCCATACAAACTCGAAATTTAAAGAAAAAAGTGCATTTATAACAAAGGATATACATACTTTATTATCAAAAGTAAGTTCTTAAAATAATTATATATGCACTTATGAAATTGCTAGTTTTTTTGGTATTTGTGTGTTATTAATTTTTAAAATAATTAATTAACCTTTAGTATGTAATCAAAATATGCAATGAGAAATAATAAATTAAACTTTTGGCTTAAAGAAACTATCAATTCTAGAGTGCTTCGCTTCTTTCTTCTTGCTATCATACAGATCTTGGCAACACTGATAGACAAATTTTGTTATTAACGTTAAAACTTCTCTAAAAATTAGGATCATTTTCTTCAAAAATTTTCATGGCATTCTCCAAATTTGCAAAGGCTACGGAAAGTTTTTTTAGTGTCTTGTTCAGGTGGCATAGTTTAAAATTTACTTAAATATGTATGTAAAGAAAAACTGTCAAAGATGCAAAAAAACTAATGTATTACGTCTTGATTGTCCGTTGTCCCTGAAGTAACTAAACAAAATCAGCAGCATGTGCGGAGTAATCCCCGCACGCCGACAACGCGCCCCGCCGGTCCCACGGACATTGACCTTGCGACAAGTGAATTCTACTATGCCGGAAATCGAAACAAATGACGTATGTTTGAGGAATAGTATCGAAACATTGTTCGACGTAACTTGAAACGACGTAAATCGAAACGACGTAAGTCGAGGACTGCCTGTATTGATAAGGTAGGCTCAGACTGATACGGCAGTTTTCTATGGACTTCAAACAAAGAATTTTATTGAATGTCTCACTAGGACCATTCCATTTTCGCGGGTGCAACGTTTAGACGCCTGTTTTACTTTATCCTTATTAAATAAAAACATTTTAAATAAAATTAGTCTTTGAAAGACTACATTTTAATATGTTCTCTTTATATGAACTAACAAAATTTTTTAAATATTTTTTTAAACCCCAGGGGAAATGTTCAAAGTGCCTTCGCGGGTTTTCGCAACAGATTTGGCCCAACCTTTCCAGATCACAAACAAAAAACATATAAATCTGTTAATTCTGATACATTTAATATTTTATGTCTTAATATTTTGAATTTTAATACATACATTATTGCATATATCCAGTCATACAGCATATAGTTAGTCGGATGTGTTACTTTCTTGAATTGTTAATATATAATTTTTGAAAATAAACGGCTATCAAAAATTGCGGAACTGGCGGGATTTGAACCCACATCTCTACGCGGTCAGAGCGTTTGTGGCGAGCGAGTGCCGAGTTTGATAAACTGACTGAACGGTATGGTTTTTATCGTCGGTGGCGCTATTAAAAATCTTGGACAATTTTGATCGTGAAAATGGATCTATCGTTCAATATTTGAATACGAAAGGAGAATGCCAGACAATGTATAGGACTTTAACTCAGTAATAAAAACATAATGTACAACTATGTATTATGTATCATTTTATTGCATTTTGTCTACTATTTAATATAAATTACAATTAAAAGCTCTAGAACTCGGAGTATTCGACTCGAGCCTATCGTCAAGTTATCGTCCATTTCCGTATTGTTGTTCCGTATATTTGTCACACTGACATGACAGTCGCAAATTACATTTTTAAACAGGCTTAACGACTCTGGATACTAGCCTTTTAGAGCCCACTGTTGATGAAAATACAATAAAAACGATTTAAAAGGCTAGAACCCAGTGCAACAATAAAGATTTTAAAATGCGTAAAGAGTGTAAATTAAAAGGAAATAGTTTAATTACTTTTTTTTAACTTAATTTTATTCCGATGTCCAACAGTAAAAATGACCTTTTGTAAAACATTTATATAATAATAGGATATTTTTAGTATATTTACAATTTGTGTTCTCTCTGGGTTACAATCTGGCATTTAATTATTAATGTTGAATTACATGCTGCCACAAGTTCTACCACAGATCTTATACCGCCAGATCCGAAATAATTATCCATGATAACACGTTTTGATTTTTCACAACAGGTGTATGCATAATTTCAGAGCTATAATGACTGTGAACCTTATGCACTTGGTAATATGTAACAATATGCATTGATGAGGTTCTGATCACTAGTTTAGAATTTCTTAACAGGTCGATTTACTTTTCAGGCTTATTAACAGGAGGAGATGAAGTACCAATGGACTATAGCGACAATACACTATCTAAAAAAAAAGGATGTAAGTTTCTTTACGGACCATATTTTTTTTATTTTTTTTTATCGACTACAAGTTGGCCCTTGACTGCTATCACAACTGATTTTAAGTGATGATTCAATCAAAAATGGAAGCGGGCTAATTTGTTAGGAGTAGGATAAAGTCCACACCCTTTTCGGTTTCTACACGACATCGTACTGGAACGCTAAATCGCTTGGCGGTACGTCTTTGTCGGTAGGGTGGTAACTAGCCACGGCGAAAGCCTCCCACCAGCCAGACCAAGACAAATTAAGAAAAATCTCAATCTGCCCCGCCGGGAATCGAACCCAGGACCTCCGTCTTATAAATCCACTGCGCATACCACTGCGTCACGGAGGTCGTCGAAAATCATCATTAAGGATTATACGCATTGTTTTTCAGCCAAAGTTTTTCATGGCCGTAAATAAAGGATTATGCACGTAATTAACCACTATAACACTCGTGCTGTATTGTGTTCGCCTCGTGGCATAATATAACTAACACTCGTGTTGTAATGACACTCGTTACTTGATTGGGGCACAAAAGTATAACTAATTGTTTACTGCAGCAATGGACTTAAGCCTCAATAATGAACAATCAGGAGAGAACCGTGATTTAGGTTTATAGCATTGCTTTTTTTAGCCGTACTAAGGCTCTACATTTTTGTAAAAAGACGTATTATTTTAGAGTCCGTTTTATTTCTACTTTCACGACTTTTGTCAAATAGAGATTTAACAACTTTGTAAGGACATGTACTTCTGATTCTGATCACTACTTCTGATTGTCTTAGCAGATTCATACGGACTGCAGGACCTTCGCAAGGACATTGTAGCAAGTAAGTTTCTTTACGAACTATGAATCATTAATTTTTTTCCTATAACCTATTGGCGATTAAGATTAAAACATTACGTTAAAACTTCTAAAGCTCAACGCACATTGTTGCAGAGCGCTGCAGGGTGTCATAATTTTGCCCTAGCATTTTCGTATCTATTTTTCCACCATCAAGGTACAAAGTTATGCTTAACTAGGTATTTAATCGAGCGACGAGCGTCGTCGCGCGATTCAGTATTCGTATAACTCAGCTTTGTACTTATTTTAATAATGAGAAAATAGATATTAATATTATAATATGTCAAATATATGAAGCGTCCTGATGCTTTCACTCTGCGCCACGTAAGTAAGCGCAGAGTGTAAGTTGAGTGTAGGTAATACCAAAATATAGCACATTATAAGTAGGTATAAGGTAACAAGGAGTATTGCTGCCTGGAGGGTGATAATTCATTAACATTTTGTTTCTCCTTCAATAACAGTCACACGTAACGAACAAACTCGCCCATTATACAATTAGAGCCAAAGCCAGTTTATTAACCCAAAATATAATATATAACTATACGTACTTATAACCAACTGATTTCTTATTAAAAAGAAAACGTACAATCATGTAGGAAATTTCGCTTAAAACCTGACTACTTTGCTGTATCTGCAGTTTTAGACTACGTAAAGAAAATAAGACCTATACAAAAGCCAAACTCGATTGAGAATGCTTGTCAATAAACAAATTAAAAATGAAGGTAGAAATCACTAGTCATTTTAGACCTTATTTTTTTAGTTAACGTGTTAATGATGAATTCATGACAATAAATTAGATTAGTAAGCTAAAACTGATTAATATATTCAATATCTATTAAATTAGATTTTATAAAAAACAAAACATGATTTTAAATTTATTAGGCATAAAATGTGTTGCATTTTCTACCTTCATTTTAAAATTTGTTTGTTGACAAGCATTCTCAATCGAGTTTGGCTTTAGAATAAATTCTTTTGCGTAAAGTTCAATATTAAAAACTCAAATTCAACATAAAACTGACCCGTTTAAGGTTCAATTTGCAATGTAGAATAACTTGAAAAGTCCACCCAAAACCGTGTTTTTGGCGCTCATTTAGTGAGGATGTTTTTGGTCGCTGATAGTGCATCCACTTTTAAATAAGAGATCAATGCCTAATAAGATATTATAATATATAAATTAATCATGTTCGAATTTCGATGACTAGGCGGCCACTACAAATTATAATACTTTTTATTTTTTCAGATGGGCCAAGCATGATTTCAAATAAAAATAGTAAGTTTCTTCATTCGTATCATCTTCAACTACGACAAGATAATGATTTTACGTTTTAAATTATTATTTCATTTATTTTTGTTTCTAGTATATAGATTTATAAATAGATAGTTGAATTTCTAGAAGAAATAAAAGTATTAGGTATATCAAAAAATCTTAACACAAAACTTGTGTTACCAAAAAAAATGAATAATGGAAGTTAGTATACGCATGCTATTTCTCCCAAATTCAGCTCACGATTGCTTCGGCGATCTAAATCTCTCACTGGTGCAAAGTCGAAGCAATTACAACTTTAGCACGCCTGCCACCAGACCAGGGGGGTGATTATGTAACTTAACCGTAATCGAACATCGATGCGCATCCATGCGCGGTGATGTTCGATTTCATATTTGTCTTACACTACTTTTTACTTTAGTAGTTTTACAGTATCCCTGCACAGGTATATCATTACATTTTCTGCTCCCATTAATTAAAAGTTAAAACAAAAATTTTTAACAAAAAATAGAACCTACTCAAAACGCACTAAAAAGTAAAAAATAGCTGTGTCATTTAGTTGCTTTAATTAACTTAAGCATATCTATGAAGTCGGTGCCAGCCAAGTTCAAAGAACATTTATTTAACGTAGTAACGCAGTTTGTAGGTTCTAGGTAATGTTCTTAAAGTAGAAACCTTGGCTGGCACCGGCTTCTAGATATGCTTATGTAAATTAGAGCAACTAAGTGACACAGTTACTTTTTACTTTTAGTGCGTTTTAATTCGGTTCTATTTTTTGTTAAAATTTTTTATTTAATTTTTAATAGTTCAATGGCATTGGAAACATAAATATACTCGTGTTGTAATGGCACTCGTTACTTGACTGTGGTGATATATAACTAATTGTTTACTACAGCTGGTGTTTATGAACAATCAGAAGGGATAATGAAGGCAGAGAAGCAGGGCATACGATCAGAAGTGATTCTCCCAGGGCACCGTACCATAAGCAAACAGATGATAACAGATGAATACCACAGAATCAGCGGTGGTAATTATTATGATGACAATGGAAACCTGAGAGTACTGTTTTCTAACAAAGGAATGAGTAGTCAAAGAGGTATGGTGAGTGGAGACAAGGAATCTGGGCTAATCGCTGCACCTGAAATGAATCTTTCGACTATCGACGATCCTGTTAATCTAAAAAGTAAGTATTCCATACATATTTACGAATTGAAATTAACGTCCCTACTCTTACTATCATCTACTTCATATTTTAGCCATTGGAAATATTCCTTTTGAATGTTTCTAGCGATCCTGAGCCGCTTCTGGCCATCGGCTTCATGTGACACATTTAATGTTGTCAGTAGACTGCGCTTTCTGTCGAGGGGTTGTAATTCGAGCTTGGAATTCTTAGACCACAAAAAATACAAGTATTTCTCCTGTATTTTATCTTTGAAATAAGGGAATGTAAAGCTGGGCCGCCGTGGGGTTGGGTCATAAACAATCGGCAAGCTGCCAAATTCTGCGACAATAATTATTTATTACATGCTAGGCAGCAAAATTGATTTTTGCTGCTAGCGCACGTCCATGACACATCACTCATTACCAATATAACCCAATTAATACCCAACACCTAACACCCGTCACCCCTTACTTAACACCCAACACCCATCACCATCAACCAACACACAACACCCAACAACCATCACTTTCACCCGTCACGGTGAACTTTCACCCATCATGAGTGATGGTGATCAGTTGATCACCTATCACTATCACTCATTTCCCATGACACAACATCCTACAACGCTCAGTTCAATAAAATAAGGTAGCACAAGACTCCCAAAAGGTTTTCGCGCCTTTTAAATTCCTCTATACATTGAACAAATCGTATGTCTTTAGATAATTTTGGCGCGATTTTTATGCGATACTTAAATTTACTTACAATACTAAAACTTAATTTTGATCATTAAATGTGAGTTAATATATAATAAACTAGCAGTCGCCCGCGACTTCGTTCGCGTGAATACCTCTTATTTACCCTTTTAATTTTAAAGACAGACTTTCATACAAAGTGTGCTCTTTCCCCGCTACCCGTCTCAATTCAATTTTTTTATAGTTTTGCGTGTAGCAACATCCTCCGTCCCGTCCCGTGTACTAAAGATCTATATTTTCGTTAAACATTGTACGATATTACAGTACATTAACATTAACAATATATATTTATGACAAGCTGATGTGCTTGTATTAAATAGTCTATTTCACTTTCGTGTAATAAGCAAAATAATTTACAATCCGAAACGCAGATCTAGAGATTAGCCCGTTTAAACGAACGAACAAACTTTATCGTATATTATATAAACATGGTCTGCCATGCCAAATAAATTGAAAGAAAAGATCAAAGATCGAATTCTCAAAGAATATCAGTACCAAAATATTGACCCCTATTCAGTACGTATAACATAAAACGAAGGAGGTCAACTTAATTTGGACAATATAGCGGCAATGTTGTTTTTTAGAAATTTTGTAATATCTCCGAAACTATATAACCAATTAACATACCGTAAAAGGAAAATCTTACCTCTATAATATCCTTGTAATTATTAAATAATTTATTTTGATTACAGAGTCGCGCTTTATAGAAATTTTGTAATATCTCCGAAACTATATAACTAATTAACATACTGTAAAAAGCAAATCGTGCCTCTATAATATCATTATGATTATTAAATAATTTATTTTGATAAGGATTTAAGTTTGGTAGTATAAATAATGACGTAAACATAAGCATATGAATTAAATGTTTTTTTTTTAAAGTTATATATCTGCCAAAATATAAAAGATAGATATATGCTATTGCGGATTTTTTTGTAGAACTTTTCAAGATGCATAAAGTTTTCATGCAATGTTTTAAATTATATCCAATATCTAAGGCAGTGTACGCGAAATAATGTCGACTTAATAAATTTCACGGTCTGACTCGCGTGACAAAAACTGTGATAACTCAGGTAATATACACAATACAAATATAAAATATAACCTATAACACTCACCGATAACGTAGCATTCTACTGGTGAAAGAATTTTTAAAATCGGATCAGTAGTTCCGAAGATTAGCTCAGACAGAACTTTATTTACAAACTTACAAACTTACAAACTTACAAACATACAAACTTACAAACTTTACCTCTTTATAATATTAGTATAGAAGTATAGATAAACAAAAATAATGTGTTTTTTCTTTTTCCACCAGAGAATGAAGACTCCAAAGAAAACGAACAGAATGAATGGAACGAACTATTAAATGGCATGGGCCCAAGTATAATGCTTAGAATAAATGGAAGTAGAATATACCTGAAGCTGGCAGATGAAAATAATATGAAAGTCAGTATAATTACAATAAAACTTATGACTTTATTAACGACAAAGATTCTTGGAAGCAATCAGCTTTTCTTTCTACACACAAGAAGAAATTGTAAATAAAATACAATTTGTAACATTGATTTTTACGGACCAGTGATAGAGATTTAACGTTCCAGTACAATGTCATATAAAATGCCAAAAAGGGGTGTGAATTTCATCCTACACCTAACAATAACCGCATTCATCTAAAATTGCATCATTACTTACTATCAGGTGTGACTTGGCATCAGTCAAGTTTATTTATTAGGTACTATAGTTATAAGTGGCTTATTTGTAATTAAATAAACACCTATACTCTGTGTTTTTTTTCTCTGTTGGGACAGATACCGAAAGCTGCCGGTGGCGACGAAGAATGTTCGAACTCAGTCGATGAGAATGAGTTAAACGACAGTGTTTGCGTGTACATCACACGTTGTGAAGCCGTCGAGGACATGGCCGAGGAGGAATATCTGAAAAGCTACTGCATTGTTACTCACGGGTATGTTTTTAATTATGTTTCCGAGTATTTCTCTAGGTAGACTAGCAGTGGCCCGCGACTTCGTCCGCGTGAAAACCTCTTAGGCACCTTTTTAATTTTAAGGATAGACTTTCATATAAAGTGTGCTCTTTCCCCGCTTCCCATCTCAATTTATTTTTTTTATAGTTTCCCGGCGTTACTTTTGCGCCGGGAATTATTCAATTACCCGCCTAGCGCGAACAATATATTTATGGCAAGCTGACGTGTAAAGCTTGTATTAAATAGTCTATTTCACTTTTGAGTCTAGCTTTCATAATAAACAAAATCACTTACAATCTGACATGCAATCTAGAGATTAGCCCGTTTAAACAAACGAACAAACTTTTTCGTATATTATATAAATATGGTCTGCCATGGCAAATAAATTGAAAGAAAAGATCAAAGATTGAATTCTCAAAAACCATCCGTACCAAAATGTTGACCCCTATTCAGTACGTATATATGTCGCGGATGCTAACGGATTTAAGTTCACGTGGTCGATATCGCGGTCCGCCATGTTACTTTTACAAGCAGTCGCACTGCGCACACCGGCGCTGGCACTGTCTCGAGGATAAGTGATCTCGATCAAACACACTACTGACAGCTAGAACAACAGCGCAGACAACTTCACTCTAGACTTGTACCAAAGACAATCTATGATTTAGAACTGCACTCCCAATCATACCACAGAATATCCACTGATAGGCACTTTACTCTAGAGATACCACAGACATATCAAACTGTTCATAACTTGTGTTCTCTGAGACATTTACACGGTGTTGCTATTGAAGTAAATGACGTCGTTCGTTCGTATTTTAAATTATCTCTCACATATATATAACAAGGAGGAGGTCCACTTAATTTGGATGATATTGCGGCATTGTCATGTTTTTTAGAAATTTTCTAAAATCTCCGAAACTATATAAATAAATAACATACTGTAAAAAAATCTTTCCTCTTTATAATATTAGTGTAGATGTAGATAGGCTTGCGCTTGACTACAATGCTAGGTAGAGATAACTTGTAATGGATAAAAAAATGCGTAACTCCATGGGTAAATGACCAAACTCGAAACTTAGAGGTCATGAGTTAGATACATACCGTCTGCGGATTTAGAAGTTACTATAAGTTAGAAGTAGTTCTAATATACTCGTAGTCTAGCTATGTCCCCGTTGGCTAGATGGATTAATATTAAATTTCACCGAAAACTGTACGTAAATTCGCAGTAAATGATTTTTTTTAATTTGATTTGAAAATACTTTTATTTTTTTGTATCGTGTACAAGTTGGCCCTTGACTGCTATCACACTTGATGTTAATAGATGATGCAATCTAAGATAGAAGCGGGCTAACTTGTTAGGAGTTGGATGAAATCCACACCCCTTTTAGTTTCTACATTCTTCAAATCTTTGTCGGTAAGGTGGTAACTAGCCACGGCGAATGCCGAACCCAAAACCTCCGTCTTATAAGTCCACCGCGCATACCACTGCGCCACGGAGGTCGCCAAATATATACTTAAGAATATACAAAAATTAACATTCATAATTATTAAATGTATTTTTATTATAAGTAGCTAACATTTGACAGAAAATAATGTTTATTATTTTTCTATTTTAGATATGCCGGAATATGCTGCCCAAGAAGTCTAGTGGATTAAATTTATAAAATCTTACGATTATAAATAAATAAATTTAACTACTGTGCTATTTTTTTTCTCTCATTTATTTTTATACGACGGCCGAGTGGCGCAGTGGGTAGTGACCCTGCTTCTGCGTCCTAGGCCGTGGGTTCGATTCCCACATCTGGAAAATATTTGTGTGATGAGCATGGATGTTTTCCAGTGTCTGGGTGTTTATCTATATATTACAAGTATTTATGTATAATATATATAAAAATATTCATCAGTTATCATAGTACCCATAACACAAGCTACCTAAGCTTACTTTGAGGCTATATAGCGATGTGTGTAATTGTCCTATAATATTTATTTATTTAATTTTTAACAATGTTATATAAAAAACAAAAGTATATAGAAAAACACTATTAAAATTTTATAATAATAATCTGCTCCTCCGCTTGTCAATACGTGCCGTCTCAAGAACTACCGCCTTCAGTATCCGACCCTTGATTCAACATCCAAGCGAAAGCTTTTTGAGATGTTCGAAGCTTTTCGAAGTAAGCTTTATCACATATAACAATTATCAAAATCGGACTACCTCGTAAAAAGAATAATACCCGGAATACTTACATAATTATGTACACACATAATATTGTGATGGATGGAGAAAAAGTGGAAGAAGTAAAAGAGTTTGTATACCTGGGTAGTAAATTTACGAAAGATGGAACGTGTGAGAGTGATATTGAAAGAAGAGTAAATGCTGGGAACTTGGTGAATGGAGCTCTGTATGCATTTTTGAACAACCAGATGGGTTTGGTTGGGTTTGGGATACCCAAAAGGCAAGACTGTCTGTGCATAGAGGTGTGTTGGTGCTTACACTTATGTATGGTAGTGAAAGTTGGGTATGGCAGAAGAAGCACAAAAGTAAAATAAATGCGGTAGAGATGAGAGCATTGAGGAGTATGTGCGGGTTAAAACTGTGTGACAGAGTTAAATATAGTATGATAAGAGAAGAGTACCACACTCTAAAAGAAGATGTAGTGACTAAAATAATAAAAAGAAAGGGATGCTTAGATGGTTTGGACATGTAGAGAGAATGGATGAAAGAAGATAAACAAAAGAGATTTATAAAGCGAGGGTGAATGGAAATGTTGGAAGGGGAAGGCCTAGGCGAATGTTCCTGTACCAAATTCAGGGCATTTTAAATAATGGCCAGGTCAAGAGTACCCTAAACCGACGAACTTGTATGAAAGGATTAATGAGAGTGGAAGAAGCTAAGGAAGTATGCAAGGACCGTGGCAAATGGAGAGATGTGGTCTCTGCCTACCCCTATAGGAATAAGGCGTGATGTTATGTATGTATGTATGTACACACACTTGCATCTCTTGCCTGTTATAAACTTACTAGCTGACCCGGCAAACGTTGTTTTGCATTAAAAATTTAAAAAAAAATTTAGATGAAAATTAGATAGTAGCCAATTCTCAGACCTGCTAAATACGCATACAAAATTTGGTAAAAATCGGTAAAGCCGATTCGGAGGAGTATGGTAACTAACATAGTGACAGGGAAATTTTATGTATTAGATTAGAGGGTTTTTCCTCTAACTGCCAATGGATGTATCATAATTTAAGTTTTGTAAATGTTGTACTAGCCTGTAAAAGTGAGTATGATATATTTTTATCTGTTGTATTTAAAATTTAAGAAAACATTTTCAATGACTTTAATTTTTTAATTTGCATTCCTTGATAACTGAGTTCCATTTCCAGCGTGCCTAAAATATATACCACATTAAATATATATATTTAAATACGTGCCTAAAATATATATCGACTCTAGGGCTGTATTACTTAATATGTTATTATTTTTAACGACAAAAGTTTCTTGGAAGCAATCGGGTTTTCTTTCTGCACACAAGACGATATAACCAAAATTGTAAATTATAAAATACCTACAAATTGTAACATTGATTTTTGACATTTTGATAACATAATATTTAAAATATTTTATGAATTAACTCACTCTAACAAATCATTATTTTATAAATTAACTCTTCACGGCAGTATCTGCCTTCCGAACGAGTGGTAAAGTCACTATGTACTGACAGACTTGACGTTTCAAAAGTGCTTGGGAAATAGCCTACTTGAAAAAAACTATTTTGATTTTTTTAATACGTTGTAAATAAACACATTTGACCAGGGATAAAGTTCAATATGAGAAAGGAGAATGGCGAGATTGTATGTACCTTTGGACCCGAAGAAAACGGTAGCGTTCAAAGTAGAAACTTATTAGCAGTTGTAAAACATAACATAACTAAGAAAAAAGCAAATGGTAAGTAGGTTTGAAAAGTTGGGAGAAAAAAGATATGAAAGCTTTTATCTTATAACCTCAAATATTTACTAATCAAAAATGTACTGCTGGAAGAAGTTACTGTTTAATTGTATCAGGATATTAAATACGTAGGAATATGTTCAACATACACTCGTAAATATTAGCTAGATATTTAAGTGAACATGCGGTACAAGATCAAAGTAGGTATACCACAGTTTTTATATCGCCAGTATATCGCTATGCTGGCATTTTGTTATAGGTAGGTAATAGTTTACTATGCATAACTTCTGCATGTTAAATGTGAGATGGAAGATAGTTACAGAAAAATTACTAAATATATTAATAAGTCTAAGTAAAAATCTCAGCCAAAAGGTTGATTGTAAAGTACAGTAGTTAAACTAACAATAATTAAATAAAAAGGAGACAATAAATCCCTTAAATACAAGTTTCCTAGCGTTTCGTTTTTCTGAAGTTACAAACTACCAATTCCTTGCAGAGAAGAAAATGAAAATATTGTTACAACTTGGGTATCTTTAAAACAAGAGTGAATAGGCATTTTCTAAGCGAGTGCGTTTCATCTTAGACCACAATATCTACACATACCATCAATAGAGGTTGGGATCAAGCGCAAGCTTATTTCGTATAAAAAAGAGATCTACATAGATATAAGACTAATTGTATAGATCAACTGAAAATTATAAAAAAAATTACAAGAGTAGATAAATAAAACAATATTGACATAATGCAAGCTCATTTATTTTGTTGCTGAATGTAGGCATCACAATTTGTCCAGAAGATTCTACTAGTGGGCCTTTAGTAGTAGAACAATCAGTCAAAACTTCTACAACTTCCTCTGTTTGTTAATTTGGAGATATATTAACTCCCTGGCTTGTAGAGGGCACAGGAATACCTGATCTTCTATTGGAGATACCTCTGTTTGTGCTAGTAAACAACAAGTAACACATACCTATCTCATCGACAGATGTTTACTGAAACCATATTTTAATGTTGAACTTCTTACAGGATAAATAATATTAAAGCTGTAGGGCATATCAAGGGGTTTTAATTTTTTTTATTAAACTACCTCGTTATTCCAGTGGTGAGCTTATGTGCCTTCACATAACAAGGTTTTGTGCCTGTTTTCCCTCCTACTATATGCAGATGATGATGTTTAATACTAATAATCACTCAGTTTATTGAAGCAGTTTAAATTAAAACAACACATTTTAATAGTTAACAAAGTCCATATTGCTGGAAACTAGATGTCCAAAGGCAAAAGCGGTTGACAGGGCCATAAAGCAAAATAATAAGTAAATCCAGTATATAGCCAAATCGTTAGGAGGAAATCACAAAAATGGCAATTACTTTCAACGTTTAAATCACTTGGAGTATATTAAATCAACGCAAAATGTAACATTAAAACCCGAAAATTATCAACAACCAACATCAAACAATATTGTTTATTCATATGACTGTTAGTTTTAAACACAATGACAATACCAAATAGTTCTGCCAACATTTGTCTGTCAAAAAATAAAGTCTATTAAGTCAAAATAAGTATACATAACAGACAAGTTCCTTTTTAAATGTCACTTAATTAATCAATAGCCTAGCACCACATGAACCCAAAATATCATATTAAAGCTGGACAAGAAAATCGTGAAAATAATGGTCGCGTCACAAACGTTCATGTGGGCACTCTATATAGTACGACAATATCGGTTTTGATACTTTGATTTAAATACAATTTTTAATAACGTGATTTCACTGACACACTTTCAAAATAATATTGGTTAGGATAGAAAAATAATTAATGAAACTTTTGAAAGGATGGTAATGTATTTTAATTAGAAAATTGGTATTCATACAACTATAAATATTTAGTCAGAATGAAAAAATATTCTTTTCGTCTAAATATTCCACGCCAGATAAGACTTCAGCCACGTCTTGGCGCGAGCCAACTCCAGTTGCTACTACTATCTATCTGCTGCTATCAACCGCTGGCTATCTTCGGATGTGTCACTGATTGCTTTCATCTTGCAGGTTTATAATTATTTTGTCAATATCCCTATACAGAGATTGTACCCTTTGGTAATAATCACTCTCTATTTTCATTACGTGTCCAATCGTCCAATTCTTTTGTAGGTCGCCTAGTTCTATGTTTCTCTGGTGTGGAGAAAACACCTTTATTTCTCTGTCCTTCCAGAGCAATTCGTCTTAAACTGACGAATTTACCTAAAAAAAGATATTTACTTAAGTATATACAGGTTTATTACCTACCATTGTTATATAAGCGAAATCATATAATCCGCACATTTTTTTTCTGTGATTTATGCAATATCCACAAAAAAGTATCAAAATTATACAAACGCGCTATTTGGCAAATGCATTTTATAAACATAACCTTTAATTCCGGAATCTACATTTACATGCAAACAAGCATACTATGAGAGGGTATTGTAATTAAGCCACACATATACCATACGATTACTTTATTTAAGCCACATTTTACCAGTCATTTCAGCAGTCCTGTTGTAAACTTCGTTCAAATCGGATAAAATTTTTGTGGATTAGAGTTCTGCCAAAAATCTCTTAAATAATTTGTAAATGATCTCTCTAGCCGAGCTGCGGATTGCGGTTCTGTCCATTTTGAGCACAATAACATAATAACATTGAAAATAACACGAACAACGATTATCAATTTCAAGAAATGACATATCTACGGACTTGACGTGGTTGACAACCCGCAAAAGGAGTGTTGCTAGTTATCATATTTTTTAGTACCGTTTCACGACTTTTTTGCCAAGCTATGTATGTATAAAGAACGAAAAAATAAAGTCGATTCTATAATAATTATTTGAATAAATAGGTCATACCTAAAAAACAAAATGTTTAATTTGCACAGTAATAAAATATATAATGAGAATAATAATTGTAAATAGATATGTATTTTACATATATTTGTTATAACTAGTAGGCAACTATTATAATAGATACACTTTTAAAACTAATACATAGTTATGCGTTTTACAATAATTACAAAACTTATGTGATATTTTTTTTATTGGTTTAGTATATAAATAAACATCTCTTTTAAAATAAAGTTTTGACTTAAAACTACCAGATTTACTAAGAAATCCACTAAATTGGTAACACTGGAGCTGCTGTCTTGTGCTACCTTCTACCAGTGAACCGGTTCCGGTTACTGCAGACGACTAATTTTCAGTCAGTTATAATTATTTTTGTTCTTCTGATCCCCATCTTTAACAAATCCCAATTTTTTTATAAAGGTATCATGTAAAGTTGCAGTTTTAATTAGCACAATCTGGTATCTGAATGATGCTTTAAAATTATAAGGCCACTCTCGCCAATCTCCTTTCATCTGGGTCTCACAACCGGCGCTGGGCTGGAACCCACGTAATGGGTAAAAGCACCATTTTCTGTGAGTTGACATTGTAAGTTTCGTCTCTATCTCTCTGTATTTATCATAGATTAAAGACAACTAGATGGAGCCCATAGCGTGTCCAGTCGTGAGACAGCAAGACAGCCTTATTGACATGATATGTCAACATTTAAAGTACATAATATCGTAAAATACGAAATATTACTTTATACGATAACGTTTAAATTAATATAGTAACCGCAAAGTTATATTACTTATCAGCAAATTTAATAAAAAGCTAATAATTGCTCAGATATCTCCATTGTTTGTCACAAACTCCACTCTTGACAAACAATAAAAACAAACACGCTGAAAGGGACAAAAAATAATCTTGTGTCACTTTCTAACAAAGGCCGAATGAAATAAGTCTGTCACGCTCTTGAACCTACAGCCGCGTTATGACTCCATCTAGTTGTCTTTAATCTATGGTATTTATAGTATCACGTTAGA
Source organism: Mycalesis mineus (assembly GCA_034621355.1). NCBI lineage: Eukaryota > Metazoa > Arthropoda > Insecta > Lepidoptera > Nymphalidae > Mycalesis > Mycalesis mineus. The sequence goes on along the minus strand of JAXAVZ010000189.1, from coordinate 7,834 downwards.
CGGACAGATATAGAGACAAACTCGTTGATCACTCAGTCGAGTTATACAAATATTATTACAGAATAGTCCTGGCCCTGTAGCATGGTAATATTATATATACAGTATTCAACTTCATACAAGCGCACGAAGCGCGAGCTATACCTACGCGCTTCGATCTCGGTATGCGCTCGACATGCAAGACAAAGTAGGCTGATGTAATTGAAATGCTGGAGGCGACAGCCTTAGCATGTATACGTACCGTGAGGCTGTAGGCATTTAAATAATAAGATAGGCAGAGTTAAAATACATAATACTACCGTGCCTGTAGTGAACCGTTATTGGGCAGAGAAGTAAAGATATGGCTAATATTAAAATAATATCTATGCAAATAAATAAAATTGAAAAATCTGTTCGTAATTTCAAAATAACATCTTTTGACAAAACGCATATAAAAGAATAGGTAAATTTTTTGTCTGTTTGTCAGTGTTTTGACGACCTCCGTGGCGCAGTGATATGCGCGGTGGATTAATATGACGGAGGTCCTGGGTTCGATTCCCGGCGGGGCAGGTTGAGATTTTTCTTAATTTGTCTTGGTCTGGCTGGTGGGAGGCTATCGCCGTGGCTAGTTACCACCCTATCGACAAAGACGTATCGCCAAGCGATTTAGCGTTCCGGTACGATGTCGTGTAGAAACCGAAAAGGGTGTGGATTTTCGTCCCACTCCTAACAAGTTAGCCCGCTTCCATCTTAGACTGCATCGTCACTTAACATCAGGTGTGATAGCAGTCAAGGGCCAACTTGTAGTCGATAAAAAAAAAAAAAGTATTACGGCTCATCTCTAAGACTACTAATAGCATTGTATAAGTTGTTTTTCTGTATGATAGAGACTTATGAGGAATGACGTAGGCTCATTTGTATCCAGATACCCACGGGAATGGGAAATACGCGTTAGAAATCGCGGACCTGCTCTAATCTTCTTATATCTACTCTTCGTATATCTACTGTAACTGTAACTGTGGAAAGTTACAAATAGTAGATATACTAATTTTGTGAAGAGATTTAAGTTTAACAAGAAAACGGCAGCCGAGTGCCGCTTCTACGTACATTTTAGTCACGCCTGATCCGTGAAAGAATTATTAAGTTTTGATACATCGAGGACGTGACAGTAAATCCACTACTCATTACATAATATTATTAAATAAACGCCGCGTCTGTTTGTCTGTGTATTGGACATAAACTCTATGAACGCTTCTTACGGACTTCCAACACCGCTTCCTGAGGAAGCTTTCATTATAGGTACAATTTGTATAGGTTTTATATTATATTGGCTGAAATATGGCGGTAACTCTTGAATGAGACACTACTGGTAGCTTTTATTGAAAACTGCATAATATATAGCTGAAACAGCATAATGTGCATGCATGCTGCATAATAATATTTCAATTAGAACCGCATACCTACCATCAACTATAATAGCGACTCAACTATAGATCTAAACTGAATTGCAGTTTAGGTTATTATTACGTAATGACGTCAGCTGAGTGCCTAGTGTGAGCTTTCACCAAAAACTTCACACTCGCGTCAAGGCAAATTTTATATGGAATTGAAGCAGCGCCCCTGGCAGTATCGAAAGAAAACTCAAATGGGTGAGTGTCAGTGTCATATAAATCTTGCGTTTACCGTTCTCGATATCGACGCGGTAAAATCTTACACTAACCACACTGGTCGGTCTTGGTCTACAGTTGAGTCGCTATTATACTTGATTATATATGAAGGGTTACCCAAGCGTTTCGCGATACTATTTTCAAAGTATCAGAAAAATATAATAATATCACCTCTATGAGTGTTTTGATATTTAATAAAATTAGATAAATCCCAATACATTTTCGTTCCGATTGGTCAAAATACCTAAATGGTTTCTGATACTTTGAAAATTATACTTGATGGTAGGTATCCTGTAGTTCCTGAGATTAGCGTTCAAACTCACTCTTTAACTAATAATAAATAAATATTATAGAACAACTACACACATCGCTATATAGCCCCAAAGTAAGCGTACTCGTAAGTAGCTTGTGTTATGGGTGCTATGATAACTGATGAATATTTTTATATATGTATAATATACCTAATTACTAATAATATATAGATAAACACCCAGACACTGGAAAACACCCATGCTCATCACACAAACATTTTTCCATAGTGTTCTTAGCTAATTTTTTTTTACCCCACTGCTTTAGAAAAAGGGGAGTGTTTTTTATGTGTTTTCGTGGATAACTTCGTAATTTATGAACCAATTTTGATGATTCTATCCTGCCTCCCTGACTTGTGGGAAATATCTGCAGCAAAACCCACCAAGCTGCTCCAGTGTGGGTTGACAGGTTTATGGTGATAATAGTTTTAGTTAGTTCTCCAGACTCGTTGTGCCGGGCAGCGGGGGCCGAGGTACAGGCGGGGGGAATACAAAATTATGCAAAAAGTAGCGCCGCGAAAGATAGCAGGCAGTTCCCGACTTCAAGTCTTCAACCTCTCCCTCCGCGTCGGGGCGCCTGGGTTCGGCAATATGGGGTTGATATTTAAGTAAAGTATAACAATGGGTTTAATATTGGTCTCAGCAGAAATGCAGGAGGGTGAACGACTGGAAACCGATCTCCAACCAAAGCTTATTTTTACCCAACTTCGTCAGAAGGAGGGCTATGTTTTTCGAGCGTATGTATGTATGTATGTATGTATGTCCATTTCTTCGGCACGCACTACATCCTAAACGGCTGAACGGATTTTGACATGTGAAGTGTCGTTGAATTTGTCAAAATTGTGGTAGTGACATAGGTTATATAAATTTTCGAAATGGCGGCTGTAAATAGGGGAAAAAGGGGGGATGTGTTTATTTTTTTCTCTTATCTTAGCAATATGGGTACCAATTGAAAGGTCGTAAAAAGACCATTTCAAAAATATAAATATCATGTCATGTTCATATTACTTTTTTAACAAAAAATGGCAAAAAGTGTACTAAGTGTACCGTCTCATTTCTATACCATAAACTTAAACTAAAAAGTCTCAAATAAAATTATTATTATAAAAACCAAAAACCCGACTGCTTAGAAGTTATGAACTGAAAAGAGAAAAACAAGGATCACTAGGTCTGTATAAAATTCTAAATACTTTATGGTGCTGCAGGCGGGGACAAACGTAGTTTTGGTAGGTATTTCTTTCCCCGCAGGTTAAAGTATTTTGTCCCTGTTTGCAGCACCGTAAAGTATTTAGAATTTTTTACAGATATAGTGATCCTTGTTTTTCTCTTTTCAGTTCATAACATCTAAGCAGTCGGGTTTTTTGTTTTTATAATAATAATTTTATTGGTGTTGTTGTTGTTGGTGCATTATTTTCCAACCGGGCGAAGTGGCGGGCGTACGCTAGTTTATTATATAATGCATCTCTATCTATGATAGGGTCAAGAAGTAAATACTGCGTTTCCACTATTGATAAACATTATCTTAATATATACTATAGAAGTTCACATCTGAATCTAGTAGTGCACAGAACACTAAGAAGCGAACCGGCGCGTCCGGTTAACTACGAATTATTATCATTAGTGATATACTTTCAAATCGTTAAGGTACAAACTATTTTACAAATATGGAATTGTTCAAAAATAGTGGAACGTGCGTCGCTTGATTTCATTATTGCATAATACAACTTTTGTACTTTAGTGATGTGAATATAGAGAAATAATATTTGCTATTGGCAAAAAATATCACGCGTCGCTTCCGTTTGCTTCTGCTAGTTTGAGTTAAGCTTTACATCTAAGTATTTTATACTCTTGCTCGTTTTACCAGCCTAGTTTTCCTTCCCGAGGGAGTTTCTGGAATAAAAAGTGGCCTATCTGTTATTCTGATATATAAGCTATATCATTGTGAAGTTGCGTGTGAGAAGTGTCAGCATCCACTCTTATGTAAGTAGTTTTTGTTACACACTAGCAGTGTCCCGTGGATTCACCTGCCTTCTCGTTGGAATACCAGAATACAAATTGCCTTTGTCCTTTCATTTGAATCTAGCTATCATAAATAAATAAATAAATAAATATTATAGGACAATTACACACATCGCTATATAGCCCCAAAGTAAGCTTAGTTAGCTTGTGTTATGGGTGCTATGATAACTGTTGAATATATATATATATATATATATATATATATATATATTATACATAAATACTTATAATATATAGATAAACACCCAGACACTGGAAAACATCCATGCTATTCACACAAACATTTTCCAGATGTGGGAATCGAACCCACAGCCTAGGACGCAGAAGCAGGGTCACTACCCACTGCGCCACTCGGTCGCCGTATCATATACATTATTTTTACAATCACATTGGTCGTTTCATTGATTAGCCGCAACAAACACACAGAAAGACATACAAAAAGTTCAAAAAAGAGTCGTGGATTTCATCCTACTGCTAACAAGTTAGCCCGCTTCCATCTTAGATTCAGAGTTCATCACTTACCATCAAGTGTGATAGCAGTCAAGGGCTAACTTGTAATGAATAAAAAAAATATTGGTATAAAAAGGAGTCTATGTCTATATCTTACCGATAAATCTTGAAAGGAGATGTCCCAACTCTGCCCCAGGGTGGTTTTAAATGAAAAACACCTAGAGACCTAACAAAATAAACGATATAATATAGCTTTATAATTATAATTTTTAAATATGTAAATAGAAATATTAGAACTAACGGGGTTTTAAAATAAACTTAAAAAATGGTATTATTTTTAATTCCTATTGAGTTGTAATTGATATCGACAGTTGCATACAAAATGTATAAGACAATGACTTTTCTTCATAACATTATGTTTTCGGTAGTTAAGATAAAACTAATTGCCTCAACTGGTGACCGAAGGGCTGGCTCATTTTTTGCGCAAAGGATTAGCCTGGCTATCCAACGCGGAAATGCAGCCAGTATTCTTGCCACCATTCCACGTGGGCATGATTTGTATAGTTATTAGGATAAGTAGTTAGCTAAGTTCCTTATTGTATTCTTTCTCAATTAAAAAAAAAAAAAGTATGACATAATAAAACAATTATTTCAATTTGTGTTCGTTAAATTACCTATAGCAATATTTTTTACTAAAATAACCTTTTAGGCAGGTATTTTAGTAAGAGTTTTTGGTACTGATTATGCAATAACCCCTCTATCTAGGGTCAAATATACTGTTTATTATAAAATTAGATAGGATTACCAACCTAAAAGTAAAAGCTTCATTGAGACGCATAAACATTTAATTTTTCCTGGGGCAAACAATGTATGGGCGGTGGGCCATCTCCTTTCAAACCGAAAGGAAAATGAGATAGGTCTAATGTATGACTATGTACTTATATCATACGTAATACATTGATTTTCGTTACATGACGGATACCAAATCACACATACCAAAACACGTTTCGGCCTATTATTGTTCTCCCTATTTATTTATTTAAGCCCAAAATACAAAATCTTACATAACCATTTATATAATTACTATTGTTTAGACTTCATCCCACAGTTGGGCAAAGGCCTCCCCCTTCCTCTTCCATTGTATTTTACCTAAGGTTGAACGAGTCAACTTCGAAGGCAGTTGGATCGTCCTTTCACCGGGTGATTGGCCGGCCCCTTTTCTTTTAGCGGCTCTTCGATACCATAATGTGGTTGTCGTACTCCAGTTTTCATTTGGTCTTCTTGTTATTTGTCCGGCCCAATTCCATTTTAATCTCTTTTATTAGTTTTCCTTATACCCAGTTAAAACCCAAGACGTTGCAGTAAAAACTTATTTAATCTATCCATTACAAAACGGCCACGATTAACATGACCTCAGAATATAATCGCCTTCAGAAACGCTCGCTTTTATCGCTGTGTATAGTCTCTTAGGTTCACGCAGTCAATAATATCGTCAATATTATCTATTGATAACTAGCCGACGCCCGTAACTTCGCGCGGAAGGAAAATAATGTACCTATGGCCATTTTCTGCCTAAAAGCCTACTTGACCTTTTTTTATGAAAAAAAATGTCTATTGCAAGCTAATCTTAAAAGATAAACTTTGCCTTTTTATTGTGTACTTTTTATTGTCCCTATACAGAGGAACAATCATTCTATGCATTGTTTTCTTATATCTCAAAAGGTTTAGGCAGTGTTTTCAATGAAAACACCCAGGCGGCGCGCCACTTCCTACTATAATCGCTATATTGGGGCCAAATCACACAAAACCTTAATAAATTGCTTCGCTCACGAGGTCCTGGCTTCGAATGTTAAATCGAGCTACATAATATTTTTGTTTTTCGGAAAAAAAATTCTTTTTTCTTTAGTCAAACACTAAAAGCCTGAAGTCGTAAAGCGTTGGTGGACTTACAAACACGTACCTCTGTGTTAAGTTATATGTCAATATCATCAACATCTGATATAGTAAGTTCAATCCACGAAGGCGCGATGAAATCACTTACAGTGCAAGTGACGAGTAGCATTGTGTGCACACTCACAAGCTCATTCTCAAAGTGAAGTCATGTGCTAGAATAGAACATGTACACCGAGCCGTGGTCAACTCGGGACTGATGTTCGAACTGAACTTCCCGCACCCTTCGGTTTCCCCTTGCGACAAATAGAGAGGCGCTCGCCAATTCTTATTCTATGTTCTATTTCCCCTCTTCTGTAAGGAGGGTGGCCTGGTCCTGTAGTGGGCCGTTAAAAGGCTGATTATGATTTAAAAAAATAGTAAGTGGCGACGACGACCTCCGTGGCGTAATGGTATGCGCGGTGGATATATAAAGCGGAGGTCCTGGGTTCGATTCCCGGCGGGGCAGATTGAGATTTTTCTAAATTTGTCTTGGTCTGGCTGGGAGGCTGGTGGGAGGCTTTCGCCGAGGCTAGTTACCACCCTACCGACAAAGACGTACCGCCAAGCGATTTAGCGTTCCGGTACGATGCCGTGTAGAAACCGATAAGGAAGTGGATCTTCATCCTACTCCTAACAAGTAAGCCCGCTTCCATCTCAGATTGCATCATCACTTAATATCAGGTGTGACAGCAGTCAAGGGCCAACTTGTAGTCATTAAAAAAAAAAAGTATTTTTTACCAATTTCCGAAAGTAGGATACGCGTGTTTATACCAATCCTACAAATATTATAAACGCGAAGGTGTCTAAGTCTGGATGGATGGTTGTTAGTTACTATAACTGAACTGTTAAAAAACTTTTGATGAAACTTTACAATAATATTATTGATATATAAGCTATATAGCTTATATATCAGAATACCACAGGCTACTTTTCAGCCCAAAATTTTCACGGGAACGCAAACTACGCAGGTAAAACCACGAGTAAGCTCTATTTTTAACCGACGAAAAAACCGGAGGAGGTTCTCAATTCGACGCGTATATTTTTTTTTATGTATGACCACGCATAACTTTTTACAGAGTGGTGCGATTTTGATAATTCTTTTTTTATTAGCTTTTTGGCTACAAGTGCCATATAATGTACTAATAATTTTTTTTAATAAATAACTGAGCAGACTCAAAACGCACTAAAAAGTAAAAAATAACTGTGCCATTTAGTTGTTTTAATTTACTTAAGCATATCTATGAAGTCGGTGCCAGCTAAGGTTTCTACTTTAAGGGCGTTAGCTAGAACCCACAAACTGCTTTACTACGTAAAATAAAAGTTCCTTAAACTTGGCGATTTCATAGATATGCTTAAGTAAATTAAAGCAACTAAGTGGCACAGTTATTTTTTACTTTTTAGTGCGTTTTGAGTCGGTTCAATTTTTTATTAAAAATTTTTTAGATAAGTTTTAGTATCTAATACTAAAGTGTGTAAACCTTG
>JAXAVZ010000186.1:0-28061 GCA_034621355.1 Mycalesis mineus | reverse complement strand
ACTTAGACCCACGTCTGGTCTATCTAAACTTGGTAGTTTCCTTTATAAAAAATGAACTGGGGTAAGTTAGGTAAGTATGAGATGAGAGTATAATGAGAAAAGCTTACAACGACGATGGCGATCGGTACTTAAATATTTATGCTATCCAAGATTCAATACAAAAAGAAATGACATGGTAAAGTCATTATAAAGCTATCATCGTCATCACCATCAGCCTTATTGTAAACTACAGGTAGGTATCTTGTTTCTTTCAAGGATATTCACTAATGCTTGCGAGTGCTCACTCTCATATCAGTATCGAAGAATAGTATGAGCAGCACCAAATATTGCAAGAGTTTTCACGCATACGGCAATAATTGCAGATGGTATCACGATCCCAGGCTTAGGTACTTGTATTGCACACGGCACAAGTCAGTTTTACGAGACGCCCTGTTAACAGAGAGCCCTTAAATGTAACTGAAAACGACGGTGCTCCACTAGGGGTTGAAGGAATACTCAATAAGATAATCTTAATCAGGATGTCGATTCTCTAAAAAAATCCAGTGTGACATTTAGATGTCGTCTCTATCTCTCTGTCAAACTAAACACGATACTGAAAGTAGAAATATACTATAGACACAATTTGGAGACTCGCACTTTCGAGTTTCGTTACAGTATCCACATGCAGGACTCTCCGAGGCACGGGCGTATACGTCAACTCTTTTACTCATAGCGGCTTAGGCTAACTACTGGGTCAGGCATCTTCCATCATCAATCTTTCATTTATTTACAGTTACCTAAATAAAATAAAAGAATCTCTGATATGACGTTATTATAGGTAGTATGAAAAAGTGCGTAGAACTAGAATAAAAATGAGTAGGAATATATAAAAAAATGAACGCATTGGTTGTTTAACCAAAAAAATACCGACAAATGGGCATCCTTATCTTTTGCAGTAAACGAAGATTTCTCCGCCGCCGCGCCGCGTCGGGTTTTCTGTTAGCTCTGCCGACCGCCTGCCTCTACGGTGCGTAAATTTGTAAACAACACGCTACATCTACAGTCTACACCTATACTCGTCCAGTTTTGTGTTTAAACATGTGCTTAAGCATGGTGACATGAAACGTGTTCGATAATTATTGGAAGGATCAATACTACGGCAACTATTCGTGGTTGGCAAACAATATTATATTTTACGACTGTCGGCCGTCGGAGAGCGCTTTTCGTTTCTATTTGAATCCTAATAAACATCTCAGGAATTCTATTTGCTTACAGAATGTTTCGAAATACTTAAGTATGCTCGGGTTATATTATACGATGCAATATTTATCTATAGTTTAAATGCATCAAAAATTACTTAAATAGTTGAGAAAGGGTGTCTCTGTAGCTATTTAGTTGTTAAGTACTTACTCGTGCAATAGGGTGCAGTTACCTAAACTACAGTAAACAATGAAAATAATAAACAATAGGGACCTCGTTGATGTAAGATTGTTATCATTAAATAATATGGATCACTAGAGACATTTCACCTGTTTTGGTCAAATAATTATAAGTTTTGCTTTTTAAATTACATAGTAAATTTTAATTTTTAGGTAAGGTTTCTTATATACCTACTTAGTACCGAGTCATAATTTTTAATTGATACCTAGGTAGGTTATAGGTATTAATATGCTGACTGAGTTTAAAATCCATCTGTATCTCTCTCTTTTGATTTCACGAGACTATTAGTAATAAGACAATAGGACATAAAGTCGAAACTCAGTGCCAAGTTCCGTTTAAAAATAGCGCTACCACCTAATCTTAGTAAAAAAAAGATAGTTACTTATGCAGATTCTAGTTACCTTCCTAGTTATTGAAGTAACTAGTTAGGTACTTACCTACCTAACTGTTCGTAAAAGTACTTATTGTATTTTTCAGCTGTCTGAATAAATAATGTCAAGTATTTTAATAGCAAATACATGCCTACATTCTAATACTTATTATAATTAAATCGCCGTTTATCTAATGAGATAGACACGCAAGATAAGACAAGCAAAGGTCACAAGTTTCTTCTGTAGTTTACTCATAATAAAAATCAGATATTGCTAAAAATTCTTCGTGGGAGGCATTATGCAAATCATTTTACCTGTAACCCTGGCAGCGGCGAAGACAAATACACCTTGTCCAGTCTGTCCCTGGTTTGCTTAGGTTTTATGATGCGTGTGTAAAATATGATTATTTCTGCGCCCATTGATGGTGCCGGCTAATAGCTACGCGGACATTCAAAAATTTAACTTTTTCTTCCTTCAATAGCTATTGTTATAATATGTTTTATGTTTATGGTCTCGAGATCAGAGTGTCGGATATACTGAAAATCGAAAGTCTTCTAGTTAATTTGATGTAAGTTATTCTATGTAAGTACCAACCTTACGCCTAGGTAAGTAGGCTCTACTATTACCTACGCAGGTATACACTTAAAGGGATAGAAAAATTGTTGTTATACACACGCCGGCGTATTTAGCGGAACATAAAAAGGTTTGATATCAGTATCATATAAGGTTGCTGGCTGGTTTATACGTCATTTAATTTAAAACGAAATGTTTTGAAATTAAGAAAACAAGTGAACATCACATTTCTTGCAATTGTTTTAATTTTATTTAAATACACCTTATGTGGAGCAAACTTCGAGTATTTCTTCCTTCTGAGTTTGATTTAAAATTTCATTGAAATACTGTTTTTCGTTAGTTATTTTTTTTTTTTAATCACGTATCTTTCTGGAGTTGAGGACTGAATTATGCCTGACTTAGCCCCAACGGAGATTGCCAGGGCACTCGAAATGCGAAGAAATGGTCAAACCTACAGAGTGATATCCAGAGATCTTCGTCGAACCGTTTCAACGATTCATTGCAGTATTCAACGGTTTAGGGAGACCGGTACTTATGTGAGAAGAGTAGGACAGGGCAGAAAAAGACGCACTTCGAATAGGGATGATCGTTTGGTTCGGCTTCTTGTACGTAGGAACCCCCGTTTGACGGCCGTCCAAGCCCGACATGTGTTAGAAGCAGTACGGGGTGTAACCGTAGGTGAGCGTACGGTAAGGTAAGGTTCGAAGGTTTGAGTTCATTTGTACCCGCCAAGGCTCCAAGGCTCGAGGTAAATCATCGTAGAAACAGTTGAATTCTTGCTCAGGAACATTGATTTTGGAACGTGGACCAATGGAGTAGGGTATTGTTTAGTTATGAGTGCAGAATTCTCTTTAATCAAATTGACGGTAGGCAAAGAATATACAGACGCAAAGGAGAACGATACATTCAGACAAATTTTGAAACTACAGTTGCATACGATGGTGGATCAATAATGGTTTGGGCGGGCATTTTTTTGGGAGCTCGCACAGACTTGGTAGTGATTGACAGAGGGGGTCTTACTGCAGACCGCTATATCAGAGAAGTTTTAGAAAAAAATGTCGTACGGTTTGCCCCATATATCGGTGAAGATTTTGTTGTTATGCAGGATAATACTCGGCCGCATACCGCTCGGGTAACTCAAGCTAGGTATCAATGATATGAATATCACTGTTATGGAGTGGCCGGCGAGATCACAGGATATAAACCCAATACAGCACATTTGAGACTTGCTGAAAAGGAAAGTTATGTCCAGAATTCCAGCTCCTGCCAACGTGGATGAATTGCGAATCGCCGTAAGCACCGTACAGTATTTAGAATTTTATACAGATATAGTGATCCTTGTTTTTCTTTTTTCAGTTCATAACTTCTAAGCATTCGGGATTTTTGTTTTTATAATAATAATTTTATCACAAATAGCCTTTACTCGCAAAATCTGTTCTCAATGTAACCTCATTTTAAGTAAAACAAATGAAACTTTATATAACAAAAGAAGTGTAGTAAGTAGATTTTAAAATAAAACCATATTTTTTTAATTATGGACCTTTTTTATGTTCCGCTAAATATGCCGGTGTGTTTATTTGTTTATAAGCCATGTCTTTAAATATAACTATAAATATTTCAAATATAAATATAGCTTGGTCAATCCACGATGGCTCGTAGTGTTTTGTTTTTCAAACGCTTACAGTGCAAGTGTGCAATAAAAACTGCAAGAATGTGAGTTCTATTACTACGTAACGAGTAGCAATGTGTGCACACTCACACAAAGTGTCAAGTTAATTATGTCAACAAGAATGTCATGTTTGACTAGCAGTATGCCCTACTTCATTTTAACTCATTTTTTAAAAATGAATATGTCGTGTTGGTCCTGCACAGCAAAATTATATTGTGATATAGGTTAATATATATATCGGAGTATCACCATTCTTCTTGACATTATCTTTAGTGGTTCTTAATCTCTTGGGCGTTTTCTAGGGTTACAAAGACTTTGTCTTCACGAACAGATATATTGCAAGTTCACAATGTTTTGATACATGAAATAGATTTTTATAATTCCTGACGTATTATAAAGATTCAGAACAGTAGTTTATTTACACCCATCTTACTTTACTCCCTAATTTAATTTACTTCTTAAGAACACTTTTACACTGGTCCAACTCGACCAGTGTAAAAGTATATCCTCTCCGCACTCCAGACACAAACTAACTACCCAACTCCTTTATTCCCCTCAAGATGGTGTAAATACTCTACTAGGACTTTGGCGCCCGACTCTTTTATTGGTTGGAGTATTAAAACAAATCAATCATTCATTCATTTATCAAATCAAATTGAATTTAACGTTGTGTTAAAGTTTTAAGTAAGCACCTATCTCATATCTCTCATTAAATGATTAACAATTAGTTCTATTTCGGTTATTTTCGTAAAAAATCTCGTGACATACCAAAAATAATTACATCCACAGACAGTAACATTTCCATAAACAATGACGTCTATTACAATATTACAACAATCTATTCTAAGTCTCTAGTCTAATTCCTTCGACATATATAGATATTAACCCATTTAACAATATCTTAAAAACACACATACCCACAATCATCTCAGATAGGTACCTAGTATATCTATTTTTCTTTTGTTTAAACAGTTTAATGATTGAGCTCAACTCCACGCTGTCTTGTCTACCATACCCCTAGTGTTTTTGTAAAGCGTGAACCCATGATATCTATTATTATTTTGATTCATTACAAGTTAGTTTATGTAAACTAAGATGGAAGCGGGCTAACTTGTTAGGAGTAGCATGAAATCTACATTCCTTTAGTTTCTACACGATACCGTACCGGAACGCTAAATCGCTTGACGGTACGTCTTTTTAAGTAGGATAGTACCAATCACCAAAGCTATTTTGCTAAGCTAATTTGGAAAATCTATATTGGCAGTAACAAACCAATCAAGTGACCTTTGTAGAAAAATTAAAGTCGAGTCGGTCAACCTGAAGGAATGGGCAACGGAACGATTCTTCTGGCTAAGTCACATTTAAATGTGTAGTTTATCATCATACGATACGATTTTTTGACATTATAAATATAATATTGGTAAAAAAATTAAGTAGAGCATCATTCCGTTGGGTCATGACACGCAGCGATACAACCTACAATAGCCCGTGTACACCGAGCCGTGGTCGACTCGAGACTGATGTTCGAACTGTACTCCCCGCACCCTTCGGTTTCCCCTCGCGAGAAATAGTGGGGCGCGTCTTAGTGAATTGAACTATCAGTATAATATACCTATATATCAATGGTCAGATAGGAAAAGACACCAAGAATTATATAAATAAAACACAATAATAATATTAATGCATATATTTTCTTTTATTAACATGAAAAAAATAACTGTTTAAGTGAAAATTTGCATAATTGAATTGAATCAATAAGCTCAGCGGCACTACTCCCACAACACGTCTGAACATAACAAGAACAACTCACATTTGAGCGCGACACTTAACATCCTTAACACACCCACACATTGCTACCAACACAATGAGAGTAGTGCGCTGCCACCCACACTCGATATACTCGTACATCAAGTAGATTACAATATTTTCTCTTCTATAACCCTTATTCACATTTGAATTTATACAGTCTATAACATGATACCCACTGCCGCACACAAAGAAGCCCTTACAGTATTACATATAATAATTATAACTCCAAGCGATTAGTAGAATCCTGATCAACGTATCAAAACTATGCATTAACATAAAATATAATTACGGGGGCGTTAGTTGTGTCTGCACTATATCTTGCGTCTTAACACGATAGGCATAAGTGTCAGTTTTGGTTATTTAAAATATTGAGTTGTAAACGAATTGAGGAAACAATCTTAAGGTTAAGTTACACAAGGCGAATTGAAGAATGCGGCAAACAATTTTTATATAGAAAATCTATATAAAACTGTTGCCCGTATTTGTAAGATAGCACTTGAATGATGGCAAGCGAATATGCAGCCTGTAGTGGAACGCACTTTGATACAACTTTCCTTGTGAAATTTTACCTTTAACAGCAAAATAATCCCAGAAAGATAGAGTAAAGATAGGCACACGATAAAAAGTGGATCCATACCTTTAGGCCTGTGTGCACCAAGATTTCAGTTATGATAACCAACGGTTAACATAACTTTACTATAAATTTACAGTTCACGACAACCCGTACGCCGGTTAAGGACGTAAACCGGGCGGTTATTATAACCAAGCTTACGTCCTTAACTGGCGTACGGGTTGTCATGAACAGTAAATTTTACGTTTAGCTTATGTTAACCGTTGGTTATGATAACCGAAATCTTGGTGCACACAGGCCTTATTGTCCGAAATACTGATAAATATCTAAAAATTGATGACTTTAGATTTTATTATACGTCTCATTGTTACAACTATCTGCATCTAAACGTTGTGAGGATTGTCAATACTCTAACATTTGCTAGCGTTAGTCGTTGTTTACATATTATTGTCATCAATATTAATTTTATTTTGTAGGACACGTATAGGGAGACGCTATGTTGCGCGGCTATGTAAAGCCCGTTTCAGTTATAAAACCGGTATCCATAATACGCCACCGGCAACGAGTGAATGAATAAACTTTATTGTATAGGTACATGACAAAATAATTCCGTACAATAAACGGCTATAGCAGCTGAGTATTCCAGGCAACCGTTTTAAGTACCAGTAAATACAATAACGTCGCGGCACAATTTAAAAGTATGCCCTGAACGCGGCTATACCGAATGGTTTGTAATTTTAACAACTACAAAAATAGTTATTTAACGTAATTTCTTTGCATAAAAAGGTAGACCTGTATTTATAACACAAAAATCAAATTAAATCTTGGCTTCTTTGGAATGCCTCCAAAAACTCTATTAGCGCTTTGTTATTTAACCGCTCCATGACGGACGCCACTTGCGTATCCGTTTAGCTCAAGTCGCACATAGAACAAACGGTAGTGTGGCGGTATTAAATCGCGGCAATCTTCTTTGATATGCGCTAAGTGAACGCCACCGACGCCTCTTTCCTGCCCGGTTGGCCGTAACGATGGAGATATAGTGTGATTTTGAAGTATTTATCCTAATGCGCACCGAGTTCGTCAACTGAACAGTCCAACAGACTAGTTGTTCTCACCTTACATTGAACCAAGACAAACAAACCCGCGCAACAAAGCAGATACTCTAAATCTCGAAGTAAAGAAAGAAGTTGCAAACTCTTAAAATGGCAGTGAGTGGAGTGAACTTTATATTTAAGGACGCAAGAACTCGTGTGCAATGTAACCGTAATCTTTAACATTGACTTCCGAAGCCCAAATTTCGAAATTCCCGTTAGCCCAAAACCCCCTGCAGGGCTATCATAGGCAAGGTAACGATGCAATTTATCCACGGGTAGGGGAAAAACGCTTATCTTTACGCTCGTTTTTATCCACCACCATAATGTTAATCGGGGACTAATTTTTTTTCTCTTGTTGTCATACTATGACGAGTGGAGAGCTCTTGTTATCCTTAGTCAAAGATATAATGAGAGAGTAAAATTTTTATCTCTCCTGGTGACACCGCTACGAACCCTTTCTTGAACAGAAAGTATAATATATTACAATCACAAAAAGGGGGGTAACTTGAACGTTCAACAGTCCTAGTATAAGAGCCCTTAATAGTTTTCTGTTGCATCTGTAACACGACGGTAAACGGTTACGTTTTTCGAAATTTGAAGCCTGAATGAGGCTAAAAAATTTTGATACGAGCGCGAGAAAAGCGTGCGATTGACGTAGCAACACACGACAGCATACGGAAGTCAACATTAAGGCCGCATACAAACACTGTGATAAAATAATAACTAACTACATTTTAAGCCGTTGTAAACTGGCTATAACATACAATTAGTGGCCAGCAGCGAGGACATACTTAGTAACAATATTGTTAAATAATAATAATAATTAAAATCATCAAATTATGTTAACACAGCAACGACCAAATTTTCAAATCAACATTCGTTCTAGGCCGCGCCATTAAATGCTTGTAGCTATTCACAATACTACACATTAATTTTAAAAAGACACCTGCGTAATACTTATAAATATCATGAATTACACAATTCCTGTCTAATATTAATTGCTGTGAGATTTCCGTCTTCGGTCATATAACATTTAGGCCGGGCGCCCACTGTGACTTTTTGTCGCCGTGACTTTAAGTCACCTAATCGAGTGCAATGAAGATATTAGAGAGTGCGCTCACTAGGGTGACGTGACAATAAGGTGACAAATAGTTTCGTCTGCTGGCGACGTGACTGTCACTCGACTTATGCATCGCTATGCGAGTGCGCTCACTGGGCGACTTTTCGCCATTGGGCTGCTGAAAGTTCCGATTAGACGTATGCTACACATAAAAATTAATCACTTTTTGTTTGAAGGGAGATGCCTCAAAATGTTATAAAATTATTCATATTTTTAAGCAGACTAAAAGTAATTTGTATGGTTAAAGGAAACAAATTATTGTATGGAAATTTATAATTTTCAGTTTTTTTGGGTACCCTATTAATTAGTAAAATATTTGCTTTTCGCTTCTTATGTAATCCCTTGCCTACCATAAACCATATATAATAAAAAAAATGTATGCATAAATTTAAAGTGTTCAGTTTAATTTAGAATAAAAAAATATATTTTAGTAATCTTTCAGTGTACATATAGGATACACCCTTTTTCATTTAATTTATTTTCATGTATTCTGAGAGAACATATTATAGCAACCTAATTGAAATCGATCTAGAACTGAAATAAGCTCACTTTGTCACCCGGTGACAATTACCTACAGTGGGCGCCTTGATGGTGACAGAGGGTGACGGCAACAAAATGTTACCGTGATAAAAAATCACAATGGGCGGCCGGCCTTAAAACTCTGTTGCGACTTTTGGTTTCATAAATCCGAAAGTACCAGTTACCTGATTTATATTTAAACGTAATTCAAAAAAATAAAAATAATTATATAATTATTTAAAAAACAAAACGATAATTATTTATTAACAGAGTCATTTCAGAATACTCAGAGAACCAAATCTAATGTAAGGCCCATTTTCACCGAGTCTGTAAGCGAATGGTTCTTCGATTTTTCTCTATGAATCTCTTAATTGGTTTAACTATTTATACATCACGCCATATATGAATCTTTTTGTGCGCATCTAATGCCTACATAGCAGAATATTTTTAATTCTATCCGCGTTAGACATAGTTTCAATTCTTTGTTGTCTCTCAATCAAAAATTCCATACAATCTTTGGTTGCCCGCAAATACTCAATAATATTGTCAATATTATTGACGACTAGCCGATGCCCTCGACTTCGCGCGCGTGGTAATAAGTGTGTTGCATGTTACAACCATCCAAATCACCAAAAAATGTACGTTACCGTTTTTTAAGAAAAATAGGTTATTCTTAAAAGAGAAATATACGATAGCGGAATTTGTATTAATAGCAATAATTCTACCATAGTTATATTGTTCTGGTGCCCTTTGAGATTTAATAAAACAATGTATATATTAATATTCCTCTTCATTATGTCTGCAAAAAAATCCGCGATGACATATATTTATCTTTTACACCCCCTGAATATCAAAAACATAATATCAAAAGCATAATTTCGGGAACGTGGTCTAGCGGTAAGGCGCTCTAAGAGCCCGGATTGTCAGAGAGACGCGGGTTCGAATCCCGTCAGTTCCGCAATTTTTTTTAGATGGTAAAACTAAAACGTATCACCGTTTAGTTTTTCCATCTATCGATAAATACCAGAACCTTTTAATGACGTTTTGAAATATCACGCTTGTAAAAAAAATGACTTTGAAAAATCACGCTTGAAAAAAAAATTTGCGGTGCCGAAGGGATTCGAACCCGCGTCTCTCTGGCAATCTGGGCACTTAGAGCGCCTTACCGCTAGGCCACGGTTCCGATGACGTCGGTAGGTAAACATAAGTTGATAAAAAATGCTATGCAATAGCTTTACCGCGGCAGTCTCCGAGTGCCACACGTCTTTTTTTTTGGTGTACTTTATTAGTTTGCAATACATTACTATCCTCGCAGTCGAAGTCATGGACATACTCGTATGCTAGTAATTTATAATCAGTTTTAGTTTTATACACAAGCCCAACTCTCTGCCTATCTCTACTCAAACCAGTCTTATTACGTCTTCAAAAAATAAAATATCTATACCACATCGGTACACATGATTTTCAGTAAAAAAAATTAAGTGGATCGCATGCAAGCTACAGACATTTACGTAATTTCAACATCGATATAGTTCTATTTTAGCCAAGTAGCTCTAATGAGCTGAAGAAAGCTATGTTCACAATAATTGACGGTAAAAGCCGATGGCCCGTTTTATATTATATGCATAACCATAGCCGTGCCTTGCTTTGCACTCGTTACTAAGATGTCTTAAAACACGCTGTCCTATACCTATAATATATAGAGGCATAGTTTAAGGGTCATCGCGTATTGCACCCACCCGTCACTCGATGAGCACCGCCTCGTCGCTCGAAGTCTGGTGGGCTCCAGAAATTGCGTAGTTAGCGTATGCCCACATTGTTCCATACAAAGATGTATATTTCATTTAGGACATACGTATTTTATGTAAATATATTTATATATTAGATAATTTGATACTTTCTTTATTTTTGTGTACGTACACGCGAACCTACTCCTATGTCTGCACTTTTCCTCTTCAATATAGTTGAGCATTTAGAAGAGATTCATTAGCGATAAAACTGCCAATTGTACATTGGTTTTTAAGTTATTTTCTGTTTGTAAGTTCTTTTTATTTGGTGTACAATAAAGAATATTTATTCATTCATGCAGCTAGCCTGTTCACTATCTTTAGCAAATAGACTCGAAAATTACTAACTAGCATTTGTTAACAATTCTCGAGTCACGTGGTTTTCACTAATTTGCCAATGTGATGATGTCGTTTTCGTTAATAATGGCCATTACGGTATACGAAAAATGCTATTGTCATAGATGTTTTTGTTGTCTATATTAGGTGGCTAAATTAGGGAATAAACCTGCAGATAAAGTGACGGGTGGGTCTGATGAGCTATGGCCTTAACCTCTCACACACCTGTAAATTATCCCTCAATATTTATTAATTTATTTCGTCAGATACATATAGCAGATTTATTTGGAATTAGTACACTAAACAAAACAATGCGAGACAGCAGACTTTTATAACAATTTTGAATACGACATAGTATAAAATAAAATATGTTTAGCCATTTTCAAAAGTCGATTTAAGCAGTAGGAGATCTAAAAAACGTTTTGTCTCGACTGCGGTAATTCTTCGTATATACATATAACATAACCGCATGTATGTGTTGTGAAATGTTACACCAATTCCGCCATTGACCGAAGTTACGTTTGGCCGCCGTGAGTCGAATATTGTAACAAACATCGAACATCAGACGTCGGAGTAGTCGTAATTATCAGCTTATTTAATGGCCTACTGCAGGGCCAGGCCTCCCCCCTTGTAAGAGAGGGGATATGGAGTATAAACCCACTTCAAGGCTCCAATACAGATAGGCGGGCTTAGGGAGAAAATGTTTCGTCATTCATTAACGATCACTATTAGATGTCGATGATAATGACGTGCTCTCCGAGGCACGGGGGTGTATTCGTGAAAACTCAGAAATATTCCGCGACTGGAACCAGGATTCGAACCTAGGGCCCCTGTGATCGAAGTCACTTAGGCTAGTGGTTAGCACGATGCAGAACCAAATGAGAAGATAAACGTAACAGAGACAAAGCTTCATACTACCGAGCGATTCGGTTGCACTACTACAAGCACGCGCGGCATGTGTGAGTGGCCACCAGCCGCTTGTCGCGTACGCGGCGATACTGGAAGAAGCCGGTTTACGCTGGCACACTTAGTTGACAATCTTAGGGTCATGTCAGTGCGACACGTTGTTTGATTGTTTTATTTAAGTACCTCAGTTTACCTCAATTAAGCAAATTTGCGATAATCCAGATGTCAAACACAATCCAGTAAGTCCTAAAATGATGTTTTTCTAATCTTTTCAATTAGTCCTAGCTATGAAAAGGTTGGAATAAGTTGTATACCGGATGTAACATGTTAACGACAACTTAAACCAGTGATTAACTGAAAATCATACTCAAACTGAAACTTATCGTCGTTCATTTCAAGATTTTGAAAAAAAATTATAGATATTTATACAAATCACATAAATCACCTTTGTAGACATTAAGATCTTAAATTACAAACAAACCAAACGAGATTTTTAACATAATCAAGCTATGTATAAGTAATTTCAAAACGTAAGTAATCAGCTGTTCAAGGAGTTCAACACGCGCTGAGCGGCTACGTCGCCCACGGTCTTAAATATAGCTCTCTCTTTCGCCCCTACGCAACAACAAAGAGCAAGCAATATTTTTGATCGTCCACTATTTAACGCTTCGACAATGCCCAACGTATTGATCAATGGCCGATTTGGTGTAATTGTTCCATAAGAGTAAATAACCAATGAAAATGGGCCCTATCACAAGCTCACAGTGTACTGTGACCTGGTTATACGTGTTTAGTCTCTGGAGGAGGTGTCCATGGGGCTGGCGGGCTGCATGGAGGGCGAGGGCGGCGCGGGCGGCGCGAGGGGCGGCAGGGGCGCGGGCAGCGGCGGCGGGTCGAGCGGCGCGCGCGGCGGCAGCCCGCCCACGCCCGGCACTGCGGGCTTCACGAACCTCTCGCTCGGCCTTCTCGCCTGTGCAAACAAAAGGAAAGTTCAAGCCAAACTGTCATCAGCTGAAGGATAACCTCAAAATCTGCAAAGAAATACAGATATTACGGACCTAATGAGAATTTAACTGCTAAGTTGCTGATTAACATGCATGCATATTATCCTGCACGGCCAGCGAATATTATTTACTTGGATTTCGTGTTTTAAATCACGTATTCAAAAAACACATACATAATCTCTCTTGTATATTCTAGTCTAATAATCATATACCATTCCAGACGATTCCCCGATGGACATCATCAAGGATATGAACTTTAGTTTTATCTCGATGTAGACCGTCGTCCAATAGCGGTGACATTGAAAAGTACGTGGTGGTTTGTTATTTGGAAATTATATTTAGGTACATACAAAATAACATCCATCCATCCATCTTTTGTTAAGTAGTTAAACTCCTTAACAATAGCGTGTTGCCGTGGCGGTAAAATTTTTTATTGCCTAAAAACAATAAAAAAAATCTGAAAATACAACCTCGCTAATAATAATTTACCTCAAAACCTTCTGTATACAAAATTTCGTGAATCGAGCTCCAATGATTTTCACGAAATTTTGTATTCACGACAAGGTTGTAATTTGTATTCAAATATAATTCCTATAAAAAATGAGCAACGGATCGGTCAACCCGGTACTCAAATATTGACCTGCGCGTTGAAATGCAGCGAGGGTCTGGAGAGCGGCAGGCCGGCGGGCGCGGGCAGCAGCGGCGACGCGTACGGCGACAGCGGCCGCGACCCGCCCGGCGACGACACGCTGCGCGACCGCGCCTGCGTACACGCACTCGTTACACGGACACTTGACACCACGTGAGTAGAAAAAAAGAACAGAGACAAAGCTTGATATTACTGCGCGAATCGATTGCACTACTACCAGCCGCATGTCGCGTAGGCGGCAAGAAAAAACCAGTTTACGCTGGCACAGTTAGTTGACAATCTTAGGGTCATGTCAGTGCGACACACTGTTTGTATGGTTGTCTAATTTGTCTTAAACTATTGTGGCAACCCTACCAAAATATTAATTTGCACGTTCTCAAGAAGCTTTGCCTCTAATCCTTTTATATACTCATGTGCTTGACACGGTCAGTCCCATGAGTCCAACGTGAGCTCACTCCAGTTTTTAAGCCGTGAATCTAATGTAGGCTCATAATGCCTTACCTTACTAACCTATTTGGACTTGCGGGGATGTCTATGGGTAAATCTTTTAAAGTCTATAAATGTACGCTCGACTTTTTGGTTGTGGTAGATTGAGTTATACTCCAAATCATATAGATTGGCAATAAAGGGCGTTGAACCCTCGAGAGTTGCTTAGAGCAAAGAAGAAGACAAACTATTATGTATTTGCAATCTACTGTGTAAGTCTAACTCCCAAATAATAAATTTTGTCGGTTGGCAATATTGGTTGACGAAACTTATTATTTGGGAGTGAGACTCACGCGATGGATTGCAAATACATGGAACCGTTTCCGAGATTCAGATTCAGATGTTAAGAACATTAAGTGACAATAAAATAATCAGCTTGTTAGTATACCAATTTTTGATGCAGCAATTGCCTAACAAGCTGTTAATTATTTCAATCCATGTAACTACACTAAAGCCAAACTCGATTGACAATGCTTGTCAACAAACAAATTTAAAATGAAGGTAGAAAATGCAACACATTTTATGCCTAATAAATATAAAATTATGTTTTGTTTTTTATAAAATCTTATTTAAAAGATATTGAATATATTTATTAGTTTTAAGGTAATTAACATCTAATTTATTGTCATGAATTCGTCATTAACAAGTTAACTAAAAGAATTAGGTGTAAAATGACTAGTGACTTCTACCTTCATTTTTAATTTGTTTGTTGACAAGCATTCTCAATCGAGTTTGGCTTTAGTATAGATGTTAATATCCACAAAATAAAAAACCGTCGTTTATCGTGATAAATACCCGAAATATATTAGTATGTCGAACAATCGCGAAATTAGTTTGAAATCATTAACCATTTGCTGTTTATTTGCAATTGTAACAATGATGCTGTACAATAAATACTTACACTCAAAGCCTCATTGAACTGCCTCTCTTCCTCCATTTCCAACGATGACTCACTTTCTGACAGATGACGGCACAAAGCTTCGCGGCGTTCAACCTGTGACAATTAAAAAAAAATTGGTTGTCTGTAAAGTCGGTTTACTGACGATAGTTGAACGTGACAATGTCTTAAGAAAATACTGATGGAATGGTGGCATTTAATTGGTTATTAAAATTTTTAATTTAAGTATATATTAATTTAAATTAATAAAATAATTGATTTTGATTTTATAAATTTATATTTTAAGTTTATAATAAATATATTAATTTTTAATTTAAAATAAATATATTTAATAATTATATTTAATAGACGGATGTCGAACACTGCCGAACGCAAAGGCCGATTGTGCTTCTTTGTCGCTCGTTCCGCGCTCTCGCTTGCACTTCAAGCCTTACATGGAACGCCTCAAAGCGAGGTAACGACGCATGACGTCATGTTTTTTCGTGCGTGCAGCCGGCTCTATCGAATTATAAGACGTTGTCACGTCAAAAGAAGTCATGATTACCATTTAGCATACCTAAGGGGAGGGGCTCTCCTAAAAGGAGGGAGGCCTGGCCCTGTAGTGGGCTGTTAATAGGCTGATAATAATGATGATGATCATGATGATACCTAAGGCTAGGCTGTAGGAAGCCTTAATAAATAAATAAGTATATAAATAGCCTTCAAAGATGAATAATTTTTCGCATATTTTCCACATTATCTACTGATTCTTCGCTCCTATTGGTTGCAGCCTAAAACCTTCCTCGATAATTGACACAAAAAGAACTTTTTCAATTCGAACGAGTAGTTCCTGTGATTAGCAAGTTCAAACATACTCTTCAGCTTTATAATATTTGTATAAGTAATTCTTTACTACTAATGCTTGTAACTACGTCGCAAACTTTCTGCTCATTTTATCAATTTATTCCATAACTTAATGTGCGGGACAGTAATTCATAGTTGTGCGGGACAGTAATTTATAGTGTACTTATAGTGTATTAACTCAGTAATATTAAACAATAGACATTAATAGTAATCATAGCGTACATAACCAATAGTTTAAAATAAGTTTATGTATAGTCATTGATTTTTTAGGTCGCGCAATAGTATAAATATTGTAAACACGCCTCGCGTGACCAACTTGTTTGTAAAGAAATAGGTATATAGGCCCTCTCGCTCTAACATCGACCAATCAGAAAGCCCGTTTTAATAGAGCGAGAGGGCAGACGTTAGACAGGGATAGATAAACGCGTTTGATTGGTTGTTATATGGGCTCTCTAATTGGATATCATTATGCACCAATTAGAGGGCCCGAATTAATTTGTATAAATACGGGGCACTGTGCCGACAGCGACACAGTTCCCAATCGACCACCGAGAAGATTGTAACAAGAAGAGGTACCAATAGAAGAATAAAAAGGCGTTCTTGAAGAAGTGTTTCATTGAAGAAAACCCGCCCAGTTTCGTCCAGAGCAATCCAGTAAATAGTGAATGTACTATCCCGTACATTGAATGGTCCTTCGAGCCGGATCGTCTCTGCGAAACTGGTGAAATAGTGCAACAGTGAAAATTCGTCGTGTTCAAGAAAATGCCACAGACGCGTCAAGACAGTCGCAAGGCGAAGAAGTCTGACGACGGCACCTCTTCTTCTGAAACCAACACGTGGGACGCTGGGTCCCCGACGCCTCAGAACTCGAGCGCGTCCACCGCGTCTGCGCACGCATCCACTGCGTCTGCGCCCGCGTATTTGTCCGTGTCCGCCGAAAGCGCGACCGTGTCCGCGTCCGCGCCCGTGTCCGCCGGAAGCGCGCCCGTGTCCGCGTCCGCGCCCGTGTCCGCCGGGAGCGCGCCCGTGTCCGCCGCGTCCGTGAGTGCATTCGCCCATCCGGCGATGGCGCCCGTAGCGCCCGCCGCGCTCACGGAGCCAGCCGCTTCCGACGCGTCCGCCGCAACAGTACAGTGTGTGAAGACTTCGACAAAGAAGCACATAGAACGTGGTCACGTTATAGAAAAAGGAACTGTCAAACATCAAGAGCCGATGGATCATCAGACAGCGCGACCCCCGCTCAAGAAGAGAATAGGTGGGGCGTCCACTCATAGTAAATCCAAGACGCTCAAAATAGCAAAGGCGAAGGAGGAACTACTACGCCTTCAAGTCGAACTAGCAGCCGCGCGCCTCGCGACTCTAGAAACGGAGAACTCAGATCAAGAAATAGATGAAGAGGACGACATCTCCGTGCATTCGAGAATAGAAGCAAATGAATTTGTGCATAATTGGTTACAAGACCAGCCGCCGCCACCGCCGCCGCCTCCGCCATCGCTGCTGCCGCCGCCACAGCCGTGCCCCGTATTAGCGATCACCGAAGTGCCTCACAACCCAATCAAGGGTGCAGCGGGGTCACGAAAGAACCCAGAAGCGCAACGGGGTCACTTCAGTGAACTACAGCCACCGGCGGGAGCGCCGCCGAGTGTTCCGGCCGGCGCGCCCACAGGTATACCGGCGGGAGAATCGAACGGTGTCGCTCAGCTAGCAGAGGCTATCACCCACGCCATTAGAGCAGCGCAGCGCCCCAAGTTCATCGAACTGCCCATCTTCAGTGGATCTCATCAAGAATGGCTACCGTTTCGTGCGGCGTACTACGAAACAGAAAATTCGTTCACAGCAGTGGAAAATACAAACCGTTTGCGGAGGAACTTGAAAGGAAGAGCTCGAGAAGCTGTAGAAGGCCTTCTCATCACCAGTGCACACCCTTCAGACGTCATGAAAACCTTGGAGTCAAGATTCGGAAGACCAGAGTCGATCGCTATAATGGAAATGGAAACTCTTCGTGGACTAGCGCGGCTCACCGACTCTCCTCGTGACATCTGTATATTTTCTACGAAAATTTCTAATGTGGTGGCTACACTGAAGACTTTGAACTGTGCAAACTACATGTATAATCCAGAAATTTCGAAAACTATTGTGGACAAATTGACGCCTACGCTTCGATATAGGTACTACGACTTCGCAGCGCTACGACCTAGGGAAGAACCCGATTTGTTGAAAATAGAAAAATTCCTTATGCGCGAAGCGGAGCTGTGTGGACCTTATGCCCTACCTGAACAGGTAGCACAAGTCACTCTTCAAAGAAGACCACAGAAGGTGAACAGCGTCACGGAAAAGAGAGAGACATCGGAAAAGAATTTCACAAACAAGTGCCTCATATGCTCCGATGAAACTCACACCGTGGTCAATTGTGAAAAATTCAAGAACTTGGATTCCAACAGTAGATGGGACGCTGCCAAGGCCAAGCACCTGTGCTTTAGATGTCTTCGCCATAGAACCAAGTCGCACAGCTGTCGGCCAAGGATGTGTGGACTGGATGGGTGCAAGTACTACCACCACAGGATGCTGCACTACAACAAAGCTACACGTACAGATAAAAAAGAAGATCAAGATAGTATAGAAGTGATTAACTCCGCGTGGACCATCAAGAGGAAACAGTCATACCTAAAGATTATACCAGTGCAAGTGGTAGGACCCAAGGGGGCTCTCGATACCTACGCACTGATGGACGACGGGTCAACAGTGACATTGATAGACAGCGCCGTGGCCGAAAGCATCGGCGCGACGGGACCCATCGATCCTCTGAAAATAGAAACAATCAACGATATGAAAACCTCGGAGTCTGCCTCGCGAAGAGTCAACATCAAGCTAAGGGGACTAAACGATCACGAAGAGCGAATTCAAGCGCGCACTGTGAATAACCTCCAAGTTTCATCGCAGCGCGTTTCAAAGGAAATGGTAGACACGTGCAAGCACTTACAAGACATACGCGAATATCTCGTGTACACGAACGTGAAGCCACGAGTGCTAATAGGGCAAGACAACTGGCATCTCCTGTTGACTACAGAGGTGAAGAGAGGAAGCATACATCAACCGGTGGCCTCCCTCACTCCGCTGGGATGGGTGCTACATGGCAGCCAGACCCGTACGATCGGACACACAATCGATTTCGTGTCACACGTCACAGAAGATTCAGAAGATAACTTAGAAGGCCTCGTGAAGCAATACTTCGAAATGGATGCACTCTGCCTACAGCCGAAGAAACCGAAATCGGATCCGGAGGAGCGAGCGTTACGCCTACTGGAGAAGACCACCATCAAGATAGACGACAGCAAGTATGAAACGGGTTTGCTCTGGCGCACAGAAGACGTCACTCTACCGGATAACTACGACAACTCGCTTAAACGACTCTTCAATATTGAAAAGAAGCTAGATCGAGATCCCAAGCTGAACCAGAAGTACACGGAACAGATGGAAGCCCTTATCTCAAAAGGATACGCCGAACCAGCTCCAGCACAGAAGCCGGAAGGGAAGACCTGGTACCTACCACACTTCGGAGTCATTAATCCAATGAAACCGGAGAAACTCAGAGTGGTGCACGACGCCGCGGCGAAGACCAGAGGGGTGGCTCTCAATGACATGCTGCTCAAGGGGCCTGACCTTCTACAGTCGCTGCCTGGTGTTGTCATGCGGTTTCGGCAACACATGATCGCAGTGACGGCTGACATCAAAGAAATGTTCATGCAGGTGAAGTTACGAAATGAAGACCGCGACGCACTTCGTTATCTGTGGCGAGGAAATAGAAGAGACAACCAGCCTCCGGAGGAGTACAGAATGACGTCTCTGATATTCGGCGCGTCAAGTTCCCCATCTACAGCAATATACGTAAAAGACTTGAACGCGAAACAGCACAAAGACTCTCATCCGGAAGCCGCCGCCGCCATAGTACAGAAACACTATGTTGATGACTACCTTGACAGCTTCAGAAGCATAGAAGATGCAGTCAGAGTTACGAAGAGCGTTAGAGAAGTTCACTCGAAAGCCAACTTCGAACTAAAACAGTGGAAGTCAAACTCTCCGTGTCTACTGGAAGCACTCGGAGAAAACGACCCAATAGAAAATAGAGAGCTTTACAAGTCAGAGGAGCAAACAGAACGAGTACTGGGTGTGATATGGAAAATCAACACCGACGAGCTGACGTTCAACCTCAACCTCGCGCGCATAGCCCCCACCATAGCAGATGGCAAGACGCCTACGAAAAGGGAAGCCCTGAGAATAGTGATGTCGTTATTCGATCCTCTTGGGTTCGCTTCGCCCGTCACCATAAGGGCGAAACAGCTGCTGCAAGAAGTATGGCGAAGAGGGACGTCATGGGATAACGAACTCGACGAAGACTTAGCGACGCAGTGGCAAGACTGGATGACACATCTGAAGCAGCTAAGCGACGTCACGATACCCAGGCGTTACCTACACTATAGTGACGCGACTTCGCTACAGCTACACGTCTTCACCGATGCAAGCGAAGCAGCCTATTCAGCAGTACTCTTCTGGAGGGCGGTGGCGCCGGACGGTCAAGTTGGCCTCTCACTCATCATGGCCAAAGCCAAGGTGGCCCCATTGAAGTTGACGTCCATTCCGAGGTTGGAACTACAGGCAGCAGTCATGGGCGCGCGTTTAGCTGAAACAGTAATAGATGAACACGAAAGAAAACCAGATAGCAAGATTTTCTGGACGGACAGCAAGACCGCGCTCACATGGATACGTACCGGCTCACGTACCTACAAGCCGTACGTAGCGCATCGTTTAGCAGCTATAGAAGAGACTACTAAGGTCACAGAATGGCGATGGGTTCCAACGAAATTGAACGTGGCTGATGACGCAACGCGCGACGTACCTAGCGGTTTCAGCAAGCACCATCGCTGGTACACGGGACCCGACTTCCTGTACGAAGCGGAAGAACTCTGGCCTACTGAAGTCTCCACTACAGTTATAGAAGAACCTTCTGGGGAAGAGAAGGTGCAACACGTGGTCGACAGGGCGAAACCGAAGCTCGCCGAAGGCCTGCCAGAGGCATCACGCTTCTCCAATTGGGATAGACTTCGCTACAGTGCAGCTCGAGTCCTGCAATTTATCGAGCTCTGCAGGGCTAACAAGGAAAAAATTAACTACAGAAGGACACGTAAAAACAAAGAAACGGACCCGAGCTGGCAGAAAATAAAGAAACCTGTACCTAGGAGACAAGAAACCAACATAAAATTTAAGTCTTCAGACAAGAAGTACATACCTGTTTCCGCCGAGTTACTTAAGAGAGCAGAGGAGCTACTATTACGCGCTTCTCAAGAAGATTCCTTCACAGAAGATATAGAAGCCTTGAAGAACGACAATAGAATGAGGAAAGAAAGTCGTCTGTATCAGCTCAGCGTCGCTTACGTTAACGGCGCCGTGAGATTAAGAAGTCGTATTCAAGCAACAGAAAATGTATCGGAAAGCGTAAAGAGTCCTCTAGTGCTCGACGGTGACCATCCGACGGTCAAACTCTGGATTCAATCAGTACATCGACAGCTGCATCACGCCGGTGTGGAAGCTACAGTGAATGAGTGCAGACAGCAGTACTGGGTGCTGCGCGCGCGTCCTGTTACCCGAGTTATAATAAGGAGATGTTTATTTTGTAGAATGAAGACACAGACGCCGCCATACCCGAGGACCGGGGACCTGCCTGCATGCCGCCTAGCACACCACAAGAGATCTTTCACCTTCTGTGGACTGGACTATTTTGGACCCCAGTCTGTCACCGTGGGCCGAACGCGACAGAAGCGGTACGTGGCCATATACACGTGCCTAACAACGAGGGCTGTGCACCTGGAAATGGCAAGTTCTCTCAGCGCAGACTCGGCGGTGATGACTCTCCGAAGAATGATAGCAAGACGGGGATGTCCTACAGAAATCTGGTCCGACAACGGCACGAACCTGAAAGCAGCAGACAAGGAGCTTCGTCAGGCAATAGACAGCGCGACAGCCGAGGAAGCAGCAAAGAGAACCATCGCCTGGCGCTACATACCGCCAGGGGCGCCGTTCATGGGCGGTGCTTGGGAGCGCCTGGTACGCTCCGTGAAAACTGCACTGGCAGCCACCCTTCACGAGCGACATCCAACAGAAGAGGTCCTGACCACCTTACTGGCTGAGGTGGAATACACAGTGAACAGTCGTCCGCTGACCCATGTCTCGGTCAGCGCGGACGATCCCGAGGCGCTGACGCCTAACCACTTCCTGCTGGGCGGCCCAGGACGTGTGCCGCTGCCTGGCACCTTCGACGAGCGAGATGCAGCATCCCGATCTTCGTGGCGGGCCTCACAGAGACTCGCTGACCTCTTCTGGACGCGGTGGGTACGAGAGTACCTACCGGAACTCCAACACCGGCGGGAGCCGCACGGCCGTGGACCGGCTGTGTGCGTCGATGACCTAGTACAGGTCATTGACCCCAACCTGCCGCGCAACGTGTGGGTTCGTGGGCGCGTGATCGCCACGTACCCGGGACCAGACGGCGTGGTTCGAGCCGTCGACATCCGGACCAAGGGAGGCGTGCTGCGACGACCCGTGCGGAAGCTGGTCATCCTGCCTCTACCTACGAGCGACGAGCCCGCACCGGGAGATGATGCAACACCCGTCGCACGGCGGGAGAATGTGCGGGACAGTAATTCATAGTTGTGCGGGACAGTAATTCATAGTGTATTTATAGTGTGTAATTTATAGTGTCTTTATAGTGCGTAATTTGTTTATAGTGTACTTATAGTGTGTAATTTATAGTGTATTAACTCAGTAATATTAAACAATAGACATTAATAGTAATCATAGCGTACATAACCAATAGTTTAAAATAAGTTTATGTATAGTCATTGATTTTTTAGGTCGCGCAATAGTATAAATATTGTAAACACGCCTCGCGTGACCAACTTGTTTGTAAAGAAATAGGTATATAGGCCCTCTCGCTCTAACATCGACCAATCAGAAAGCCCGTTTTAATAGAGCGAGAGGGCAGACGTTAGACAGGGATAGATAAACGCGTTTGATTGGTTGTTATATGGGCTC
This sequence comes from Mycalesis mineus, assembly GCA_034621355.1. NCBI lineage: Eukaryota > Metazoa > Arthropoda > Insecta > Lepidoptera > Nymphalidae > Mycalesis > Mycalesis mineus. The sequence goes on along the minus strand of JAXAVZ010000186.1, from coordinate 4,921 downwards.
TCTAATTGGATATCATTATGCACCAATTAGAGGGCCCGAATTAATTTGTATAAATACGGGGCACTGTGCCGACAGCGACACAGTTCCCAATCGACCACCGAGAAGATTGTAACAAGAAGAGGTACCAATAGAAGAATAAAAAGGCGTTCTTGAAGAAGTGTTTCATTGAAGAAAACCCGCCCAGTTTCGTCCAGAGCAATCCAGTAAATAGTGAATGTACTATCCCGTACACTTAATTTGTAAGTTTCAAAACAAAATTAAAGTTCCAATATATTTTTTAGTGTCAATACCCATCTTAAGGCTGAATAAAACACTAATGAGTGGCGCAGTGGGTAGTGACCTTGCTTCTGTGTTATATGTGTATATATGTACCCTAGGCTGTGGGTTCGATTCCCACATCTGAAAAATGTTTGTGTGATGAGCATGGATGTTTTTCAGTGTCTGGGTGTTTATCTATATATTATAAGTATTTAATAAAAATATTCATCAGTTATCATAGCACCCATAACACAAGCTACTTACGTGTATGCTTAATTTGGGGCTATATAGCGATGTGTGTAATTGTCCTATATTATTTATTTATTTATTTAAATTGTATATAAAAATTAAAAATTAATTAATTAAAAAAAAATTAATGAGTGTGTTGGTTTTAACTCTATATTGTTCACTAAAGAGTAATAGTATCCAATTAAACGTACCTCTTGTTGCAATTTCCGATGCAAACGCAAATTCTCCTCTCGGATGTGTTTTTCTTCCAAAGCGAATCTTTGCATTTTTTCTTTATTTTCATTTTGAGAAACTGCCAATTGATTCCTGTTATTGAAAAATATGTATTAACAGATTTTAATCACTCAAAACGCGGTGACTGAAATGTACGTGACTTCAAGGATTGACGAGTAAAATAAGAAAAAAATTATCAAAAATATATTTTTTTATAATTGAAGTCTTTTCTTTTTCGATAAAAAAAATATTCTGTTAACTGTTCTTAATTGGCAGAAACGTATAAGCAAACTGCAGCAGTTCAGTTCATTTTAAGCCCGAAGTCGGGAAGTTGGTGGTGTTATACCTCCATGCCTCGGAGCGGTCGGTCGAAGTCACTATTATCAACATCGTGATAGTAACCAGTTATAAATGCCAAGCTAAGCTAACTAACCCCCATTGGAACAGCGGTGCATCTACGCTCCATATCCACACTCCTACAAGGAGAGAGGCGTGGGCGTGTAGGCCCTTTGATAGGCGGATAATGATGAAACTTACTTACCTTAACTTCACAACCTCCGAGCGCAGAGTTTGAATGTGACTACTTAAATTAGATGCTGTATCACCATTACTGATGTCCCTGGCAAGGTAGAACATAATTAATATTGACCAAATTCCTAATACTGACCAACGTACAATAACTTGCTTCAAGTTTATTAAGCTTTGAAAAGCATTGTTGCTCTAATATAAGCAAAAAAGAAATTGTAATCAGCGGCCAAAAGTTTACAATTACAACCCAGGAAGCGTATGATGTAAGTCCTTAACCACCGAATTATTGTAACCGACAAAACGTGCTTTTTAATGTACCATGTCAGATGCCCTAAGCAAGTAGAGTCGCTTACGTGTATATGTGCTGTCGGATAAGCAAAAATGTGATAAATTATTGTATCCAAGATAAATTAAGCAGTTTTATAACTTTATGAATTTGGTTTTCGGGGGGAAAGTCAAGAAAATTGTTGCTTACGTCAATTCGGCGGTAATAGATAATCTCGTCTAAAAGACGACGAGAAACACGTCCGTCCAATAGCGCGCAATCAAAAATAGCGCTTGTTCGTTTTGACTGCGCGCTTTTGGATGACGCTTCGACCAATTACACGAATCGATGACGCGTTCGTCGTTATCTCTTAGACAAGATACGTCTTCGGCCGCATCATAGCCCTACTGGACATCAGTTAGCACATTAAACCATGTTTGTCATTACATAGAATAATTAATCATTGCAGTAATTTATACAAATACTAGACATTTGAGGTTATGGTTACTTTGGTGACGTTTCTCTCATTTTCGTTTAATCCATTAATTAGAAACCCTGTATGTAAATGACATTATCTAGGAAAGCACCAAAATTCACCTAGGGCTAGCTGGATCGGACACAGGTTGGTCAAGTCTTATTTGCAGTGAACGCTTTTCAGCTTCTAATTTATCCATCCGTTTCCACAATCTATTCACCAGAGCTTCCTGCTCCTGTTCCAATGTGTTTTCTAATTCTACCTGTAATAAGAGGCAAAGTTTTCTTAAACTATATATTTAATTTTATTGAGTACACCTAACCATAATACACAGTTTTTTTTTATTTATGGTAATCATTTGAAGTGCTTAATATAAATAAACACAGTAAAAGTGTTTATATTTAAAAATTAATTTCTCTTGGTGTTATACCATAACTAAAGATATTAGGAACTACCAAAGACTAAAGTCTTAACACTTTATAAGTTCTAACAATATATCCTGTTATCAAACCACCTTACAAGTCTAAAAGGGATATTATGAGCCCACATTAGTCTCACCGATTTGTGAGGTGAAAATGGTGTAAGCCTGCTTGAGCCCACACTGGGCTCATAGACTTAAGAGGAAAATCCAATGTGAGCCCAGATTGGGCTTACCGACTTATGTTGGACTCACTAGACTGTGAATTTAGAAAGATTAAACAACGAAAATGAACGTATTTTATTTATTATAAATACAAAATTACCTTTTCCCTGCGAAGTCTTTCTAAGTTAGTCTGCTTTGCAAGGGTCTCCGCTTCAAGTTTTTCAATCTTGCGCATTAATTTGTTCACCAAGCACTCCTGTTCCTGTTCCAGTGTCTGCTCTAAGCGACATTTTTCTTGACGTAACTAAAAAAAATATTATTATCAAAAAGAATACCAATTCAATACTTTTAGTGAACTGTAATACCAAGGTTACAGTAAACTAAAATTATCTAAATTAGATTGGCCAAGAACAACAACATTAACCCAAAAAGTGAATGTTGTCTCTGACATAGGGACTTATTTAGAACATACACCTGTGTCACTAGTCCTGTTTGGAATTTATCTCTCTGCCACACAACAGACCTGGCACCCGCACTGTGAATCTATATGACTCACAATATACTCGCAACCTCAAAGTTATTATTTTTTCAGGTTTTGGCTCAAAATAATAATCAAACTTATAGCTTACTAGCAGTCGCCCGCGACTTCGTCCGCGTGAAAACCTCATAGGTAATCTTTTAATTTTAAAGACAGACTTTCATATAAAGTGTGCTGTTTTCCCGCTACCCGTCTCAATTTTTTTTTATAGTTTCCCGTGAAGCAATATCCTCCGTCCCGTCCCGTGTACTAAAGATCTACATTTTTGTAAAACATTGTACTATATTACAGTACATTAACATTAACAATATATATTTATGGCAAGCTGATGTGTATAGCTTTTAATAGTCTATTTCACTTTTGAGTCTAGCTTTCATAATAAACAAAATAATTTGCAATCCGACATGCAGATCTAGAGATAAGCCCGTTTAAACGAACGAACAAACTTTTTCGTATATTATATAAATATGATCTGTCATGCGAAATAAATTGAAAGAAAAGATGAAAGATCGAATTCTCAAAAAATATCAGTACAAAAATGCTGAACCCTATTCAGTATGTATAAGATAACACGGAGGAGCTCAACTAAATTGGGACGAAATAGCGGCATTGTCACCTTTGTTAGAAATTTTGTAATATTATAGTTCCGAAACTATATAACTAATTAACATACTGTAAAAGGCAAATTTTATCTCTATAATATCCTTGTGATTATTAAATAATTTATTTTGATAAGGATTTAAGTTTAGTTGTATAAATAATGACGAAAACTTAAGCATATGAATTAAATGATTTTTTAAAACATAAAAAGTTATATATCTGCCAAAATATAAAAGACGGACTTTTTTGTAGAACTTTTTAAGATGCATAAAGTTTTAATACAATGTTTTCGATTATATCCAATAGTTAACGCAGCGTACACGCAGAAAACCGATCTAATAAATTTCACGGTCCGACTCGCGCGACAAAAACTGTGATAACTCAGGTAATATATACAATACAAATATAAAATATAGCCTATAACACTCACCGATAACGTAGCATTCTACTGGTGAAAGAATTTTTAAAATCGGATCAATAGTTCCGAAGATTAGCCCCCATAGAGTTTTATTTACAAACTTACAAACTTTACCTCTTTATAATATTAGTTTAGATATTTAGATTGAGGAATAAATCTCGACCAAGTACCATATACTGACTAAAATAACAGAGCTATTATATATATATTAAAGTACCTACTTGATTTAATTTCCTGGACAGATCATTGGTCAGGCATTCTTCTTCTCTCTCATAATGATGAGCTAATGTCTCCTTCTCTTTCTTCAGAGCTTGAATTTTCTTCAAGAGTGTATTAGATATATATTCTTCCTCTTGCTCTGCCTTAGCTTGCTGTGGAATAAAGTTAAATTGACAGAAAACTTTAATTAAAACCTGTTATTAATGCAGCCACAAAGTCTGATCTACTTTCAACGAGATGGGACAAATAACTTCAAAACAATCTAAGCTATTTAACCAATAACCTCCCTTACTCTTTGGTCTTGGCCATAGAATAACGAAACTACCATTGTGTTGCTAGCCACTCTACAAAATATGGATGAAAAACAGTTCAGCTTGGGGCGAAAGAGTGACTACTACTCCAACTTTTAGACATCCCATCTGTGGCTTTTGTAGTCCTACCAAAGAGGAACCGTTCTTCTATACATTGTTATGGATGGAAGAATAGTGAACGAGTGGCGCAGTTCAATCGCAGGGTTCATTCCCCACAGCTGGAAAAATGTTTGTGTGATGAGCATGGGTATATGTATAATATAT
>JAXAVZ010000185.1:0-27700 GCA_034621355.1 Mycalesis mineus | reverse complement strand
CGACAATGCCCGCCTTTCCCGCTCCATGTCGAGGTCGTCCCTGCGGTCGTCGGTGACAATCTGACCAAGGTATTTAAACTGCTTTACAACCCGGACTGCTGTTCCATTCAAGAGCACTTCTGGAACCCTCTCCGGACCCTTTCTCGCTTTAAAAACAAGCATTTCTGTCTTCAGGACATTATACTTCAGCCCGTTGGATTTGGCATAATTCTCACAAACTGACAGTAACGTCCTGAGGCCCTTGACCGATGGGCTGAGGAGCACCATATCGTCCGCATAGCTGAGGTTATTAAAGCAAACCCCATCTATATGACAGCCGATTCCGGTGCTCCTGAGCTCGCCGATCAAGTCATTGATGTACACGTTGAAAAGGTCAGGAGAAGTTAGTCCACCTTGACGAACTCTGACCTATACGCGTCAGATGTCGTGTCGACCCACCTCACATGATTTGTTTGGCCGCCGTACCAGAAACTCAACACCTTTAAGCCGCGCAGTTTGTTCCAGAGTATTTCATAATTCACTAGATCAAATGCGCGGCTCAGATCCAGGAAGCAAGCATAAACTGAAGTGTTACGGTTAACGTAATAGTCAACCGCATGCTTAAGGCTGACGATGGCCGAATCGGTTGAGACACCGGTACGAAAGTCAAACTGTGCATCATCTACACACACATTCTTCAGCAACTCCGGTTGCAGCAGCTGCTCAAACACCTTACCCACTATGGTGCCCAGAGAAATAGGCCTATAGTTACTAGACGAGCCCAAGTCCCCTGTTTTACACTTGACAATAGGAACTTTGCAGCAGTGCACACCCATTTTACTGATTATGAAGTATATCCATTTTAATCATTTCATTCAGAATACATATATTTATTTTTAAATATTTTTCTACTGCCTACCATACTGTCATAAATGTGCAGCAAATTATTGGCTGATAATGAAGTAACCATCATATATGAGTTATTTTCTACTTAATACAAATTACCTATTTTTTTATCAAGATAGTTTCACTTCACTTTGTGCAGTTCGATCATTAACAAATATTACAATAGGAATAACTTACAGACAATCCAGTGAGCTGTTCATATACCTCATCCAGCTTGTGTTTACTCATTAGAAACAGCTTGCTGTTAGTGTCCAAGCACATCATACACATCTGTAAATATACTACCAGTTACTTTTACATTGCATGACAGTGGTCCTGCTATCTATAGGTATATTTTAAGTCTTTAATGAAGCAATGTTCACAAATAAGAGCCTAGAAAACTGACCAGCACTGTGGAAGGAATAGCATCGGAGTGAATCTGTCTAACACAACTCTCAGTAACATAAAAGTCATCATCTAGGAAATGCTGTGAGCACACCAGGGCCGGGGTGGACAGATGATGGTCTTGTGTGCCGAGGGCTTTGAGCCAAGCAGCACGGACATGTGTATCACTGGGCAATCTGTAAAATATCATTCATTATATATCACCAAGTCACCATAGATTTATTCAAAATTTGTTTATTTCAAGTAAGCTTAGTGTATGTCTGAAACATACACTATACACTGGGGCGTATGAAACCTCAACTGTAGCTGTAGGAATGGTTTAATGATGTTGCTTGTACAGTGACTGAATGACAACTGAACTCGATACAATTAATTACTGTGCAAATAACAACACCAGCGATTGTATAGACAAGCTACAATGACAGTGGTTGGGAAAGGGTCATAATTTTATTGTTTTTAAGATACACCATCAAAAAAATAGTGACCGTGGACTAAATCCATAACATAAATAATCCTACTCACACATGAAAGGTAATTCCAGTTCTCTCAGATGTTGACATATTGTCTGAAGTATTTTCACAGAAAGACACGCAGCACTGCATTTTGCATATATTTTGCGTTACTTTTTGCCAATAATATCAACTAAAGATTAGTGGACCAAAGAGAAATCACTGATAACAGAGATGGTGGCCTCAATCGAAACTGCTTTTTGTCCCACACTTGAGAAGACACAATATTAATACGTATATTTAACAAGGTACTTATGTGCAATTTTGTTCGGCTCAGATGTGACTTTAGTTATAATATATTTTTATCTAAATAAGCAACAGTTTATGTAAAATTAAATTTGCATTTTGTATTGTAATTCATAAATTTTTTTTTTTTTTTTTTTTTTTTTTTTTTTTATGGCTTCTAGTTGTACACACTGGGTACAATTTACTCCGCCAATGTCACGTGGTATGAGAGACACACTTTTAAAAGAATAATTGGTGTAGGTTGGTGTATTAAGTATACATCCAACTAAATTTTGACACTATAAGAAGCAGATTTTTTTTTTTTTTTTTTAATTATATGTTAATCACCACCACCTAAAACAATACAAAATAGTTAGTAACTGTTAGACTATAGTACAATTAGTATTTTTATAAAACAATATTTACAGCTTAATTTTATTACATTTAATATATTTACACAAAAATTTACAACGAGGACTAGATACAGACATCAACAAACATTGAACACTTAAAGGGCGTGGAAATTGAGGGGGAAGGACATCATAGAGAGGATGGAGAAGTTTAGGGCAACAGAGCAAGATATGAGAAATAGAGCCTTCGTCTAGACCACATTCACACAGAGAGTGATCCTTTACTCTAATTTTGTGTAGATGGACAGGTGTGCAGGCATGGCCAATTCTTAAACGGCAGATGGTAGAAGTGACCCATCTGTCAGCATATCTGTGATGATAAAACCAAGGTCGCTTAGGTATATCCGCCTGAATGGAAGCATAGAACTTACCTTTAAGGGTTTTTGACTTGTTCCAAAATATTGACCAAGACTCATCTAGATATTTTTTTGATAGGGTCGCAAGGTCATGGGACGAGTTCCTATAATGTTCTAGTGAGCCAAGTTGGACTGCAGATTTAGCACAGGAGTCCGCAGTGTCATTCCCTGGGATGTCAGAGTGGCCAGGTATCCACACAAGTGTCACGGACAGTCCATTCTGATGACATGAGAACAGAGCCTCCCTGATCTTTAGCACAATGGGGAATTTTGATTTACTTTTAAAAGGATTTTCCCTGACGGAGTATAAACAACTAAGGGAGTCAGTAAAAATTACAGTTTGTTTTATGTCATGGGATTGGGTATACAGGATTGCCTCTAGCAAGGCAATAGCCTCTCCTGTAAACACCGAAGTCTGTGGAGGACACTTAAATTGTAAAATTATTTTATACTTAGGGATCCAACATGCGGCGCCAACACAACTTTCAGGGGATAATTTTGAAGCATCTGTGTAGATAAGTAGGTGATTTGACCAATTTTGATGAATAATTTCTTGTAATTTTGTGTTGTTGTCAGGAGCCCCTTTAGATAGACCGAGATTTGTGATCACTGGAGGGTTGTAAATAAGGGAATGATAGGGTGTTGAGTAGAGGGGGTTCACAGATAATGATAGTAAAGGGTAAGGAAGATTGAAAATTTTTTGATAACTATTGAGCAAACATGAGGGGGAGTTAGATGGCCTAAGGACTTGTGACAATTGGGTTAGTTTAGGCCATAGTGGGTGGGAAGAGAGCTGAAGTGCCTTGCTGATAAATCTGTCACAGAGGTACTGTCGTCTGAGATGTAAGGGGGGATCAACACATTCAACTTGCAGAGCATTTGTAGGGGATGACTTCATTGCCCCTAGTACAATTCTAAGGGACTTGTATTGGACTCTGTTCAGTCTTTCTGAAATGGTTTTATTCAAAGGTTCTAAAACAAATGAACAGTAATCCATATGACTTCGGATTAAGGCATTATAAAGTAGTTTTAGCGTATAAGCATGAGCACCCCACCATACTCCTGCTACAGCTCGTAGAACATTAATGCCCTTTTCACATTTTTTAATGATGTATTCTATATGTGCATATCCGTTCAGTCTGTTATCGAGTATTATTCCTAAAAATTTAGTTTTATCTACCAAGTTGATGGGCTGATCCTCAAAGTGAAAGTTAAAGTGTGGGATAGATCTTTTCCTTGTAAATACCACCGCTTGGCATTTATCCACTGACAGAGATAGGCCATGATCATGAAGCCATTGGGATAGGTAATAAAGAGCAGAGTTCAGGCGTTGGTGAATTTCATCTATGGAGCCAGAGCTATGGTATAGGACAATATCATCAGCATACTGTAAGATGTTACAAAAGTTGTTGACAGATGATTCTAGGTCATAGGTATATAAGCTGTAAAGCAAAGGACTAAGGACGGAGCCTTGGGGAAGACCTTTCCAGACTGATCTGGGGGGAAGATAGGAAGACTGGTGTTTTATAACAACTGACCTACCAGAGAGTAGGTTACATATGAAATGTGTCATCCTCGGAGGTACACTCAGCTGGAGCAGTTTATGCCTGAGTGACGGAAGAATTACATTGTCATAAGCAGAAGCAATATCTAGAAATATACCCACAAGGTACTCTCCCCTTCCAAAGGCATTTCGAATATCTGTAGTGAGTATGCTGAGACTGTCTGCAGTACTGAACCCCTTTCTGAATCCAAACTGGGAAGAAGCCAGTACTTCTCTGCTTTCCATTAACCACTCCAACCTATTTTTGAGGAGGATCTCTATAACTTTCACTAAGGTGGATGACAGGGCTATAGGTCTGTATGAATTTGGATCTAATGGATTTTTGCCAGGTTTGACTATGGGGATGACTAATTGGTTTTTCCAGGCATCTGGAATAAAACCTTTTTCAAAAAAATTATTTATCATGTCAAGAAAATAGTGTTTAGATTTATCATTTAATTTTACTAAAAAAGAGTAGGGAACACCATCTTCTCCTGGGGCTGAATCTTTTAAACCACTGAGGGCCACTTGAAGTTCTGGGAAGGAAAAGAGGGCATCCATATCATCCACAGTGGAGGTAACTGGGAAATTAGGAAAATCTTCCAAAATTGGGACATAAGGGGGAGCAATCTTATCAGCAAAACTACATAGCCATTCAGTCGGATTATTAGAGATGGGATCAGAGTGATTCAGGGATCTGCGGAATCTTCTCATTTTAGTCCACACTATTGAGGATGGAGACCTAGGACTAAGTGATTCACAAAATGCGGTCCAGCTAAACTTTTTCTTTTTTGAGATCATTCTTTTAATCTTAGCAGCTATGCGTTGGAATTTAATAAAGTTTTCGCCAGACATACATTCCGTATACTCATCTTCTGCTATAGATCTCTGGCTAAATAAATCAGTGCATTCTTCATCCCACCAGGGGGGAGAAAGCAGCTGATTTCTAGCAGAAGGTTTTTTTTTAGGTATGTGAGAATCGGCTGAAGAAATAAGAGACTTAACAAATTGATTATAGTAGACCAAAGAATCACCACAATGTTCAAGAGCTGGAAGAGAGTCCATCAAATCATCAACAGACTGAGCATAACTAGCCCAATCAGCCTTGTGCAGTTTATACTTTTGTAATGGGCTAGGGTTTTTAGGAGGGAGCGTTCTATTATTTAAAGATATAATAATAGGGAAATGATCACTACCAAACGTGCTAGGAAGTACTCTCCAGGTGAGTTGGGATGCAAGGGATGGAGAAGAAAGAGAAAGATCAACTGCTGATTTCGGGTTTTGGGATGGGTAAACTCTGCGAGTTGGTGAGCCATCATTGAGAATACACAGATTGGTATCCTCAACAATGTCCACCAGCAGAGAACCAAAATTGTTGTTGTTATAGCACCCCCACAATGTGTGGTGTGCATTGAAGTCACCCATAATCAGAGCTGGGCTGGGAAGTGATGCAATGATAGACTGTATTTCTGGAATTAGTGAAGAATTAGGGTGAGGGATATATAAAGATAGAAAGGAAATATTAAGAGTTCTCACAGCAACAGCATTAAACTGGTCACTATGAGCAGGGAGAGGAATAGAAGAGTAGGGGAGATTGTGCCGAAGAAGGATGGCACTGCCTGCATACCCATCACCCCTGTCATCCCGCAAACAAAAGAAACCTGGTAGCCGAAAATGGGAACCAGGCCTCAGCCATGTCTCCGAGATGGCAGCAATGACAGGATTATGCAGGTTAATTATTGATATTAAGTCTTGTGTTTTAGTCTTTATACTTTTACAGTTCCATTGCAGAACTTCTATTGGGGCCATTTTTAACAATATTAAAGAGTTGGTTTATATGTTGGGCAACGTTGGGCGGTAGGGGAAACTCACTACATGGAGCAATAATACTTACTAGTAATTCTGAGAGTAGTTCAATCATTTTACCTTGTGATGGGAGATTATCACTTTGGTTGGGCTTAAGGCCACAACCATTGGGAAGGGACGAAGAAGGATTATTTACAATATTTTGGTGCGTCTGTCTGTCAAAGCCCTTATTCATAGGGGCTCGAGGGCGAGGGGAACGCAGGATAGTCTCTCTGTAGGATTTGCGCGGGGAGTTCATATTGCCTGGAGAGCCAGGGTTTGTAGGATGGGTAGCTGAAGGCCTGGGAGAGAAAGAGGGGGTGGAGAACATCTCAGCAAGTGGCCTGCGGACTGGTGGGAAACGTGCTGAAGCTTCTATGTACGGAATATTTTCCTCAGACATGGCAAGCTTGATATTTTGTTGTCTGATGAACTCAGGGCACTTTTTGTCGGATGCGAAATGGGTACCAGAACAGTATAGGCAAGTTGCCTTGTCCTGAGGAACCTCGCAGGAATCCCCTGTGTGTTGTTGTGCACACCTGTAACATCTAGGTTTAGACCTACACTGTGCACGAATGTGGCCGAAACGGCAGCAACTCAGACACTGGATTGTAGGATATCTATAAGGTTCAACTGGGAGGGAAGTATAGAAGGAAAATATTTTAGCAGGGAGCATTTGACCCCTGAAAGTTACGACAACAGACTGTGTGGGTACCCATTGAACAACACCTTCATTGGTCGTCTTTCTGTTTAGCCTGCGGGCTTTTAATACTTGACCACATCCGTTTGGTAGTTTCAGAGATTCTACAAATTCATCCAAATGCCACTCGGTAGGGACACCTCTTACCAGGCCCATCCGAGTTATGTTGTAGGTTGGAATAATTGCCTGGTATTTTGCTACTTTTAATAATGGGCTGTTCAAAAATAGGTTCGCAGCCAGAGCGGAATTTAATTCAACGCTAATTTTATTGCGACCAATGTTTTTCACGCCATCAACAACTATATCATTAAATTTATTTTTATGCAAGAATTGACCGAACTTCAGGGCTCTAATTGATGTACCCGCTGACGGGTCTGAGATTTCTCGAGACACATGTATAATGAATGGGCCCACGTCTTCACCGTCATAGCCCTTGGGGCCTTCTGAGAAGGAAGGATGGGTATATATTGCTTGTATTGAGGGTTGGGAGAGGTTAGTAGCGGATTTTTTCCCCGCGTTGTCGGTATCTTTGTCATTATCAACATGACGTTTCCTATTTTGGACATTACCCGTGTCCCCATTTTCTTTCACAGACCCATCTGGCGGATCTGGGGGCTTTGGAGGTGGATCCACCTCCATCCTTACTAAAACTAAATACTCACCACCACCAGAATACGATATAAGTGTTAGAAATGTAAATAAAATACAAAGACCGGCTACTTTTCACAACAAAAATCACTCAGAAAATCACCACACGTGTGTCAGTCAAAACCGACGCAAGCGGAGCACCTCGTAATTCATAAATACTCCCGTGACAAAAAACAATAAGCTGCTGTCAGTGTCATTTTAAATGTCAACGGACTCAGAGACACTACGTTCAGTATATATATTTTTTTATAATAACTAAATAACGGCCTGGAATCAAGTCTTTTATGGCCTTTCATTCTGGGACGGCTTGTCATATAGATTAGAGAAAGTCGTTGGACATTCCCAAAAGTATACTGCGAATATTAGAATAACTGAGTTTGATACTTCCAATTTAATTTTTCATGTAGGTATAAGGTAATATTTTCAGACATACTTCTACGGTCTTTTATATGAAAAAGCCCTGTTTTTTTTTTACTTTCAGTAGTCAAACTCTGGGTTATAAGTTCAGAACACCTCATCATTGGTTAAGTGATGTGCTTGTGAAACTTCAGGTCACAAGGTTGTATGTTTGAGTCCTCAATCGATCTGTGAAAAATTGAACTTTTCTACTAGACCAAAAAGGGACATTAAATTAAAAATAATAAGAAGTCGGAAAAATTTTGTCCGATTCGAATCATGTTTACAAAAAATCTACTGAAATGACTGGTAAAATGAGGTTTAAATAAATTAATCGTATATTATATGTGTGATTTAATTTACAGTAGATAGAATAACCCTCTCATAGTATGATTGTTTGCATGTAAATGTAGATTCCCGAATTAAACGTTATGTTTATAAAATGCATTTGCGAAATTGCGCGTTGTACAATTCTGATACTTTTTTGTTGATGTTGCATAAATTACAGAAAAAAATGTGCGGATTATATGATTTCGCTTATGGAACAATGGTAGGTAATAAGTCTGTATATACTTAAGTAAAGATGAATTGCTCTGGAAGGACAAAGAAATAAAGGTGTTTTTTCCACACCAGGAAAACATAGAACTGGGCGACCTAGAAAAGAATTGGACGGTATTGACTTGAGTGCTATCATCAGACTTTTAAGACTCTCACCTTGTCAATGCGACCTAAGCCCAATCGAACTTATCTGGGGCATAGCAAAACATAAAACTGTCTCACACTGTGGGATCACTGAACATCAAGGTACTATAAAATGATAATTTTAAATTCGTAAAAATAAATTATTGCAAATGTATAAATATATATTTTATAACTTTTTATTTATTGTTCTAGGAAGTAGCTGAACAAGTGTTTAACAAACAACATCTTAATAAATAATATAATAATAAATATACTAAATAATATAATGATATTGATAAAATATCTAATTATAAACCTGCAAGATGAAAGTAGTAGTGACATAGCCGAAGATAGCCAGCAAAGTACAAGAGTTGCTCGCGCAAACGTGCTGAAGGCTTATCTGCGTAGAATATTTAGACAAAAGCATTTGATTCTGATTAAAAATGTATAATTATTGTATGAATACAAATTTTCTAATTAAAAAATACATTACAACCAGAAATAAACGAAGCTTTAAAAAATATTATAATTAAGTGTGTAAGACTTACAAGTACCTAAATGTTAATAAAACTAAAATGATGACATTTAGTTACTATAATTCAAAAACAATTCCGGTTAGCATTAAATAGGGTTGCCATCTCTAAAATTTGGAAAACAGGACAAGACGCGTGAAAACCCCGGAGTTTAGAGTCCGAAAGCCGGACAGGTCACCAAGATCTTTTAAACATATTCAATGTAATAAAAAATAGTTGAAAAAGTCATAAATCACCTCCTTTGAGTAGTTCCATGTAAGGCTTGAAGTGCAAGCGAGAGCGCGCAACGAGCGACAAAGAAGCACAATCGGCCTTTGCGTTTGGCAGCGTTCGACATCCGTCTATTAAATATATTAATTTGAAATTAAAAATTAATATATTTATTATAAATTTAAAATATAAATTTATAAAATCAAAATCAATTATTCTATTAATTTAAATTAATATTTATAAAAATATACTTAAATTAAAAATTTTAATAACCAATTAAATGCTACCATTCCATCAGTATTTTCTTAAGCATTGTCACGTCAACGATCGTCAGTAAACCGACTTTACAACAACCTTTTTTTTATTTGAAACGTGTGAATATACTTGGTTCATCGGTTGGTCGTGGTCTGGTGCGAGCATAGTGCGTGTCTTGCTAAAACCCGGTCTACAAATGAAACCTTCCCCGGACGCTCCCCGGATGCCCTCTAATCTGGGACAAATTCGGGGAAACCCGGACGGATGGCAACCCTAAGATTAAATATAATTATATTAAAATTGAAGAATGTGACACAGTTAAATTTTTAGGATTAATTTATGACGAAACAGGTAACTGGAGATTTCACATTGACTATGTTTGTACAAAATTAGACAAATTCGTTTATGCATCAAGACGACTCAGACAGACAGACAATCTCAATAAATGCAGCGTTAAGCGCTGATCACGGTCATGTGCCGTCTGTGTTATCATATGGTTTGATACTTTGGGGTAACTGAACTACCCTTTGGGGTACAAAAGAAATGCATTAGAGCTATTTGTAATATTGGACAATTAGACAGTTATAAACCATTCTCCAAACAATTACACATTCTTCCATTGCATGTATGTACATACGAGACGTGTGTTCTCGTCAAGCGCTATCCAAAATATTTATTAAAAAAAAAATAAAAATCAATAAATATTATAAGACATGGAAGATACATAAAAATTAAATTATTGGGATCTTCATTGAAATTAGCATCCAAACCAATGATTGTTAAAATATTATTTAGTCTGTTTGAGCACGCTTATCTCAGAAACGGCTGATCCAAAATAGATGGTTCACTATTATTTAGCAGTAAGCTTTACTTTACATTCAGTGGTAGTTTCATTTCAGTCGGCTTAAACAGCTTTGTCAATTCAAAGAACCATGTCGAACACTTATTCTTTGCTAACCTAACCACCAAACGATATATCCAAAACTTGGTGCCAAAATTAACTTCACACAGCTAACTAATACATAATGTTGTACTTTGGTAGTGAAATAATATCCAGCAATGACTTCAATATCGTTTATACTCTTTAAATATTATATTTACAGTGAAATAGCTATGTACATTATGTTAAATAAATAAAAAAGTAAAAGCTTAAACACTACAATAACCTAAACTATATATAATATAACAATAAAAGAAACAGTAAAAAACATAGGCGTCATAATATTCCTCCGAATCGGTGTCGAGTGGTCAAGTGTCCTGAAGGCTGGCAACATTGCCACGTTGGCAATGCTGATCCTCTGACCTAACAAGAGACCAGCCATCTGGTCACGGGAGGCGTCGATCAAACGCTTTGTGATTTAGGTTTTAATATAATTAATAATAATCATTTAGTGCATTATTACAATACACACTCCACTAAAATATGCTTACTTTACAAAAGTCAATCGGACACAACTCACGAATGTTCGGATATGTCAATTTTATAACATCAGACGGCCGAAAGTGAATGATTAAATCGAATGAAACAAATCGAGAATAATCGTATAGTATTGTCTGTATGGCAACAAATAAAATGCTAACAATAATAATAAATTTCTTTAATTCAGGCATGACACTACAAGCTTTAATATAAATGTGAAAATATACAAAATACACTTGGGTAGTCTTAAAACAAAAAAATAAAGTTAAAAAAGTAATGTTTAACTACAAGTGCTTGCAGACTTGACCAATATTTTACAAATGGGTTCTTGAGATCATCAGAACAAGTCAGAAACCCTCGCCGAGGCAAACAGAACTCGCGCTGCAGAGTCGCGCTTGATTGACAACAATGCGAAAAGCATTGTTGTACTGAATCCTAAGCTTGTCTTCGTAAACCTTATCCACGCTGGCAAGTATAAAAGTTTTGGCAAAATGTTTTGCACAAGGTCACGTGCACGGCTTCAGAACAGAGGGCCAATCTGCGCGCAATCACATTAGCTCTCACTGCGAGGGACCTGCGCTCGCTTTCCATGTTCCTGTCGTACAATAATCATCTGACAATATATGCCCTAAGTATTTAAAACTCTTAAAGACCCGATGGAAATAAACTTCCATTTAGAAAGACTGGTGAAACCATGTCAAGACCTTTACCAGCTCTAAAGACGAGCATTTCAGTTTTAGCTACACTATATTTGACACCATTTTCTCTAGAAAATTGTTCACAAACATTGAGCAATTTTCCAAGTCCATTTATTGAAGGACTGAGAAGCACTATACCATCCGCGTAGCTGATGTTGTTAACGCATACGTTACCAACATGACAACCGACTCTCCATGCTCTCAGCTCTTCAATACGGCCAGTAACATAAAGATTGTATAGATCCGGAGAGGTCTACCCTCCTTGGCGTACACCACACTCTAGTCTATGCTAGTTTGATTTTCGTACCAAAATCTCCACAAGTCCACCAAGTCAGGCGGTGTGCATCTGGCGAGTTTATGCCACACAATTCTGTAATTTACAAGGTCAAAGGCGAGCTCGGTCCGCCTTGCGGCACTCCGCACTGACGGAGCATATCGTACTACTTCACAGTGTGCGCACAACTCCACATGGCAGTTTCACTAAACAGAACCGCATCGTCGCAGCACATTGGGTGAGATGCCAGTCAAGTGTTATCAGCTCAATGAATAAAAACATCTGGTCGGTGGTGTTTAGTTAAGATTTGCATCAGAAGAAGTGCCTGGCTGACTCAATAAATCTTCTGATTGGTGAGTCCTCTTGTGTTTTAATAAATAATCTTTTCTTATACATTTATAATTACATATATCACAAGAATAAGACTTCTCACCAGTGTGGGTCTTCTTGTGTTTAATTAACTGACTTGTTTGTGCACATTTATAATTGCATACATCACAAGAATAAGGCTTTTCACCAGTGTGGGTCCTCTTGTGATATAATAAATGACTCTTTTGTGCAAATTTATAATTGCATACATCACAAGAATAAGGCTTCACACCAGTGTGGGTTCTTTTATGTTTTGATAAGCCACCTTTTGTTTTAGATTTATAATTGCATACATCACAAGAATAAGGCTTTTCACCAGTGTGGGTCCTCTTGTGATTTACTAAAGAAGTCCTTAGTGCACATTTAAAATGGCATACATCACAAGAATAAGGCTTTTCACCAGTATGGGTCCTCTTGTGATTTACTAAAGAAGTCTTTAGTGCACATTTAAAATTGCATACGTCACAAGAATAAGGCTTTTCACCAGTGTGGGTCCTCTTGTGATTTACTAAAGAAGTCCTTAGTGCACATTTAAAATGGCATACATCACAAGAATAAGGCTTTTCACCAGTATGGGTCCTCTTATGATTTACTAAAGAAGTCTTTAGTGCACATTTAAAATTGCATATCTCACAAGAATAAGGCTTTTCACCAGTGTGGGTCCTCTTGTGATGTACTAAATAAGTATTTCGTGCACATTTAAAATTACATACATCACAAGAATAAGGCTTTTCACCAGTGTGGGTCCTCTTGTGATGTACTAAATAATTCTTTTGTGCACATTTAAAATTGCATACGTCACAAGAATAAGGCTTTTCACCAGTGTGGGTCCTCTTGTGATATAATAAATGACTCTTTTGTGCACTTTTATAATTGCATATCTCACAAGAGTAAGGCTTTTCACCAGAGTGAATTATCATGTGCCTAGATAAATGAGCTTTTTGTGCAAATTTGTTATTGCATATATCACAGCAATAGGGCTTTTCCCCAGTGTGTGTTCTTATATGTCTTATCAAACTGCCTTTTAATGCAAATTTATAATTGCATAAATCACAAGAATAAGGCTTTTTACTAGTGTGGGTTCTTTTATGTCTTAGTAAGACACTCTTTTTTCCACATTTAATATTGCATATTTCACAACGATAAGGCGTCTCTCCAGTATGAGTGCTCTTGTGATATAAAAAATGAGTTTTATACACAGTCTTATAATTGCATGTATCACAAGAATAAAGTTTTCTACCAGTGTGGGATTTCATGTGTGCATTCTCATCTAGTACATCTTTGTTGGGTTTCTTGAAAATGTCATACAGCAGGACTACACAATTTGTGAATCTATTTATAGCTGTGAATGGTTTGGTGTCGCTCTGAGATGATTGGTTGCTAGTTTCAAGGATTTGTTCGCTTTTCTGGACCGCAGCTGCTTCTTCAGTTGCCCGCACTTTGTTGTCCTTGTTCGCCGCAAGTCGCGCGGACAGTGGAGCGACTGAAACAAAACATTCTTCTTATACTCTTTACTGCGACAAGCATTTGCTTGCTTGCATTTGCAGCTCTACTTCTACTATCTCTACGCGTGACGTCACTCCACCAATTTCCATTAACATTTATAATGTTATATAATAATAATTATTAAAAGTGTAAAAGGACCTAGAAACTGCTCCTTGCTACTAACTAAGCTAAGCTAACACTTGTATGACGTTCGTTTGTTTCGTTTTCAGAAGTGAAGTTACTGAAAGAGTCAAAAATATGTATATCTCGAGTCTTTTTTTTTGTTTTTTTTCTTTTTTTTATCGACTACAAGTTGGCCCTTGACTGCTATCACACCTGATGTTAAGTGATGATGCAATCTAAGATGGAAGCGGGTTAACTTGTTAGGAGTAGGATGTAATCCACACCCTTATCGGTTTCTACACGACATCGTACCGGAACGCTAAATC
Organism: Mycalesis mineus; assembly: GCA_034621355.1. Taxonomy (NCBI): domain Eukaryota; kingdom Metazoa; phylum Arthropoda; class Insecta; order Lepidoptera; family Nymphalidae; genus Mycalesis; species Mycalesis mineus. Next base: position 13,425 of record JAXAVZ010000185.1, on the reverse strand, counting down.
GCTTGGTGGCACGTCTTTTGTCGGTAGGGTGGTAACTAGCCACGGCGAAAGCCTCCCACCAGCCAAATCTTATTACGACGACAAAAGCCAGTCTTATTACGACATCCAGAGGGAGAACTGACACGAAAACGCAAAGTGTTATTCAAAGCGAATATTTGAAAGGTGCAACAAAATGTTAGCACATACAAATATCACAGGTCTTTTATCTATATGTCTATACTTATAATAAAACTTAACCAGGTCCAATTCTGTACACTGAAGATATTTGTAAAAATTTTATTAAAGGGCACTATATAACCGATACTGAACCCAAAAATGTAATTATTTTTTTGGGTTTTAGTTTTTGTATGTATTTCTGTCCGTATTTTTAACCGACGAAAAAAAACGGAGGAGGTTCTCAATTCGACACGTATATATATATAAGGTGAGTTTGAATTATTAGCCAGCGTTAAAACTAGAGTAAGGGCAATGCATATAGATAACAATAAAGAAAAAAAAATGTTCCCAGAACGTATTAAAAAAAATTAAAAGCATTACAAAATATAGTATTCACTTGGGACATTGCGCATAATACCATCCAACACGTCCATAAATTAACCCCAAAGCCAGTTACTGAAAAGAAAACTAGAGGGGCAGTTACCTACACACAGTCACTTTTACACTTAGAAATAAAAGAGAAATAAACAAACTTACCAGTTACCAAACGTATCAGCTGATCTGTGTACAAAGGTCAATGAACTTCCATTAAACTTGAAAGGAAACTTATCACTGTTGCAAAATTACTTAATGTAATTTTATTATCTTATTGTTTATCACTTTTTTATTTCAAATGACAATAACATTCTTTGTACAAAATTAATCAGTCATCTGTCGGTATTAAATACAGTAGGTAGCTTGGAGTGTTTCAAGCTCATGTTTTGTCACAAATTACTCTATTACCAGCACTTTAGTTTATTAACAGGTAAAATTAGGTACAAAGTTGTTGCACATGTCGACCTTGATGACGCACACACATGTTTGCACGTTTACGAATATGACTGTGACTACTAAATTCTCGTTTTACTTGCCTGAATGCTCTCTTTATACGCCTTTTCAATTCGTCCACATTTCGAATTTCATGTCCTGTTTGCCCATAAACGAGATCTTTTATTCGACCCCAAAGAAAAAAATCCAAGGGTGTTAAATCAGGCGAGCGAGCGGGCCACAACACTGGGCCTCCTCGACCTATCCACCTAACACCGTGTCTGGAGTCCAAGTACTCGCGCACTCGCCGGGCAAAATGAGCTGGTGCTCCGTCGTGCTGGAAATACAACGTTCGTAACGTTGCAAGTGGAACACTTTCTAGACCTAAGGAAACATGTATGAAAAGGCTTAATGCAACAAATAATGTTGTGTTGTGTACAAACTAACTCTTGTAGGGCCCAGTGGTCAGCCAATATGGCATTGGATCTTGAGGTCCTGGGTTGGAATATTGGGTCGGGTCGGGCTCGGGCCAGTGTAGTGAAACACCACAATCTACCTACTGAGTCTGTAGGAATATCGTGGTGTTTTATTACATCATGGCCATTATGTACCATCAACAACTAATGTTAGTTGTTATGAACTCAATCATTAATACCCTAAGCCAGCCAACCCACATTGGAGTAGGGTGGTAGGTCTAAACACTAAAGGAGGGATGCTTGGCCCCGCAGTGTGACATTACAATGGGTTGACGTTAAAGATTAGTAAAGAAAGTAGTTCAGAACCAAAGAAGTGTTTAATAAACAGGTATACCAACCTTCATTGAGCCATGTTTCATCAAGGTAATATATTTTCCGCTTTTCTTCACGGTATTTTAAAATGTTTTTAAGGTAGTCACACCTCCATCGACAAATTTCAGTTTTTTCTATTAGCATACTTCTTCTTGTGCGTTTTAAATATTTTATATTTAGCTTTTTTAAAAGGCTTTGAAATGTCGTTCTTTTAAAATTTGGTAGAGAATCATCCTCGTTGACAGCATTTAAAACCTTTGCTATTGAAGGTTGCTCATTCCGGAAGAAAAAGTCGTGGAATTTTCTTCTAATCCCACTAAGATTAATGTCGTCAAGCTGATCGATTTTAGTAAAACGTTTTGGTGCTGGTGTTGGCGAGCGCACACAGTTTTCCTTTTGATACTCTGATAATACTCTATACACAGTAGATAGACTAACTCCTGCAGTTTCGGCCGTCTTTTGAGCTTATTCTTTTCGGTAAATAAACTTGGATAAGTTTCCTCTACAAGTTTGTATATATTAACAATAACTGTCTTTTCCGCTGAACGCAATGCAGATTTTTTTGGCGTTTCTTTTTTGGCGAAGAAAACACCGCTAACTCCCCAAGCCCACTCGGACCGGGTAAATCAGGATTACTCATCCTAACTAACGAAAAACCAACACGATAACAAATTAAAACTCAACAATAACGAAAACTCAACGGTAACAAATAAAAAGGCAACGGTAACAGTAATAATTAATTAATGAAATAAACGCAAAAGAACATAAACACCAAACACTTGTCAACTCCGAACACAACAACAAGTCAACAACATGGCGGTTAGAGGTTACGTTTCGTTCAACAAGAAGTGTGTTGAATAAATCATGATAATTTATTTTGCAATTACTTTCATAAAATATTTGCAGGAAAATAGATAAAAGTTTAATGGAATATTGTTTTAAATATATTTATTTAAAATGGTACTCACAGTGTTACATATTTGCTGAAAAAAATAAATATTTCAGTTAAATGTTAAGCGTGTAATGAAACGTTGACGATTTTTATTTTGATATTGGTATACTGCCATTATAATACGGCTAAAAACGAAGGGCCTCGGTAGCAAGTATGTTCTATTGTTGTTGTATACCTTCTCAATATGACGATTAATTAAAAAGTAATCCAAATGTTTGGAACCCATGATCGGTAATAAAAAATAGGGTTGTTTGATGTACAGTAGTAACAAAAAAATCGTTAACTTTGCTTTTAAGCATAGTTTCATATATATTACGTATTTTGCGCTTATGTTATATTATAGATAATAGTGTCGAAGTAAAACGTGGAAATGATGATAAAAATACAACATTTTTGTTATTAAAAGTGTGACAACCCTATACGTGATGATTTATGATTTGTTTACATCGATTCCCAGCCGAATTCGGCACTACTATAGGAAATGCTGTGAGCACACCATGGCCGGGGTGGACAGATGATGGTCTTTTGTGCCGAGGGCTTTGAGCCAAGCAGCACGGACATGTATATCACTGGGCAATCTGTAAAATATCATTCATCATATATCACCAAGTCGCCATAGATTTATTCAATATTTTTTTATTTCAAGTAAGCTTAGTGTATGTCTAAAACATACACTTACACTGGGGCGTATGAAACCTCAACCGTAGCTGTATGAATGGTTTAATGATGATGCTTGTATAGTGACTGAATGACAACTGAACTGGATACAATTAATTACTGTGCAAATAACAACACCAGCGATTGTGTACAGGCTACAATGACAGTTGTTGGGAGAGGGTCATAATTTTAAGATACACCATCAAAAAAATAGTGACCGTGGACTGTATCCATAACATAAATAATCCTACTCACACGTGAAAGGTAATTCCAGTTCTCTCAGATGTTGACATATTGTCTGAAGTATTTTCACAGAAAGACACGCAGCACTGCATTTTGCATATATTTTGCTTTACTTTTTGCCAATAATATCAACTAAAGATTAGTGGACCAAAGAGAAATCACCGATAACAGAAATGGTGGCCTCAATCGAAACTGCTTTTTGTCCCACACTTGAGAAGACACAATATTAATACGTATATTTAACAAGGTATGTGCAATTTTGTTCGGCTCAGATGTGACTTTAGTTATATATTTTTATCTAAATAAGCAACAGCTTATGTAAAATTAAATTTGCATTTTGTATTGTAATTTGTAATTCATAAATACTCCCGTGACAAAAATCAATAAGCCGCTGCCACTGTCATTTTCACTGTCAACAGACTCAGAGACACTACGTTCAGTATATTTATTTTTTTATAATTACTAAATAATGGCCTGGAATCAAGTCTTTTATGGCCTTTCATTCTGGGACGGCTTGACTTTTAGATTAGAGAAAATTCGTTGGACATTCCCAAAAGTATATTGTGAATCATAGATTAAAGACTACTAGATAGAGCCCATAGCGTGTCCACTCGTGAGACAGCAAATCAGCCTTATTGACATGACATGTCAACATTTAAAGTACATCATAAAACGTTATGTTTTAAAATATCGTAAAATACGAAATATTACTTTATATAATATAGTTTAGTAAACGCATAATACATGAAATTTGCTAAAAAATAACATATCTAAGCTTTAAATCATCAATCAATGAAGTTTATGCCTACTTACGTATGAAACGTAATTCCTTCGATTTTCTGTACGCTGCGACTGTTGCAGCCGAAAATATTACAACCCACCATAGCACGATAACGTTTCAATTAATATAGTAACCGCAAAGTTATATTATTTATCAGCAAATTTAATAAAAAGCTAATAATTGCTCAGATAGGTCCCTTGTCTGTCATAAATTCCACTCTTGACAAATAATAAAAACAAACACACTGAAAGGGACAAAAAATAATCTTGTATCACATTCTAATAAAGGCCGAATGAAATAAGTCTGTCACGCTCTTGAACCTACAGCCGCGTTATGACTCCATCTAGTAGTCTTTAATCTATGTTGCGAATATTAGAATAACTCAGTTTGATACTTCCAATTTAATTTTTCATGTAGGTATAAAGTGATATTTTCAGACATACTTATGCGGAAATAAACGAAGCTTTAAAAAATGTTATTATAATTTAGCTGAATGAAAATGACTTACAAGTACCTAAATAATGTTAATAAAACTAAAATGATGTAATTTAGTTACTATAATTCAAAAACAATTCCGGTAAGTATTAAAATTCATAAATCACCTTTTTTTATTTGGAACGTGTGAATATACTTGGTTCATCGGTTGGTCGTGGTCTGGTGCGAGCATAGTGCGTGTCTTGCTAATACCCGGTCTACAAATGAAACCTTCCCCGGACGCTCCCCGGATGCCCTCTAAACTAGGACAAATCCGGGGAAACCCGGACGAATGGCAACCCTAGCATTAAATATAATGATATTAAAATTGAAGAATGTGACACAGTTAAATTTTAAGGATAAATTTATGACGAAACAGGTAACTGGAAATTTCACATTGACTATGTTTGTACAAAATTATACAAATTCGTTTATGCATTAAGACGACTCAGACAGACAATCTCAATAAATGCAGCGTTCAGCGCTTATCACGGTCATGTGTCGTCTGTATTATCATACTTTGGGGTAACTCTGTGGAGTTCATAAGAGCGTTCCGACTACAAAAGAAATGCATTAGAGCTATTTGTAATATTGAACAATTAGACAGTTATAAACCATTCTCCAAACAATTACACATTCTTCCATTGCATGTATGTACATACGAGACATGTGTATTCTCGTCAAGCGCTATCCAAAATATTTTCAGCGAAGATGTGAAATAAATATCAATAAGCAAGTCAGACATCCTAACAAATTAGTTGTTTAGCTACAACTAAAAAAGTAATTAAAAAATGGTAATTAAATCAAAGTATCAAAACCGTTATTGTCGTACTATATAGGGTGGCCACATGAACGATAGATTTTCACGATTTTATTGCCAAGCTGTATATAAAATTACTAGCAGTCGCCCGCGACTTCGTCCGCGTGGATACCTCTTAGGTACCCTTTTAATTTTAAAGAAGGACTTTCATATAAAGTGTACTCTTTCCTCGCTACCCCTCTCAATTTATTATTATTTTTACATTATAATTATAATTCGATAGAGCCGGCTGCACGCACGAAAAAACATGACGTCATGCGTCGTTACCTCGCTTTGAGGCGTTCCATGTAATCGGCCTTTGCGTTCGGCAGCGTTCGACATCAGTTTATTAAATATAATTATTAAATATATTAATTTTAAATTAAAAATTAATATATTTATTATAAATTTAAAATATAATTTTATAAAATCAAAATAAATTATTTTATTAATTTAAATTAATATTTATAAAAATATACTTAAATTAAAAATTTTAATAACCAATTAAATGCTACCATTCCATCAGAATTTTCTTAAGACATTGTCACGTTCAACTATCGTCAGTAAACCGACTTTACAGACAACCAATTTTTTTCATAGTTTCCCATCAACTAATATCCTCCGTCCCGTCCCGTGTACTAAAGATCTACATTTTTGTTAAACATTGTACGATATTACAGTACATTAATATTAACAATATACATATATTTATAACTCTTAACAAATGCATTAACGTCGACCAAATTTGATTATCATAAAAACGGTTCTAGTAAGTTAATCTTAAAAGATAGACATATGCTGTCGTAAATATTTTTTAGTTCATTTCAAGAGGAATAATTCTTTCATACATATATTTTTGGTATCTTGAACCGTTTTCGCAGTTCACGCAACGGAAGCCCTCAAGGATGAATAAGTTTCTCCGTTTTTTTCACATTTTCCATTATTTCTTCCGTCCTAATGTTCGCAGCGTGATGTTATATAGCCTAAAGCCTTCCTCAATAAATGGACTGTGGGGCAAGTGTGAGTTTTTCACCGAGCGACTGCGTAAAAACGTAGTCACTAATAATGTCAAATTATATAGTAAAAAAAGCGTTCTGACACTCGACCATTTGAGCTTTCTCTCACTCCCGCCAGGGGCGCTGCTTCAGTTCCATATAAAATTTGCCCTTAACGCGAATGTGAAGTTTTCGATTGTTTTGAAGTAATCTCACACTAGGCACTCTGTTCAATACAAAAAGAATTTTTCAATTCGAACGAGTAGTTCCTGAGATAAGCGCGTTCAAACAAACAAACAAACTCTTCAGCTTTATAATATTAGTGTAGATTACTGATTAAAATAGAGACAGTAAACACAGAAATTAAAAAATCGATAGTACAATACCGATTTCTTAAATTATCGGTTTTACTTGTAATCATCATGGATGGAAATAAAAAATAGCGTTCAAACAAATATGCTGTTTATTTCATTTTAAATATACAAAAAAGGGGCAAAAGTCAAAACATGATTATTCAGTGAAATCTTTATGATTATTTTGAATCGTCAATATGTAATTTGTAGATTATATAAAAACATGGTGATAATTATTTTAGGTGTGAAACTTCAAATTTAACCTACGACATTTCTTTAATATCTAAAAGAATGATATATACACCTATCACCTATTTAGATTAAAAAGTTTATAAATGCACACGTAAATTTTAATAAAAAAAAAATAAAAATCAATAAATATTATAAGACATGGAAGATACATAAAAATTAAATTATTGGGATCTTCATTGAAATTAGCATCCAAACCAATGATTGTTAAAATATTATTTAGTCTGTTTGAGCACGCTTATCTTAGAAACGGCTGATCCAAAATAGATGGTTCACTATTATTTAGCAGTAAGCTTTACTTTACATTCAGTGGTAGTTTCATTTCAGTCGGTTTATAAATAAACAGCTTTGTCAACTCAAAGAACCATGTCGAACACTTATTCTTTGCTAACCAAACCACCAAACGATATATCCAAAACTTGGTGCCAAAATTGACTTTACACAGCTAACTAATATATAATGTTGTACTTTGGTAGTGAAATAATATCCAGCAATGACTTCAATATCGTTTATACTCTTTAAATATTATATTTACAGTGAAATAGCTATGTACATTATGTTAAATAAATAAAAAAGTAAAAGCTTAAACACTACAATAACCTAAACTATATATAATATAACAATAAAAGAAACAGTAAAAAACATAGGCGTCATAATATTCCTCCGAATCGGTGTCGAGTGGTCAAGTGTCCTGAAGGCTGGCAGCATGGCCACGTTGAATGGCAATGCTGATCCTCTGACCTAACAAGAGACCAGCCCTCTGGTCACGGGAGGCGTCGATCAAACGCTTTGTGATTTAGGTTTTAATATAATTAATAATAATCATTTAGTGCATTATTACAATACACACTCCACTAAAATATGCTTACTTTACAAAAGTCAATCGGACACAACTCACGAATGTTCGGATATGTCAATTTTATAACATCAGACGGTCGAAAGTGAATGATTAAATCGAATGATACAAATCGAGAATAATCGTATAGTATTGTCTGTATGGCAACAAATAAAATGCTAACAATAATAATAAATTTCTTTAATTCAGGCATGACACTACAAGCTTTAATATAAATGTGAAAATATACAAAATACACTTGGGTAGTCTTAAAACAAAAAAATAAAGTTAAAAAAATAATGTTCAACTACAAGTGCTTGCAGACTTGACCAATATTTTACAAATGGGTTCTTGAGATCATCAGAACAAGTCAGAAACCCTCGCCGAGGCAAACAGAACTCGCGCTGCAGAGTCGCGCTTGATTGACAACAATGCGAAAAGCATTGTTGTACTGAATCCTAAGCTTGTCTTCGTAAACCTTATCCACGCTGGCAAGTATAAAAGTTTTGGCAAAATGTTTTGCACAAGGTCACGTGCACGGCTTCAGAACAGAGGGCCAATCTGCGCGCAATCACATTAGCTCTCACTGCGAGGGACCTGCGCTCGCTTTCCATGTTCCTGTCGTACAATAATCATCTGACAATATATGCCCTAAGTATTTAAAACTCTTAAAGACCCGATGGAAATAAACTTCCATTTAGAAAGACTGGTGAAACCATGTCAAGACCTTTACCAGCTCTAAAGACGAGCATTTCAGTTTTAGCTACACTATATTTGACACCATTTTCTCTAGAAAATTGTTCACAAACATTGAGCAATTTTCCAAGTCCATTTATTGAAGGACTGAGAAGCACTATACCATCCGCGTAGCTGATGTTGTTAACGCATACGTTACCAACATGACAACCGACTCTCCATGCTCTCAGCTCTTCAATACGGCCAGTAACATAAAGATTGTATAGATCCGGAGAGGTCTACCCTCCTTGGCGTACACCACACTCTAGTTTGTGCTAGTTTCATTTTCGTACCAAAATCTCCACACCAAGTCAGGCGGTGTGCATCTGGCGAGTTTATGGCACACAATTTTGTAATTTACAAGGTCAAAGGCGAGCTCAGTCCGCCTTGCGGCACTCCGCACTGACGGAGCATATCGTACTACTTCACAGTGTGCGCACAACTCCACATGGCAGTTTCACTAAACAGAACCGCATCGTCGCAGCACATTGGGTGAGATGCCAGTCAAGTGTTATCAGCTCAATGAATAAAAACATCTGGTCGGTGGTGTTTAGTTAAGATTTGCATCAGAGGAAGTGCCTGGCTGACTCAATAAATCTTCTGATTGGTGGGTCCTCTTGTGTTTTAATAAATAATCTTTTCTTATACATTTATAATTGCATACATCACAAGAATAAGGCTTTTCACCAGTGTGGGTCCTCTTGTGTAGTAATAAACGACTCTTTTGTGCACATTTATAATTGCATACATCACAAGAATAAGGCTTTTCACCAGTGTGGGTCCTCTTGTGATATAATAAATTACTCTTTTGTGCACATTTATAATTGCATACATCACAAGAATAAGGCTTTTCTCCAGTGTGAGTTATTTTATGTCTTAGTAAGTCACTTTTTTTTGTAAATTTATAATTGCATATATCACAAGAATAAGGTTTTTCACCAGTGTGGGTCCTCTTGTGATTTACTAAAGAAGTCCTTAGTGCACATTTAAAATGGCATACGTCACAAGAATAAGACTTTTCATCAGTGTGGGTCCTCTTGTGATATAATAAATGACTCTTGTGTGCACATTTAAAATTGCATATCTCACAAGAATAAGGCTTTTCACCGGTGTGGGTCCTCTTGTGATGTACTAAATAAGTCTTTCGTGCACATTTATAATTGCATACATCACAATGATAAGGCTTTTCACCAGTGTGGGTCCTCTTGTGATTTACTAAAGAAGTCTTTTGTGCACATTTAAAATTGCATACGTCACAAGAATAAGGCTTTTCACCAGTGTGGGTCCTCTTGTGATTTACTAAAGAAGTCTTTTGTGCACATTTATAATTGCATATATCACAACAATAAGGCTTTTCACCAGTGTGAATTATTTTATGTCTTAGTAAGTTATTTTTATCTGCACTTTTATAATTGCATATATCACAACAATAAGGCTTTTCACCAGTGTGAATTATTTTATGTCTTAGTAAGTTCTTTTTATCTGCACTTTTATAATTGCATATATCACAAGAATAAGGCTTTTCACCAGTGTGGGTTCTTTTATGTCTTAGTAAGACACTCTTGTGTGCACATTTAATACTGCATATTTCACAACGATAAGGAGTCTCTCCAGTGTGGGGTTTCATGTGTGCATTCTCATCTAGTACATCTTTGTTGGCTTCCTTGAAAATGTCATACAGCAGGACTACACAATTTGTGAATCTATTTATATCTGTGAATGGTTTGGTGTCGCTCTGAGATGATTGGTTGCTAGTTTCAAGGATTTGTTCGCTTTTCTGGATCGCAGCTGCTTCTTCAGTTGCCCGCACTTTGTTGTCCTTGTTCGCCGCAAGTCGCGCGGACAGTGGAGCGACTGAAACAAAACATTCTTCTTATACTCTTTACTGCGACAAACATTTGCGGCAGCTCTACTTCTACTATCTCTACGCGTGACGTCACTCCACCAATTTCCATTAACATTTATAATGTTATATAATAATCATTATTATAAGTGAAAGGACCTAGAGACTGCTCCTTGCTACTAACTAAGCTAAGCTAACACTTGTATGACGTTCGTTTGTTTCGTTTTCAGAAGTGAAGATACTGAAAGAGTCAAAAATATGTATATCTTGAGTCTTTTTTTTTTCTTTTTTTTATCGAGTACAAGTTAGCCCTTGACTGCTATCACACCTGATGTTAAGTGATGATGCAATCTAAGATGGAAGCGGGCTAACTTGTTAGGAGTAGGATGTAATCCACACCCCTATCGGTTTCTACACGACATCGTACCGGAACGCTAAATCGCTTGGCGGCACGTCTTTTGTCGGTAGGGTGGTAACTAGCCACGGCGAAAGCCTCCCACCAGCCAAATCTTATTACGACGACAAAAGCCAGTCTTATTACGACATCCAGAGGGAGAACTGACACGAAAACGCAAAGTGTTATTCAAAGCGAATATTTGAAAGCTGCAACAAAATGTTAGCACATACAAATATCACAGATCTTTTATCTATATGTCTATACTTATAATAAAACTTAACCAGGTCCAATTCTGTACACTGAAGATATTTGTAAAAATTTTATTAGAGGGCACTATATAACCGATACTGAACCCAAAAATGTAATTATTTTTTTGGGTTTTAGTTTTTGTATGTATTTCTGTCCGTATTTTTAACCGACGAAAAAAAACGGAGGAGGTTCTCAATTCGACACGTATATATATATAAGGTGAGTTTGAATTATTAGCCAGCGTTAAAACTAGAGAAAGGGCAATGCATATAGATAACAATAAAGAAAAAAAAAATGTTCCCAGAACGTATTAAAAAAAATTAAAAGCATTACAAAATATAGTATTCACTTGGGACATTGCGCATAATACCATCCAACACGTCCATAAATTAACCCCAAAGCCAGTTACTGAAAAGAAAACTAGAGGGGCAGTTACCTACACACAGTCACTTTTACACTTAGAAATAAAAGAGAAATAAACAAACTTACCAGTTACCAAACGTATCAGCTGATCTGTGTACAAAGGTCAATGAACTTCCATTAAACTTGAAAGGAAACTTATCACTGTTGCAAAATTACTTACTGTAATTTTATTATCTTATTGTTTATCACTTTTTTATTTCAAATAACAATAACATTCTTTGTACAAAATTAATCAGTCATCTGTCGGTATTAAATACAGTAGGTAGCTTGGAGTGTTTCAAGCTCATGTTTTGTCACAAATTACTCTATTACCAGCACTTTAGTTTATTAACAGGTAAAATTAGGTACAAAGTTGTTGCACATGTCGACCTTGATGACGCACACACATGTTTGCACGTTTACGAATATGACTTTGCACTTTCGCTAAGGTTTCTTTCTCGTTTTACTTGCCTGAATGCTCTCTTTATACGCCTTTTCAATTCGTCCACATTTCGAATTTCATGTCCTGTTTGCCCATAAACGAGATCTTTTATTCGACCCCAAAGAAAAAAATCCAAGGGTGTTAAATCAGGCGAGCGAGCGGGCCACAACACTGGGCCTCCTCGACCTATCCACCTAACACCGTGTCTGGAGTCCAAGTACTCGCGCACTCGCCGGGCAAAATGAGCTGGTGCTCCGTCGTGCTGGAAATACAACGTTCGTAACGTTGCAAGTGGAACACTTTCTAGCATTCGGTCGATACGAGTTTCCAGCAAGTGGAGATAAGTGTCCGTGTTTAGTCTATTTAAAAACACCGGTCCTAGTACACGATCACCAAGTACTCCGGCCCAAACGTTTACACTAAACCGACGCTGAAAGTGGTCAGGGCGCACCAGCCTAGGATTAGCTTCAGCCCAATAATGCGAGTTGTGTATGTTAAACATACCAAAAAATATGGCGACCGTCCTCAAGGTACCAACGAACTCCCCTCTCGTTTTAGCAGACAACACACGTATGTTTGGCTGACAGAGAATATTATGGCCCCCAGAATACCGTGGTGCACCTGCGTTAACTGGAGGTGAGACAAAGCGGCCGTTTTCACGTAATCTCTATACTGCATTCAAAATAGTGTGGTGGCTGACCCTGACACTAAATCTTTCATTATACAACCTTACTGCATGAGCAGTATTGTCGTTGCATTCGTGGTAGCAAAGTACCATATTAAGATACTCTTGATTTGTATAACGAGGCATATTCACGAACGACGCGGGTAAAAGCACGTCAAACTTCCACGCCGATACACGACAAACTGAGAATCAAATAGGTACAATGTTTTTTCGCAGTGTGGTTGTCGGCATCAAGCGCACATCCAGGAGGTGGGTCACGACCCCCTCCCTGGCCTGGTCCTATGTCAACCACTGATTAATCATCATTTGGTTGTATTTACTCTTTTCATTAATACATTTTTTCCCAGCCAGTTTGCTTACTCTATCTTTTGGATCCCGTCCTGCGCCACACATCTGCAACGCCCCGTCCTCGTCTCTTTACTAATATGTAATCCGTTAATCCCCTCATTTAGGCGTGCTACCTAAGCTCGCTTGAAAGGCTCCACTAAAGGTTTGCTCTTCTTTCTTTCATACCCAGTTGTGCATCTGAGCTCTGCGACGCTCCCGTGCCCGTCTTATTTTTGATGTGAAAAACATTGCTTCA